>CM061751.1:148392330-148724250 GCA_030979885.1 Lolium multiflorum | reverse complement strand
TGTGAACTGTGCATTGATTCTTACATACTTGCTTATTGCATTTGTCATATTACTCTATGTTGACAATTATCCATAAGATATACATGTTACAAGTAAAGCAACCGCTGAAACTTAATCTTCCATTGTGTTGCTTCAATGTCTATACTTTAAATTATTGCTTTACGAGTTAACTCTTATGCAAGACTTATTGATGCCTGTCTTGAAAGTGCTATTCATGAAAAGTCTTTGCTTTATGATTCACTTGTTTACTCATGTCATTACCATTGTTTTGATCGCTGCATTCATTACATATGTTTACAAATAGTATGATCAAGGTTATGATGGCATGTCACTTCATAAATTATCTTTGTTATCGTTTTACCTGTTCGGGACGAGCAGAACTAAGCTTGGGGATGCTGATATGTCTCAACGATAATTTCTTATGTTCCATGCTACTTTATTGATGATACTCACATGTTTTATGCACACTTTATGTCATATTCGCGCATTTTCCGGAACTAACCTATTAACAAGATGTCAAGGTGCGTCTCCTGCTTTTCTCGTTTTTATTCTTAAATCCTAGTAACAAATATTTCTAATTGACGCAAATCAACGCCTGTGTTCCTATTTTTGCCGGAAGCATCCAGAACACCCGGGAGCCGCCAGAGGGGGGCCCTGTGGGCCCCGTGATGACATGGTGGCACGGCCAGGCTGGGCCCGCGCCACCCTATGGTGTGGTCGCCCCTTTGACCCTCCTGTGCCGCCTCTTCGCCTATATAAAGCCCCTGCATCGAAAACCCTTACGGAGGAAGCCACGGTACGCGAAACCTTCCAGAGCCGCCGCCATCGCGAAGCCAAGATCTGGGGGACAGGAGTCTCTGTTCCGGCACCCTGCCGGAGCGGGGAAGTGCCCCGGAAGGCTTCTCCATCGACACCGCTGCCATCTCCACCGCCATCTTCATCACCGCTGTTGCTCCCATGAGGAGGGAGTAGTTCTCCATCGAGGCTCGGGGCTGTACCGGTAGCTATGTGGTTAATCTCTCTCCTATGTACCTCAATACAATGATCTCATGAGCTGCTTTACATGATTGAGATTCATATGAGTTTTGTATCACTACTATCTATGTGCTACTCTAGCAAAGTTATTAAAGTAGTTCTATTCCTCCTGCACGTGTGTAAAGGTGACAGTGTGTGCACCGTGTTAGTACTTGGTTTATGCTATGATCATGATCTCTTGTAGATTGCGAAGTTAACTATTGCTATGATAATATTGATGTGATCTATTCCTCCTACATATGCATGATGGTGGTGTGCATGCTATGCTAGTACTTGGTTTAGTCGTTTTGATCTATCTTACACTAAAGGTTACTAAAATATGAGCATTATTGTGGAGCTTGTTAACTCCGGCATTGAGGGTTCGTGTAATCCTACGCAATGTGTTCATCATCCAACAAAAGTGTAGAGTATGCATTTATCTATTCTGCTATGTGATCAATGTTGAGAGTGCCCACTAGTGAAAGTCTATTCCCTAGGCCTTGTTCCTAAACACTGCTATCGCTGCTTGTTACTGTTTTACTGAGTTACTACTGCTGCGTTACTACTGCATGTTTACTTCCTACAATATTACTACCATCAACTGCACGCCAGCAAGCTATTTTCTGGCGCCGTACTACTGCTCATACTTATTTATACCACCTGTATTTCACTATCTCTTCGCCGAACTAGTGCACCTATTAGGTGTGTTGGGGACACAAGAGACTTCTTGCTTTGTGGTTGCAGGGTTGCATGAGAGGGATATCTTTGACCTCTTCCTCCCCGAGTTCGATAAACCTTGGGTAATCCACTTGCGGGGAAACTTGCTATCGTTCTACAAACCTCTCGCTCTTGGAGGCCCAACACCTGCTCTACAAGAATAGAAGCCCCGAGACATCACCCCCTTCCGCCTCCTTTTCTTCGCGCATGCCTTCGTCCCGAAACCTAAGCCGCAGGGTACCCTCACGAAGAGGTTACAGCCGCCTCTTCTAAAGGAGAACACCAGAGAGAAAGAGCTCTCCCATGGCAGGAATCCGCCGGGGAAATTCCCTCCTGGAGGGGGAAATCGACCATCACCGTCATCGAGCTGGACATCATCTCCATCATCATCATCATCATCTCCACCATCTACACCGCCATCACCACCGCTGCATCTCGTCACCGCTGTAACGATTTGGGTTGGATCTTGATTGTTTGATAGGGGAAACTCTCCCGGTGTTGATTTCTACTTGTTATTGATGCTATTGAGTGAAACCGTTGAACCAAGGTTTATGTTCAGATTGTTATTCGTCATCATATCACCTCTGATTGTATTCCATATGATGTCTCGTGAGTAGTTCGTTTAGTTCTTGAGGACATGGGTGAAGTCTAAATGTTAGTAGTGAACTATGGTTGAGTAATATTCAATGTTATGATATTTAAGTTGTGGTGTCATTCTTCTAGTGGTGTCGTGTGAACGTCGACTACACGATACTTCACCATTTATGGGCCTAGGGGAGTGCATCTTGTATTTGGTTGCTAATTGCGGGGTTGCCGGAGTGACAGAAACCTGAGCCCCCGTTAGTATATCGATGCAAGAGGGATCGCAGGATCTCAGAGTTTAAGGCTGTGGTTAGATTTATCTTAATTACTTTCTTGTAGTTGCGGATGCTTGCAAGGGGTATAATCACAAGTATGTATTAGTCCTAGGAAGGGCGGTGCATTAGCATAGGTTCACCCACACAACACTTATCAAAACAATGAAGATTAATTAGCTGTATGAAGCGAAAGCACTAGACTAAAATCCCGTGTGTCCTCAAGAACGTTTGGTCATTATAAGTAAACAAACCGGCTTGTCCTTTGTGCTAAAAAGGATTGGGCCACTCGCTGCAATTATTTCTCTCGCACTTTACTTACTCGTACTTTATTCATCTGTTACATCAAAACCCCTTGAATACTTGTCTGTGAGCATTTACAGTGAATCCTTCATCGAAACTGCTTGTCAACACCTTCTGCTCCTCGTTGGGATCGACATTCTTACTTATCGAAGATACTACGATACACCCCCTATACTTGTGGGTCATCAAGACTATTTTCTGGCGCCGTTGCCGGGGAGTGAAGCGCTATTGGTAAGTGGAATTGGTAAGGAAAACCTTTACTGTTTGTGCTGATTTTATTTCTGCCTGCTGCTATAAGTCATTATGGAGAGATCTTCTCTTCAATTTCTATTTGGGAAATCTACTACTACTGCAACGGTAGTGGATGAAGCGCCAGGTGAGGAAGTAATACCATATAAAATACCTATGAAAATTATTGAACGTGTTATGGATAACCGCTATGAAGGGGATGGAACTGTTCATCCTGGTGATCATTTACTGTTTTTACATGAATTATGCGGGTTATTCAAATGTGCAGGTATTGCTATGGATGAAGTTAGAAAGAAACTATTCTCTATATCGCTGTCTGGTAAAGCGGCGCACTGGTATAAATTGCTGAAGAATAGGGATTCTCTTGATTGGGAGGACATTGTGCCTTTATTTTATTCCAAATTTTATCCTCCAAGTGAAATTCACAAAGATCGGAACCGCATATATAATTTCTGGCCTCATGATGGAGAGAGTATTGCCCAAGCTTGGGGGAGATTGAAGTCTTTAATGCTCAAATGCCCCATTCATGAGCTTCCTGGTAATGTTATTATTGATAATTTCTATGCAAGACTTTCTTTTCAAGACAAGACCTTGTTGGATACTTCTTGTTCTGGATCATTTACACGCAACAAAGAAGAGTTTAAAAGGGACCTTCTTGATCGGATCCAGGAGAATACTGAAGGATGGGAGAACGACAAAGATAGAGAGTCAGGTAATCTTTGATTATAAATGCATTGAAGCTTTTATGGATACTGATAAATTTCGTAATATGAGTGCTATTTATGGTCTTGATTCCCAAGTTGTTGCAAATCTTTACAAAGCTTTTGCCTCTCATTATGAATTGCCTAAGAAGAATTTTGATAAGTATCATGAACCGTATAAAGATAAAATTGATTCATCTGTAAACAAATGTGTAGTGATTGAAACTGTTGATCATGTTATTCCTGAAGCTTATATTGAAAAAACTCCTTTTCCTGCTAAAATGAAAGAGTACTCTGTTATATCTAGTGTGGTTAATAAAAGTGAAAAGAAACCTATAGAACCTGAAGAACAAATTAAAAGTTGAACCTGCTGTTGCAATAGTTAAAGATCTTGTGACTGAAAATGTGGAGGATGGTCATATTATTTTCTGTGAAGATGCTTCTAATATTGTTTCACATCCTAATAAACCCAAACAAGTTAGTGTTCCTATGCTATCTGTTAGAATTGGTGATCATTGCTATTATGGTTTATGTGATATTGGTGCAAGTATTAGTGCTATTCCTTATGAGCTTTACACGGAGATTATGCACGAAATTGATTCTTGTGAACTTGAAGATATTGATGTGGTTATTCAGCTGGCTAATAGAGAAACTATTTCTCCAATTGGTATTGTTCGAGATGTGGAAGTTCTATGTGGTAAGATTAAATATCCTGCTGACTTTTTGGTACTTGGTTCTGCTGCTAGTGATTATTGTCCTATCATTTTTGGTAGACCTTTTCTAAATACTTGTGGAGCTATTATAGATTGTAAGAAAGAGAAAATTTTGACTAAATTTGCTGGTGAATCTTATGAGTTTAACTTCTCTAAATTTACCAAAACTCCTTATAAAGCTGATTTGCCTAGTAATGATTTTAAAATGGAGCAATGTGCATCTATTGTTCTTGTTCCTAATAATCCTTTGCAGCAACATTTGGAGAATAGCGAGAGTGAAGCTTTTAGGAAAGAAAGAGATGAGCTTGAGGAAAATTTTCTTCGCCAACCTATTCTCAAGCATGATTTACCGGTGGAAGATTTGGGTACAACACCGCCACCAAAGGAAGATCCTGTTTTTGATTTAAAGCCTTTACCTGATAATCTTAAATATGCTCATATTGATGATAAGAAAATATATCCTGTTATTATTAGTTCTAAGCTTTCAGAGATTGAGGAAGAAAGGTTATTGGAAATATTGAAGAAACACCGAGGAGCTATTGGCTACACTCTTGATGATTTGAAGGGGATTTCTCCTTCTATTTGCCAACATGCTATCAATATGGAAGATGATGCAAAGCCTGTTGTTGAACATCAACGTCGTCTAATTCCGAAAATGAAGGAGGTGGTAAGGAATGAGGTATTAAAACTTCTTGAAGCAGGTATTATATATCCTATTGCTGATAGTAGATGGGTTAGTCCTGTGCATTGTGTTCCTAAGAAAGGAGGAATGACTGTTGTGCCTAATGATAATGATGAGCTCATCCCTCAAAGAGTAGTTGTAGGATATAGAATGTGCATTGATTTTCGAAAAGTGAATAAAGTTACTAAGAAAGATCATTACCCTTTACCATTTATTGATCAAATGCTAGAAAGGTTGTCTAAAAATACTCATTTTTGCTTTCTTGATGGTTATTCTGGGTTTTCACAAATTGCTGTTAAAACTAAAGATCAAGAGAAAACCACTTTCACTTGTCCTTATGGAACTTATGCTTATAGGCGTATGCCTTTTGGTTTATGTAATGCTCCTGCTACTTTTCAAAGATGCATGTCTGCTATTTTTCATGGCTTTTGCGAGAGTATTGTAGAGGTGTTCATGGATGATTTTTCTGTCTATGGAATTCTTTTGATAATTGCTTGCGAAACCTCGATAAAGTTTTGCAGAGATGTGAAGAAACTAACCTTGTTCTTAATTGGGAGAAATGCCACTTTATGGTTAATGAAGGAATTGTATTGGGACATAAAATTTCCGAGAGAGGTATTGAAGTTGATAGAGCTAAAGTTGAAGCAATTGAGAAGATGCCCTATCCGAGGGATGTTAAAGGTATTCGTAGTGTTCTTGGTCATGCTGGGTTTTATAGGAGATTTATTAAAGATTTCTCTAAAATTTCAAAGCCTCTTACTAATCTTCTTCAAAAAGATGTACCTTTTGTTTTTGATGATGATTGTAAGGAAGCTTTTGAAACTCTAAAGAAAGCCTTAACAACTGCTCCTGTAGTTGAACCTCCTGATTGGAATTTGCCTTTTGAAATTATGTGTGATGCTAGTGATTTTGCTGTAGGCGCTGTTCTTGGACAGCGGGTAGATAAAAAATTAAATGTTATTCATTATGCTAGTAAGACTCTTGATGCTGCTCAAAGAAATTATGCTACAACTGAAAAGGAATTGTTAGCTGTAGTCTTTGCTTGTGACAAGTTTAGACCCTATATTGTTGATTCAAAAGTCACGATTCATACTGATCATGCTGCAATTAGATACCTTATGACAAAGAAAGATGCTAAGCCAAGGCTTATTAGATGGGTACTTCTTTTGCAAGAATTTGATTTACATATTATAGATAGGAAAGGTGCTGATAATCCTGTTGCTGATAATTTGTCTAGATTGGAAAATATTGCTTATGATCCTGTTCCTGTTAATGATAGTTTTCCAAATGAACAATTGGCTGTAATAAAGGTGAGCTCGCGAGAGAGCCCTTGGTATGCTGATTATGCTAACTTTATTGTTTCCAAGTACTTGCCTCCAACCTTTTCAGCTCAGCAAAGGAGGAAATTCTTTTATGACTTGAGGCATTATTTTTGGGATGACCCACACTTATATAAAGAAGGAGTGGATGGTATTATGCGAAGATGTGTTCCTGAATATGAACAACAAGAGATATTGAGTAAATGTCATGGTAGTGTTTATGGAGGACATCACGCTGGAGACAGAACCGCGCAAAAGGTTCTACAATCAGGTTTTTATTGGCCAACACTTTTCAAAGATGCAAGGAAGTTTATCTTATCTTGTGATGAATGTCAAAGAGTTGGTAATATCTCTAGACGCAATGAAATGCCTATGAATTATACTCTTGTTATTGAACCATTCGATTGTTGGGGATTCGACTTCATGGGTCCTTTCCCTTCTTCAGAAGGTAACACTCATATACTTGTCGCTGTTGATTATGTTACTAAATGGGTAGAAGCTATACCCACAAAAAGTGCTGATGGTGAGACCTCTTTAAAAATGCTTTTAGATATTATTTTTCCTAGATTTGGAGTACCTAGATATATTATGACTGATGGAGGTTCTCATTTTATTCATGGAGGTTTTAGAAAAACTCTTGCTAAGTATGGTATTAATCATAGAATTGCTTCCGCTTATCACCCTCAAACTAGTGGTCAAGTAGAATTATCAAATAGAGAGATTAAATCTATTTTGGGAAAGACCGTTAATAAATCTAGAAAGAATTGGGCTAGTAAATTGAAGGAAGCACTATGGGCTTATAGAACTGCTTATAAAAATCCCATGGGTATGTCACCGTATAAAATGGTTTATGGAAAAGCTTGTCATTTACCTTTAGAACTAGAGCACAAAGCTTATTGGGCTGTTAGAGAACTAAATAAAGATCCTAAACTAGCCGGTAATAAGAGGTTGCTGCAATTAAGTTCTCTAGATGAATGGAGAAGTGAAGCTTATGAAAATGCTAAACTCTTTAAAGAAAAAGTTAAGAAATGGCATGATAGAAGGATCATCAAAAGAGAGTTTAATATTGGGGATAAAGTCCTATTGTATCGGTCTCGTCTCAGATTCTTTGCAGGGAAATTACTCTCGAAATGGGAAGGACCATATGTTGTTGAGGAGGTGTATCGTTCAGGAGCAATTAAAATTAGCTCTCTCCAAGGCAATGCTACACAAGTGGTGAATGGACAAAGACTCAAGCATTATATCTCGGGTGATTCTTATAATGTTGATGTTGATATTATTCAAGTGGAAACACCGGAAGCTTTCATCAAAGGACAAATTGACAGTTCGCAGAACTCGACTTTGAATAGGTAACAGTTTTAGTAATAAAAAGTCCGCGTTTAGCTTTCCGAACAATATTTCTGCTGTTTTTGGAAAATATGAAAAATTACGAGATCGAAACGGAGTGGAGGAGACGCACGAGGGCGTGCCCCCATAGGCCGGCGCGGGCCCCAGCCTGGCCGCGCCGCCCTATGAGGACACCGCCTCGTTGTCCCCCTCCGACTCTTGTTCGATCTGGAACCTTCCTTTTGTCGTAAAAATATTTGCTATATAATCCCCCGGACCCCTGGAGGTCCGTATATCGTTTTCTCGTCGTGTTTTGTTTCGAGCTGTTTTCTGCCAGGATCTGTTTTGATCTAGAAGCACCATGGTCTCCAACAACAAAGACAAGGAGCCTTGGAAGGAAGAGATGGATGAGAGGATCAATAAGGAGAAGAAGAAGATAGCATCAGCAAAAGGAGAGTGGGAAACTATGGAGAGTAAGCCAATCTTGGTGGGATCGGTTAACACTGGGCGTTCTTTTTCTCATAACTTGCAGGGAGTTCTTCCGCCTGCTCTGGACCTCGACTCTTTCCCTTGTGTGGAGGAAGCAATACGGGTTGCCGATGAGTTTTGTGATCAATATCGTGCTCTAAGAAGGGAAGTGGAGATACTTCAGGAGGAGAACCAGCGACTTCGCAGAATGCTGGAATATTACTCAATTCCCAGCACAAGGCCGCCACCGCCACATTCAGATAACAATGAGTCTCTTCAAGTTTTGGTGCAGAATTGCAAAACTGAGAAGCTGAAGCTGAAGGAGATCCTTAAGAAGCGCGAGAAGAATCCACCATCACCACCGAAGGAGTAATTCATCATCGGTATTGGCATCCCCTTGGTTTGTTCCAAGCTTGGGGGAGTGCCGCGGTATCACATCATCACTACCTTTATCTTTTACTATCAAGTAGTGTCATATCATGAGTAGGGAAGTTATCTTATGGAATAGTTTGCAATGTGGAAGTATCTCTCTTAGTTGGTTATCTATGTATCCGTTGGTGTGAGTTGTCGTTATGGAATATTAATGAGAAGTCTTATCATTTACTTTTTGCACACCTTATTTTAGTTTGCAATCTCCATTATATGATTGCTCTTGACATTAGTATTGATATCACTTTGGGAGCATCAAGTAAATCTATTTGGTTTTGGCAAACTTAGCATTGGTCAATAGCAACAACATCTTGATGTTTAAATAGAAGAGAGAAATACATGTAGATATATTACTCTATTATCTCTATGTTAATGAGTTTAGTATTCTGAAGTTAAAATTGCTTGTGCTTATGAGAAAGATGCATGATTGTTTCTATCATATGTATATTTGTTTGTTTCCCTCAACCTTTATGCTTGCTATCAAACCTTGCTAGCCAAAGACCTGTATTGAGAGGGAATGCTTCTCATACATCCATAACCTTAGACCAAACCTATGCCATTTGTGTCCACCATACCTACCTACTACATGGTATTTTCTGCCATTCCAAGTAAATACTTCATGTGCTACCTTTAAATAATTCAAACTATACTACTCCTTATTTGTGTCAATGTTTTATAGCTCATGAGGAAGTATGTGGTGTTTTATCTTTCAATCTTGTTGGGCGGACTTTCACCAATGGACTAGTGGCACATCCGCTTATCCAATAATTTTGCAAAAAGAGCTGGCAACGGGGTTCCCAGCCCCAATTAATAACTTTCATTAATAATTCTCTTCACATGTTTTGCCCTGATTTATCAGTAAGCAACTTAATTTTGCAATAGACACTCCTCCATGGTATGTGAATGTTGGAAGGCACCCGAGGATTCGGTTAGCCATGGATTGAGAAAGCCAAGGTTGGGGGAGTGTCATCCATAATAAAACTAAAATACATGTGTAAACAAAAGAGAAGGGGGATGATCTACCTTGCTGGTAGAGATGTCGTCCCTCATGGGAGCCGCTCTTGGAAGGTTCGTTTGGCAAGGGGGTTAGAGTGCCCGCTACCATTCGTTGACAACAACAAACACCGCTCAAAATCTTACTTTTATGCTCTTTATATGATTTCAAAACTTGAAAAGCTCTAGCACATGATTTAATCCCTGCTTCCCTCTGCGAAGGGCCTATCTTTTACTTTTATGTTGAGTCAGTAAACCTATTTCCCTCTGTCTTAAGCAAGCAATTGAGTTGTTGTGAACCAACCATTTATGCTATGATTGAGCTAATCATGTCCTTTATACTTTCTTGTTTAGTACAAATTTTATCTGAATGAATATGACTTTGAAAGTTATCAATGATTATGAGGAGATTGTTATGATTGAGAATGAAAGCCCTGCTATATAAATTCTAATATGAAAGCTTTGCTTAGAAGATAAGTACAATCCGTTAGTAGTTCTCTGACCAAGAACAAAGTTTGCCATAACCATCTATGATTTCCTATGCACCTTTACTTGTGATTTCTCTTTACTTATTTCAAGTTGAGTTATATGAAGAGAATGTTTACTAGAATGTCTTGTGTGAATCAATATGATGCTTCTTGTCCGTATTTTATTTATCGACTCTTCACTCCATAAACATGTGGTCTTGTTTATCGAGCTCAGTTTCGCTTGGGGACAAGCGAGGTCTAAGCTTGGGGGGAGTTGATACGTCCAATTTGCATCACTATTTTATATCATAATTTGCTGTTATTCATTGATATATTTCATATTGGGACACAATACTTATGTTATTTCATCTATTTTGCATGTTTCATCATTATTGGAGGATCGAGCACCGGAGCCAGGATTCTGCTGGAAAAAGCACCGTCAGACGCAATATTTCGGAAGATCAACTGTGGAAGGAAATTATACCAAAAATCCTATTTTTCCAGATGACGGAGGGAGCCAGAAGGGGGAGAAGAGGGGACCCGAGGTGGGCCCACCCCATAGGCCGGCGCGGCCCAAGGCCTGGCCGCGCCGCCTATGAGGAGGGGGCCCACAGCCCCTCTCGCCTCCTTTTCTTCGCGTATGCCTTCGTCCCGAAAACCTAAGCCACAGAGGGTACCTCACGAAGAGTTACAGCCGCCTCTGCGGGGCGGAGAACACCAGAGAGAAAAGAGCTCTCCGGTGGGCAGGAATCCGCCGGGGAAATTCCCTCCCGGAGGGGGAAATCGACGCCATCGCCATCGTCATCGAGCTGGACATCATCTCCATCATCATCATCATCATCATCTCCACCATCTACACCGCCATCACCACCGCTGCATCTCGTCACCGCTGTAACGATTTGGGTTGGATCTTGATTGTTTGATAGGGGAAACTCTCCCGGTGTTGATTTCTACTTGTTATTGATGCTATTGAGTGAAACCGTTGAACCAAGGTTTATGTTCAGATTGTTATTCATCATCATATCACCTCTGATTGTATTCCATATGATGTCTCGTGAGTAGTTCGTTTAGTTCTTGAGGACATGGGTGAAGTCTAAATGTTAGTAGTGAACTATGGTTGAGTAATATTCAATGTTATGATATTTAAGTTGTGGTGTCATTCTTCTAGTGGTGTCGTGTGAACGTCGACTACACGATACTTCACCATTTATGGGCCTAGGGGAGTGCATCTTGTATTTGGTTGCTAATTGCGGGGTTGCCGGAGTGACAGAAACCTGAGCCCCCGTTAGTATATCGATGCAAGAGGGATCGCAGGATCTCAGAGTTTAAGGCTGTGGTTAGATTTATCTTAATTACTTTCTTGTAGTTGCGGATGCTTGCAAGGGGTATAATCACAAGTATGTATTATTCCTAGGAAGGGCGGTGCATTAGCATAGGTTCACCCACACAACACTTATCAAAACAATGAAGATTAATTAGTTGTACAAGAAAAGTTGCCATGGCCGACGAAGTTGAAGTCGCGCCGTGGTTGCTGGTGTACCATGGCCGACGATTTTGGTCCCTCCGTGGTGCATGTCAAAACTTTTTTTTCTCGTTTTTGAGGCCACCTAGCCCGACGAAAGCGGCCAAAACGTGGCGTATGGTGGCCCGGGACGTGGTGCATCTCGAAATCTCGGGTTCGCCGGCCGAGTCAACGCAAATCCGCACCGCCGAGGGATGTAGGGCCCAGATGGCAGCCTCTCTGGCATTGTTTTTTTCTACATCGCGCCATCTCGTTCAACGTTCTCCGATCGAGCCGTTTACGATGCAGGATCATGGGTCCCGCATGTCATCCTCTATGAACCAAAATTCTTTCTATTCTTGGATTTTTTGACCCCCTGATTTCTGGCTACTTCCTTTTTCTTTTGATCCCTTGCCGCCTTGGAAACGTTGAGACCGCTGCTGCTAAATGGGACCCGCATGTCATCCTCTATGTGCAATCAACTTTCTTTCTTGGAGTTTTTTTGGCACCTCAAATTTGGTCACTTGCCTTTTTCTTTTGATCCCCGCCGCCAAACGGTGATACCGCTGCTGCTAAATGGGACCCGCATGTCATCCTCTATGTACTATAAAACTTTCTTTTCTTGAATTATTTTTGGCACCTCATATTTGGTCACTTACCTTTTTCTTTCGATCCCCTGCCGCCTCTCAAACGGTGATACCGCTGCTGCTAACTGGGACCCGCATGTCATCCTCAATGTACTATAAAACTTTCTTTTCCTGGATTATTTTTGGCACCTCAAATTTGGTCACTTGCCTTTTTCTTTCGATCCCCTGCCGCCTCTCAAACGGTGATACCGCTGCTGCTAATGGGACCCGCATGTCATCCTCAATGTACTATAAAACTTTCTTTTCCTGGATTATTTTTGGCACCTCAAATTTGGTCACTTGCCTTTTTCTTTCGATCCCTGCCGCCTCTCAAACGGTGATACCGCTGCTGCTGGACCCGCATGTCATCCTCTATGTACTATAAAACTTTCTTTTCTTGAATTATTTTTGGCACCTCATATTTGGTCACTTACCTTTTTTTTCGATCCCCTGCCGCCTCTCAAACGTGATACCGCTGCTGCTAAATGGGACCCGCATGTCATCCTCTATGTACTATAAAACTTTCTTTTCTTGGATTTTTTTTGGCACCTCATATTTCGTCACTTGACTTTTTCTTTCGATCACCTGCTGCCTCTCAAACGGTGATACCGCTGGCTAAATGGGACCCGCATGTCATCCTCTATGTACTATAAAACTTTCTTTTCTTGGATTTTTTTGGCACCTCATATTTGGTCACTTGACTTTTTCTTTCGATCCCTGCGCCTCTCAAACGGTGATACTGCTGCTAAATGGGACCCGCATGTCATCCTCTATGTACTATAAAACTTTCTTTTCTTGGATTTTTTTGGCACCTCATATTTGGTCACTTGACTTTTTCTTTCGATCCCCTGCCGCCTCTCAAACGGTGATACCGCTGCTGCTAAATGGGACCCGCATGTCATCCTCTATGTACTATAAAACTTTCTTTTCTTGAATTATTTTTGGCTCCTCATATTTGGGCACTTGCCTTTTTCTTTCGATCTCATGCCACGTTTGAAACGTTGAGGAACCTGCTGGCTCATGGGACCCGCATGTCATCCTCTATGTGCTATAAAAGTTTCCTTTGTTGGATTTTTTTTCACCCTCTGATTTTTGGCTTGCCTTTTTCTTTTGATCCCCTGCCCCCTTTGAAACGTTGAGTAAGCTGTTGGCTCAAGGGACCCGCATGTCATCCTCTATGTCCATCAACTTTCTTTTCTTGGATTTTTTTTCACCCCCTAATTACTAGCTACTTTCTTTTTCTTTTGATCTCAAGCCGCATTACAAACATTGAGACCGCTGCTGCAAAATGGGACCCACATGTCATCCTCTATGTACAATAAATCTTGGATTATTTTTGGCTCCTGATATTTGGTCACTTGCCTTTTTCTTTCGATCTCATGCCGCCTTTGAAACGTTGAGTAAGCTGCTGGCTCATGGGTCCCGCATGTCATCCTCTACGAACAATAAAAGTTTCCTTTCTTGGAGTTATTTTTTACCCCTAATTTCTGGCTATTTGCCTTTTTCTTTTGATCCCCTGCCCCCGTTGAAACGATGAGGATGTTGGCAGGTCGGTCCCACATGTCATCCTCTATGAACAATAAAAGTTTCCTTTGGTGGATTTATTTTTGACCCCTAATTAATTTCTGGCTATTTCCTTTATTTTTCTTTTGATCCCCTGCCGCCTTGGAATTGTTGAGAATGCTGCTGCCTCATTTTTCTTTTGGTCCTGTGCCGCCTTGGAAACGTTGAGACCGCTGCTACAAAATGGGACCCGCATGTCATCCTCTATGTACAATAAAGTTTCTTTTCTTGGATTATTTTTGGCTCCTGATATTATGTCACTTGCCTTTTTCTTTCGATCTCATGCCGACTTTGAAACGTTGAGGATGCTGCTGCCTCATGGGTCCCGCATGTCATCCTCTCAGAACGATAAATGTTTTCTTTTCTTGTATTTTTTTACCAACTGATTTTTGGCTTTTTTTATTTTCGATCCCCTGCCGCCTTTGAAACGTTGACTCCGCTGCTGGCTCATGGGTCCCCGATGTCAGCCTCCCCGTACAAGAAACATGTGATATTTTATTTTGCAGACAATAAACGTTGTATTTCGCTCTGAGCTATTGCAAACGGATAAATTAAATCTTTATATCTACATAAACAAACTTATATGTTGAATCTCCTTGTTTTTTGTTTTTGCGAAGCATAGGACTTTCCTGTTTTTTTTTTGAGAAAAATCCGACCTTTCCTGTTTTGGAGTGGGCTGAAATTGTACGAGTCAAAAGGCCCAGCAGTATAGTTCGAAGGCCCAGATGTCCAGATACAGCCCAATTAAAATCTTTCTTTTCTTGGATTTTTTTCACCCTGATTTCTGGCTACTTCATTTTTCTTTCGGTCCTGTGCCGCCTTGGAAGCGTTGAGACCGCTGCTACAAAATGGGACCCGCATGTCATCCTCTATGTACAATAAAGTTTCTTTTCTTGGATTATTTTTGGCTCCTGATATTATGTCACTTGACTTTTTCTTTCAATCTCATGCCGACTTTGAAACGTTGAGGAAGCTGCTGGCTCATGGGTCCCGCATGTCATCCTCTATGAACAATAAAAGTTTTCTTTGTTGGATTTATTTTTTTCCCCTAATTTCTGGCTATTTGTCTTTTTCTTTTGATCCCCTGCCCCCTTTGAAACGATGACGACGCAGCTGGCAAGTCGGTCCCACATGTCATCCTCTATGAACAATAAAAGTTTCCTTTGATGGATTTATTTTTTACCCTAATTAATTTCTGGCTATTTCCTTTTTTATTTTGATCCCCTGCCGCCTTGAAATAGTTGAGGATGCTGCTGCCTCATGGGTCCCGCATGTCATACTCTCAGAAAGGTAAATGTTTCTTTTCTTGAATTTGTTTACCAACTGATTTTTGGCTTATTTTTTCTTTCGATCTCCTGCCACCTTTAAAACGTTGACGACGCTGCTGGCTCATGGGTCCCCAATGTCAGCCTCCCCATACTGCAAATCCTCTTTCTGCAAAGGTTGTATTTCTAGATAGATAAGGTGGATTCGAATCTGCCATGGTTCAGGCAGCTCAGGTAAGCCTTCTTGCACTAATTAATGGAAGTAGTGTATCGCAAGGTCAAGACATGTGGCTCGGTGTAATGAATCTATATGAATCATGTTGTGGGTTCAATCTGATAGTTCTCTAACAGGTCAGCCAAAATAGAAATTAAGTTTTTTTCTAAAAGGGAAATGCAAATTAAGATGAACACAAACATTAGTTATCATAATAGCTGATCATACATACATACTTGCTAAGAGCAAAAGCTTGCCAGAGTTTTACCACCCATACAATTAATTAGCAGTTCAGATAAGATAACCTTATATAAGTATAACTACAAATGCATTTGCTAAGGGCTCATGGGACAACAGAACTAGACAACCGCGAACTTTATGACCAGCATGTCACAGCGGCATCGAAAGATCTTGACCTTCAACTTTGATCCAATGCGAAGTTTGGCACCATCAATGAACTTTTTCCACCTGGAAGTAACAGCCAAGCGGCCATCTGTGGGACTGACAGAGTACCGTCCCTCCACGGTGAGACCTTCACTCTCCATGACGAGGGATATCTTGCCCCTTCGGCCAGCATTGAGATCCTTGGAGATACTTTTAGGCAATTTCTGATTCAAAGCAAGAGATACCACCAAAAATTAGTCAATGGCACCAATGCACTGAACCATGTGAGACTTTGAGCAGAGAAGACATCAAGATAAGAGCAGTTATGCTGTCATATACTCACGAACATAGCCTTCAGATGCGTCCTGGTCACCACACGGGTGGCCACAGCAATGAGCTGAGACCTCGGTGATCTGGCTGGGGCAGGTGCATGAGCCTGGGCTGGTACACGAGCTGGTGCTGATGCAGGAGACTGCTGGGCAGGTGCAGTAAACGGTGCCTCTAGAGGAACCGGTGCTGATGCAGGAGACTGTTGGGCAGGTGCAGTAAACGGTGCAGCTAGAGGAACCAGTGCTGATGCAGGAGCCTGCTGGGCATGTGTAGTATATGGGGCCTCTACAGGAACCAATGCTGATGTAGGGGACTGCTGGGTAGATGCAGTAAACGGAGCTGGTACAGGAACCGGTGCTGATGCAGGAGAGTGGGAAGCCGGTGCCGGTGCTGGTGTGGTTGCCCTTTGTGACATCCGCTCCTGTTCCGTCAGGGGATCTGCAGCTTTGATCATGTTAAACCCAGCAAGCTAGAACAGAGGGAATGGTTTAGAACAACTGCTCAGAATGCAGTTATCAAAAGATATGAGTAGAAAAAAGTTACATATTATATATTTGGAAGTGTCTCCAACTCTGTAAGCAGTTACGTATATCTGCCCGTTTGAGTTTCTGATCCTCAGCTCGTCGCCCTTCTTCAGACCATAGTCAAAAGCAAACTTTCTCCAATCATGTCCATACAAATATGTGATGGCCTGCGTCTTGTAGACATACACCTCATAGACCGTGTAGGTGTTCATCAATTTGCCATTGCCATGCATAGTGAAAGATCCTTCATGCGGACACATCTGGTTAATCATTGGACGAAGTTCACAAGGTACAGTCTGCATGTGAAAATTGATACAAATGTAAGAAGCAGGAAGACTAAAAACAAGACTTTACTATATGCCAATTCATGCTAAACCACTGAGAATACATACCTGTAACTCTGTGAAGGAGCTACTAGAAAGGTAGATAGAGCCATAGGAGGTGTTATATGCGGGGTATGTACATGGGCCCGCCATATTCCCGCAAGCTCGGCATCGGGATGGTGAAGGAAACATGGGAGGTACTACTGGTGCGTAGCGCTGAACGTAAGTGGAAGAATTAGGTTGTGTAAAGTGCATAGTTCAGAGCAATGCAAATGTTGACAAGCAAGTGCATAACACTATGTTACAAACTGAACAGTGAAAAATTAGTGTATGATGAATATAAGCATGCTAATTTGGTGTTTCCGAATTCCAAAAAGCATTAGACAGAGCCAGTGATAATATCAGACATAAATCATGGCATGTATATGTGGCTTAAGAAAATATACCCGAACCCTTGGATGGTTACGGCCCGGCTGATCCTTGGACTTGAGCTTATATAAGCATCCAGAAGGTGGGGCTGACAGTAACTTGGTGGCAGCCTCTGCAGATGCCTCATCAGCAGCAGTTGCAATCCTTTTGACCAATGAAGGCTTAGCAGTTTCAGTCTGCATATAAAAATTGAAGAGCAACAGACATCAGCAGTGATATATAAAATGAATCTATGAGACACTGATGCATATAGTGCTGGATGTAAGTGGAAGAATAGGTGTGTGTGTTTCTGAACTATTGGTAAGCATTAGACAAAGCCGGCAATAAACAGACAAAAATCAAATCATGTATGAGGATTAAGAAAATATACCTGCTTACTGAAAAGGGTACCACCCAGCTGGCCCGTGGCCTTGTGCTTGAGGAGGTTTTCAGAAGATGGTGGCAGCACCATCGTCTTCACAGCAGCCTCATCAGGATCATTTTTTATCCATTTGAGTAGAGGAACAGAAGTTTCATCCTGCATATGAATAGCAACAGAACTCATCATTGATATTTAATAAATCTATGAGATAGACTGATGCAAATAGTGCGGGGTGTAAGTGGAAGAATAGGGTTGTGCATAGAGAACAGTTGACAACAATGCAAATGATTACAAAAGAAGCCAATGGAAATCAACAGTTTATATACTGGATGAGACAGACTGAAAAGTGAAAAATTAGTGTATGATGATTGTAAGCAAACGCAGTGTTTCTGAACTTTTGGTAAGCATTAGACAAAGCCAACAGTAATTAAACAGATAATAATGAAATCATGTATGTGGATTAAGAAAATATACCAGATTCATTAAAAGGTCACCACCCAGCTGGCCCATGGCCTCGTGCTTGTAGAGGTTTTCGGAAGATGGTGCCGGCACCATCGTCCTCACAGCAGCCTCATTAGCCCCATTTTGCATCCACTTGAGTAAAGGCGCAGCAGTTTCAGCCTGCATAAGAATGGGAACAGATCTCAGCAGTGATATTGAATGACTCTGAGACAGACTGATGCATATAGTGCTAGATGTAAGTGGAAGGGTATGGCCGTGTATGGACAACAGTTCACAACAATGCAAGGGTGTGTTCGGTTCTGAAACAGCGTGGAATGGAATGGAATGGTTCCATTTCAGAGGAATGGAATGGTTACATTTTTGTTCGGTTGGGAAAAATGGAGAGCAGAAGAGATCGAGGTTAAACTAACCAATTGTCTCAAAATTGTAATTAACAATTGCAAATGACATTTTAATCTCAAAGTCGTAATTAACAGCGCCTAATGGTGCTCTTTTAATCTAAAAATCGAAATTAACATCATTTTATGTTGGGTTAGGGGAACTGGAGTAGATGAACATTACTGTATGATGATTGTAAGCAAACGAATTTGGTGTTTCTAAACTTTTGGCTTCGAGATCTTATGGGTTTCAACTCTAGCCTACCCCAACTTGTTTGGGACTGAAAGGCTTGGTTGTTGTTGTTGTTGTTGTAAACTTTTGGCAAGCATAGAAAAAACCGACAATAAACAGAGAAAAATCAAGGCATGTTTTGTGGATTAAGAAAATATACCATATTCATTAAAAGATCACCACCCAGCTGGTGCGTGGCCTTGTGCTTGTAGAGGCATTTAGAAGATGGGGGCGGCATCAACATACTGGCAGCCTGATCAGCCGCAGTTTTGATCTTCCTTTTGAGTAAAGGCCCTAAAGTTTCAGTCTGCATATGAATAGCAAAACAAAAGGCAGACCTCAGCAGTGATATTGAATTACTGTATGAGATAGACTGATGCATATAGTGGATGCTCTTAGCCTTTTGCAGCGTGAACACTAGCTATGGACAGACAAAAAAACTAGTTAACTCAGCTTTGTCTAGATATGAATGTACTACCACCATCCAAAAGCTTAAGCCTTATTTATTTTTGAGAAATCAAAACAAGCAAAGTTTGACCAAAATTTTAGAACATTCTATCAACAAATATAATACTGTGTAGATACCGTAGGAAAATATATTTTATTATCTATTTAATGATATTAATTTTGTATTTTGCATGTTACTGATTTTTGGTAAAAGCTTAGTCAAACATGGTATAGTTTGACTTTCTAAAAATAATATAAGCCCAAAGCTTTGGGATGGAGGCAGTAGTATCTAGAGCTAAAACACATCTAGATACATCCGTATCTACAGATAGTTGAGTCAATTAATTTGGATCTGAGGGAGTATCAGATTCAGACTACATCATGGTAAGTTGGTTAAAAAAATTACCCCTGGGCGGTCCCTGCCCAGCTCGGCAGTGGCATTTCGCTTCTTGTGCTGCAGATCGGGCCATGCTCCTGCAGCAGGTGGGGCGCTATTCTCGTTCCCCATAGCCTCAGCACGGAACCTGGAGGTACCAACCTGATACAGAGAATATAGAGCATGGTGTCACAGAGGCTTTACGCACAAACAGCTGAAGACATGTGCTACTTTAAGCATATTCCAGAACAGGAACAGATTGAGGATGCAGAGACCAGAGAGACACTTAAAAGGTAAAGAGTGGATAAGCAAACGGAGTACCTGCTTCGCGGGGCTGGGGACGCAGCTCAGGCTCAGCCAACTGCCCACATGCGTGGTGGCCTTACGCTCCATTGCCCCCACCGCCGAGGTCTTGCCTTTCCTGTACAAGCTGACAAAAGATACAGTGAGGATCAGCAGAAACTACAAAGGTTGCAAATGTCGACAAATAAAGGAAGAACACCCCAATCCAAGCAAAGGTAGCCCCCGCCCCCCACCCCCATCAATCACTCCCAGCTCGAGGGTGACCAGAAAGACACCCCTTTGCCCAGAATAGGAAAGAGATGCGCAAGATATCGAGGAGAGGAAAAAAGAACCGATCTCGAGAAAGGAGAGAACATTACTAGTCCTACCTAATCCGCTTGGGCTAGATGCAGCTTGCCCCTCCAAGCTGGATGCCTGGACGGTGGAGGCGAAAGGAGGGGATCGAGCTAGCGGCTTGCATCCGTCGGCAATCGGCACTCGATCGGGAGAGAAGGGGTGCTACATAAAGGGGAGGGGTAACATATTTTATTACACAGTGAACTTACTGATGTGACTAGTCATTACATGTCTCACTGAAACTAGGGCCCATAGTGTGGCACCCCAAATTTACTTGAAGCTGCCCGGCGGGACGCATTGGCGCGTCAAGAAACCCCCGAATTGTAGCGGGGAAATGAAACATTTCACAAAAATTCGAAATTCAAGCACACCGCCACGCGCCAAGCACGCGGCTGTTCCTTCCTCTTCCTCGGTTCCTCCTCCCCTATCCGAAAAAACCCCAAATCCCAAGCTCAAACCAAAAAAAAAACAAAAAACAAATCCCCTGGCCGCCATGCATGTCCTCGTTAACCCGCTGGAGATCGTTCCCGGACGATGCGGACCACCCGCCCTGAGATCCAGAATTCCGTCCACCTCGAGGCACTGCGTGCTGTCTCGCAGCAGCGGCTTGAGGGCGCTGAAGAGGAAGTTCCGCCGGAAAGTGCTCATGGCAACCGTGCAAGCTCACCGGCGTGCTGTATCCCGAGAGGAACTGGTCAAAGCTTTGCTATTCGCCACACACAAAAAAATTGCGGGCCAAGATCTGGTCAAAGCTTCGTCGATGGCTTGCCGCGAGAGGCTTGGAGTCCAGAGTCAATAAACTAGCTGCTCGAGGACTTGGGCGGTTTACACGGATTCATATTAACTGACTCAAGTTTGTTAGTCTAGTTAACAAATGCATCTAGATACATCCATATCTAGACAGAATTGAGTCCATTAATATGAATCAGAGGGGAGTACCTGAAAGTGTTTCATGCTACCAACTAATGCGCTGGCAGGAATCGCTGTAGAAGTAATTGTGCTACTACTTGTACGATGAACTGATTGTGTGGGTGTCGAATTTTGCAACGCGATCATCCACTGAATGCTTAATCTAGCGCCAAAGGCGTACAAATCATAACATACTACAGCACCAGAACATAAGAGTACGAATCATAAAGTAGCTCAACATTTTGCATCAGGGCTGGGTGGTCCTGAGACTACCGGGACGCCCCTGATGATCTCCGGGTGTGCATCCTCTTCAACGCAAAGCTGTGTACTCGGTCCACGGCCTCCTTCTGTAGGCTGGATAATCTCAGGTGCAGGACCTTCGTCTATGAGAGGCTCGTCATCAGTACCATCCACAGGTGCATCAGGGCTGGGTGGTCTTGAGACTACCCGGACGCCCGTGATGATCTCCGGGCGTGCATCCACTTCAACGCAAAGCTGTGTACTCGGTCCACGGCCTCCTTCTGTAGGCTGGATAATCTCAGGTGCAGGACCTTCGTCTATGAAAGGCTCGTCATCAGTACCATCCACAGGTGCATCAAACTGAGATTCATCTTCAAATCTCCCATCAAACTGAGAGACCTCTTTAACTCTATGCTTCTGCAATTAGTACATCAACCGATTAGACAAACATCTAAGGGATGCAACCTGAACAAATGCCGTTTTACATATTTACCTTCTCATCTGGCACAGCACATGTCCCAGAGCTGAAACCCGTTTCCTGAAGCAAGCGCTTTTTCTCTCCTTCCCGTCCATCCATCTGCAACAAGTTAAATTTGAGTACAGAACCTTGCACAGCAATGCAAACTATTGATTGAAACAGCGGCAGCATCAATATAAATAATTAACTACATATGCCAGCACACATACAGTGTGAGCAAGATCTGCTTCTCCTGCTAAAGGATCATTATATGGTTCACCATGCTAAACCCGCCTAACATATGTGCGGTCCATCCCAAAAATGTGTAAATGATCTGCCACTACAGGGTGAGGCCTCTTCTCACCATTCATACATGTGCAGCGCGGGCAATACACGTCCAGGTTGTGACCATCATGAGCTCTAATAAACCCCATAAAGGGTTGAACACCATTTATATATGAAGGGGAACATAAGTGTCCATGCAGTTTCCAAGTTCTGTCCATCTGTTTAATTATGAGATACAGTGGTTGGTGATTAATTTAAGGCGAAGTAGGAAATGTATATCCATCGAGTACAAAACTATACTACATGATTATGCATTTCAGCAATCATGTCGAGTACAAAACAAAAAATGCCCATCGACATTTTAGCAAACAGATCGTGTACAAAACTCTGCCATGGCATTTCAGCAAATTAACGGATCGAGTGCAGAACTGACTCTATATGCCCACGCAAATGAACAAATTGATCGATGACAAATCGAGCGGAAAACTATAAAGTGCCAATTAGTTCGAGCATACTGACGAATTTTTTTAGCAGCATCAAGAAAATATAAATCGTTAGGCTGTCTTGCCCGATACATGATTGAGCTAGAGATAGCAGCCCTACCGTGGATCAACTTGACCGCCGGTGCGTCTCGAGAAGAACGACGGGGAGGAGAAGCTTCTTCTTCGCACGGACGGGACGGGGAGGGGAAGCTCTTCGCACGGACGGGGATAAGTTGTGTACGGGTGGGTGGGGGGTCATGCGGCCGGGCCGCCGGGGTGATAATTAAGGTTGGTAGGTGGCGTTTAATGGAGTTGCGTGTGTAATTTGCCGTGCACAAGGTTGAGGAATAGGCGGTTCCCTTTGCCGCGCGCACAATTCAAACTATCCCGCCCATGTAGTTTAAATTCGCCATATTTTCGTTAAATCGACATAAAGTCATGTGAGTGGGGGAAAATTAGCAAAGTTGCTTGAAAAATAGTAAAACTCTGGAATTATCCTTTAAATATGCTCTACTTCGTGTGAAAATCGGGGTGTGGAAGCATGTTGAGCTGTTTTATTTGTACTTTCTTCATTAAAACTCCCATTTTATGCACTTTGGATGGAAAGAAATCATTTGTACATAAATTTTGACAACGCCATTTGCAAACACTAATTGTTTACATGCCAAGATGCACCCATCCACCAAATATATATGTGGCAAAAGTTTATCACAATCTAGCAGATATGCATAATTAGTGAGGGACCCCTTTTGATTTTGTGCAATTTCCACTAATTAGGTAGAGATCGAGAAGGGTTAATTAATTAGGCCATGTTAGGGGTTATGTGTTTTAATAGGTTGTGTGGATTCAAATACAACTTCTTTATTTGTGTGCTATGATTAATCAAAACTAGATCGATCGACTGCGCACACATTATTAGAGGCGCATGCCTTTGCGCACAAAGTGCATGTGTGTGTTGTTGGCCACCAACGAGAGAGAGAGAGAGAGAGAGAGAGAGAGAGAGAGAGATAGAGGTAGAGAGAGCTACATACGAGAGAGCGATTGAAATCCCCAAATTAAACACATATATATGCATGGCACATTTAATTTAATTAGAGGACCGCGAGGCACCCCTGGCCTGCTTGATGCATAATTAAGTGTCATTGGCCTATATATATAGGGTTTAATTAGGGTTTAGGGTTTAGGGTTAGGAGGTTAGGGTTTAGGGTTTAATGTTTATGGTGTTTAGGGTTTAGGGATTAGGGATTAGGGTTTATTTAGGGTTTAAGGTTTAGGGATCATCGATCGAGTGCGCACACACACATTATTAGAGGCACACGCGCCTTTGCGCATAAAGTGCATGCGTATATGTGTGTGTTTTTTGGCCACCAACGACATATAGATGATCGAGAGAGAGAGATTGAAATCCCCCAAGAATATGTTCAAATATATATTAAAATATATGCACGAATTAATGCATGCATGGTAGGCCATGCATGCACACTAATTATATATATATTATGAGGAAACTTAATCAAATGTGTTTTCATTCGAGAGAACTTGTCAAAATTCAAGTTAATTAATTTATCATCGATAATTATATAATTAATTAATGAATCTCAGGGAGATGTTATACAACATATGATCGATATATAGGCCATGTATATATTAATTGGTTTTAATCTACCGTTTTTGCTAGCTAGCTGCATGCTATATATAGAGCATGTTTTTATTAGATCGGGTTATAGCTAGTATAGTTTAGGGTTATGTGTTTTAATTAACTAGGGTTTGATTAGCTAGGGGTTAGTTATATATATATGGTTTAGGGTTAATGCATGTCACATTTAATTTAACTAGAGGACCGCGAGGCACCCCTGGCCTGCTTGATGCACAATTAAGTGTCGTTGGCCTATATATATAGGGTTTAATTAGGGTTTAGGGTTAGCTAGCTGGGTTTAGGGTTTAGTGTTTTGGGTGTTTAGCTAGGGTCTAGGGTTTAGGGTTTAGTGTTTACTGTGTTTAGAGGGTCTAGGGTTTAGTGTTTAGGGTGTTTAGGGTCTAGGGTTTAGGGTCTAGTGTTTAGGGTCTATGGTTTAGGGTTTAATTAGTGTTTAGGGTGTTTAGGGTTTAGGGTTTAGTGTTTACGGTGTTTAGGGTCTAGGGTTTAGGGTTTAGTGTTTAGGGTCTAGGGTTTAGGGTTTAATTAGTGTTTAGGGTGTTTATAGGGTTTAGGGTTTAGGGTTTAGGGTTTTAGGGTTTAGGGTTTAGGGTTTAGGGTTTAGGGTTTATGGTTTAGGGTTTACGGTGTTTAGGGTCTAGGGTTTAGGGTTTAGTACGTGTTTAGGGTGTTTAGGGTCTAGGGTTTAGTGTGTTTAGGGTGTTTAGGGTTTAGGGGATTAGGGATTAGGGTTTTAGGGTTGTTTAAGGTTTAGGGATCATCGATCGAGTGCGCACACACACATTATTAGAGGCACACGCGCCTTTGCGCATAAAGTGCATGCGTATATGTGTGTGTTTTTTGGCCACCAACGACATATAGATGATCGAGAGAGAGAGATTGAAATCCCCCAAGAATATGTTCAAATATATATTAAAATATATGCACGAATTAATGCATGCATGGTAGGCCATGCATGCACACTAATTATATATATATTATGAGGAAACTTAATCAAATGTGTTTTCATTCGAGAGAACTTGTCAAAATTCAAGTTAATTAATTTATCATCGATAATTATATAATTAATTAATGAATCTCAGGGAGATGTTATACAACATATGATCGATATATAGGCCATGTATATATTAATTGGTTTTAATCTACCGTTTTTGCTAGCTAGCTGCATGCTATATATAGAGCATGTTTTTATTAGATCGGGTTATAGCTAGTATAGTTTAGGGTTATGTGTTTTAATTAACTAGGGTTTGATTAGCTAGGGGTTAGTTATATATATATGGTTTAGGGTTAATGCATGTCACATTTAATTTAACTAGAGGACCGCGAGGCACCCCTGGCCTGCTTGATGCACAATTAAGTGTCGTTGGCCTATATATATAGGGTTTAATTAGGGTTTAGGGTTAGCTAGCTGGGTTTAGGGTTTAGTGTTTTGGGTGTTTAGCTAGGGTCTAGGGTTTAGGGTTTAGTGTTTACTGTGTTTAGAGGGTCTAGGGTTTAGTGTTTAGGGTGTTTAGGGTCTAGGGTTTAGGGTCTAGTGTTTAGGGTCTATGGTTTAGGGTTTAATTAGTGTTTAGGGTGTTTAGGGTTTAGGGTTTAGTGTTTACGGTGTTTAGGGTCTAGGGTTTAGGGTTTAGTGTTTAGGGTCTAGGGTTTAGGTTTTAATTAGTGTTTAGGGTGTTTATAGGGTTTAGGGTTTAGTGTTTAGGGTTTAGGGTTTTAGGGTTTAGGGTTTAGGGTTTAGGGTTTAGGGTTTATGGTTTAGGGTTTACGGTGTTTAGGGTCTAGGGTTTAGGGTTTAGTGTTTAGGGTGTTTAGGGTCTAGGGTTTAGTGTGTTTAGGGTGTTTAGGGTTTAGGGGATTAGGGATTAGGGTTTTAGGGTTGTTTAAGGTTTAGGGATCATCGATCGAGTGCGCACACACATTATTAGAGGCACCCGCGCCTTTACGCATCAAGTGCATGCGTATATATGTGTGTTTTTTGGGCCACCAACGATATATAGATGATCGAGAGAGAGAGAGAGATCGATTGAAATCCCCAAGAATATGTTCAAATATACATTAAAATATATGCACGAATGCATTGTAGGCCATGCATGCACACTAATTATATATATATTATGAGGCAACTTAATCAAATGTGTTTTCATTCGAGAGAACTTGTCAAAGTTCAAGTTAATTAATTTATCACGATAATTATATAATTAATTAATGATTCTCAGGGATATGTTATACAACATGATCGATATAGGCCATGTATATTTTAATTGGTGTTAATCTACGGTTTGCTAGCTAGCTAGCTGCTATATATAGAGCATGTTTTTATTAGATCGGGTTATAGCTAGCTAGTATAGTTTAGGGTTATGTGTGTTAATTAAGTAGGGTTGATTAGCTAGGGTTAGTTACATATATATGGTTTAGGGTTAATGCATGGCACATTTAATTTTATTAGAGGATCACGAGGCACCCATGACCCACTCGATCGATGCACAATTAAGTGTCGTTGGCCTATACATAGGGTTTAATTGGGGTTTAGGATTAGCTAGGGTTTAGGGTTAGGGTTAGGGTACGTTTAGGGTCTAGGGTTTAGGGTTTAGTGTTTAGGGTTTAGGGATTAGGGATTTAAGGTTTTAGGGTTGTTTAAGGTTTAGGGATCATCGATCGAGTGCGCACACACATTATTAGAGGCACCCGCGCCTTTACGCATAAATTGCATGCATATATATGTGTGTTTTTTGGGCCACCAACGATATATAGATGATCGAGAGAGAGAGATTGAAATCCCCAAGAATATGTTCAAATATACATTAAAATATATGCACGAATGCATTGTAGGCCATGCATGCACACTAATTATATATATATTATGAGGCAACTTAATCAAATGTGTTTTCATTCGAGAGAACTTGTCAAAGTTCAAGTTAATTAATTTATCACGATAATTATATAATTAATTAATGAATCTCAGGGATATGTTATGCAACATGATCGATATAGGCCATGTATATTTTAATTGGTGTTAATCTACGGTTTGCTAGCTAGCTGCTATATATAGAGCATGTTTTTATTAGATCGGGTTATAGCAGCTAGCTAGTATAGTTTAGGGTTATGTGTTTTAATTAAGTAGGGTTGATTAGCTAGGGTTAGTTACATATATATGGTTTAGGGTTAATGCACGGCACATTTAATTTTATTAGAGGATCACGAGGCACCCATGACCCGCTCGATCGATGCACAATTAAGTGTCGTTGGCCTATACAGAGGGTTTAATTGGGGTTTAGGATTAGCTAGGGTTTAGGGTTAGGGTTAGGGTTAGGGTTAGGGTATGTTTAGGGTCTAGGGTTTAGGGTTTAGTGTTTAGGGTGTTTAGGGTTTAGGGATTAGGGATTTTAAGGTTTTAGGGTTGTTTAAGGTTTAGGGATCATCGATCGAGTGCGCACACACATTATATTATTAGAGGCACCCGCGCCTTTACGCATAAATTGCATGCATATATATGTGTGTTTTTTGGGCCACCAACGATATATAGATGATCGAGAGAGAGAGAGAGATTGAAATCCCCAAGAATATGTTCAAATATACATTAAAATATATGCACGAATGCATTGTAGGCCATGCATGCACACTAATTATATATATATATTATGAGGCAACTTAATCAAATGTGTTTTCATTCGAGAGAACTTGTCAAAGTTCAAGTTAATTAATTTATCACGATAATTATATAATTAATTAATGAATCTCAGGGATATGTTATACAACATGATCGATATAGGCCATGTATATTTTAATTGGTGTTAATCTACGGTTTGCTAGCTAGCTGCTATATATAGAGCATGTTTTTATTAGATCGGGTTATATCTAGTATAGTTTAGGGTTATGTGTTTTAATTAAGTAGGGTTGATTAGCTAGGGTTAGTTACATATATATGGTTTATGGTTAATGCATGGCACATTTAATTTTATTAGAGGATCGCGAGGCACCCATGACCCGCTCGATCGATGCACAATTAAGTGTCGTTGGCCTATACATAGGGTTTAATTGGGGTTTAGGATTAGCTAGGGTTTAGGGTTAGGGTTAGGGTTAGGGTTAGGGTTAGGGTACGTTTAGGGTCTAGGGTTTAGGGTTTAGTGTTTAGGGTGTTTAGGGTTTAGGGATTAGGGATTTAGGGGTTTTAGGGTTGTTTAAGGTTTAGGGATCATCGATCGAGTGCGCACACACATTATTAGAGGCACCCGCGCCTTTACGCATAAATTGCATGCATATATATATATGTGTGTTTTTTGGCCACCAACGATATATAGATGATCGAGAGAGAGATTGAAATCCCCAAGAATATGTTCAAATATACATTAAAATATATGCACGAATGCATGGTAGGCCATGCATGCACACTAATTATATATATATATATATATTATGAGGCAACTTAATCAAATGTGTTTTCATTCGAGAGAACTTGTCAAAATTAAAGTTAATTAATTTATCACGATAATTATATAATTAATTAATGAATCTCAGGGATATGTTATACAACATGATCGATATAGGCCATGTATATATTAATTGGTGTTAATCTACGGTTTGCTAGCTAGCTGCTATATATAGAGCATGTTTTTATTAGATCGGGTTATAGCTAGTATAGTTTAGGGTTATGTGTTTTCATTAAGTAGGGTTGATTAGCTATGGTTAGTTACATATATATGGTTTAGGGTTAATGCATGGCACATTTAATTTAATTAGAGGACCGCGAGGCACCCCTGGCCTGCTTGATGCACAATTAAGTGTCGTTGGCCTATATATAGGGTTTAATTAGGGTTTAGGGTTAGGGTTAGGGTTTAGGGTTTAGGGTTTAGGGTGTTTAGGGTTTAGGGATTAGGGATTAGGGTTTCAGGGTTGTATAAGGTTTAGGGATCATCGATCGAGTGCGCACACACATTATTAGAGGCACCCGCGCCTTTGCGCATAAAGTGCATGCGTATAGTTTAGGGTTATTTGTTTTAATTAAGTAGGGTTTGATCAGCTAGGGTTAGTTACATATATATGGTTTAGGGTTAATGCATGGCACATTACATATAGTTTAAATCTCAAGAATGTTTATACATGATAGGCCATATGTGCAAAGGAATTTTTTTCCTCGTGAACTTGTCAAAATTCAAGTTTATCAGTGCCAATGGAAACTAGTCCAAAAAATTACATAGAGGACCAAAAGTACTAGACAATAACTAATAGAACCTGCAACTTTACAAAAAGGACCCCAAAACATATAGAAGAAAATCAATCGAGTCCTTCTCGACCGCACATCAGATCTCTGCTCCGCATCCTTTCCAGCAACTCCGTCGCCGGGGACGCACCACTTGGGACGGTGTCGCCGGTAGTCGCCAGGACGAAGGAGAAGAAGGGCCTCAGCAACGGCATATTGGCTCTGAGAAGGGTCGCTGAAAGTCCAAGATGTGCACGGGCAAGACGGATGACGCCGTCGTATGCCCCGAGCTTGTGAACTTTAGCAGCTTGACTTCCCCATTGGCCAGATCTGAAGCACTGACCAAAGCAAGCCTCACCGTTAGCGCCATCACATTGATGGCACCAGATCGGGGTTTGGCCGGCAAGATCCGCCAGATTCACCATAGGCCAGATCTGAAGCCGATGACGAGATCCCCGACTCCATTGCGCCATTCTGCTCATGGGAAACACTGGATCTAAGCTTACAACAACACTAACTCCCTCGGATCCAAATTAGCTGACTCAACTTTGCTTATCTAAATATGGATGTATCCACACATGTTTTTACTCTAGATACATACACGTCTAAGGAAAGTTGAATCAATTAATTTAGTTCGGAGGGTGTACAATATACAGAGAGAAGTCGGCCTCGTCTCCGGCCGGCGAGGCCGCCGGAGAGAAGGGGGAGAGGAGCCGGGGGAGTGGGAGAGACTCGAGAGAGAAAGAGAAGAGGAAGAAATGAGAGCTCCCTGGGGAAGAACATTATTTTTGTCGTTCTGCTCGTAGCTTGAAACTGAAAATTTCGGCCACGCGCCAAATCATCCCGCCGCATCCATTCGAAAATCCCGTGACCAGTTTTACCCTTTTAACCCTGGTCCGGAAGCTACAACCCACCGACCATGGAGGGCTCATTCGGTAACAATGAAATATCTTGCCTAGATCCCGAACCCTCCCCACAGGCCCACACCCACCCACCAACCATTCGCCCCATTAGCTCAAAAATACTCTCACACGCCAAAGCTCTGACTCTCTACAGTACTAGATCTGCTTCGCCGCCGGCATACTCCTCCACAGCGTAGCCTTGATCGTGTTGGCTGTCCACCCACCTGATCCGCTCCCCCGCCGCCCTCGTCACCGACGGATCTGCTTCACCGCCGACCTCGCCACCGACGGATCTGCTTCACCGCCGACCTCGCCACCGACGGATCTGCTTCACCGCCGACCTCGCCACCGACTACCTCGCCGCAGCGGCTGTATCAACTTCACCGAATACCTTGCCAGCCAACCAGATCTGCTTCACTAACGCCCGCTTCTACTGAAACATGGTCGATTCATCGTCTCCCGCGTTCGCCGCCGCTGGAATGCAAGTTGCCGCCCCCGTCCACCCCGCCGCAGCTTGGTTAGTACGCTGGCCCGTTAGATCGCGGTGTTTCTTTAGCCATGTTTTGTGTAGTTATTTGCAGATCTCATATGCCGTTAACTTTCTTGATGTGTTGCTTCGCATGAAGTTTGTTTAAATGTTGTACAGTACAAAAGCATTATCCGGTCGCTACCATCCTGTTCATTCTACTGACACCTGTGTGCATCCACATATTTATAGCCTTGTACCCATTCATTTGCTGCCAACTGTTTTTGTACTGCATGCTATTGTCGCACTGCTTTTATAGTCGTGCTATGGGCATTTCCAATCTGCTTGTTCTTATACCACGTCATTAGCTCACCGCTAGCTGTTTTCTCGTGTCTGCTATTCTCACACTGCTTTTATAATCATGCTATGTGCATTTCCAATCTGCTTGCTCTTATACCTCGTCTTTAGCTTATATAGTTATTGCTGCGTGCATGTCTGGTCTTTGTATTATCGTAGACTGACTTGTCAATGTTATTTTTCCTTGGGATTGATCATGCGAACCACTTATTAGAACATCCAACATTAACAGCGGGGACGCTAGGTAAGGTTGGAATCTGAGTTCGTGGTTGGTAATTTTGGCAGTTTACTTCCGTTATTATCTATAACCTATATGCATTGTTCCTTATGCAAGAGATTAACACTTGGAACCCTGCCATAGCAATGCCATTCATGCTTTACTATGTTTCTGCCTATTTGATATGCTTGTCTTGGAGAAACTTCGAGGGTGATTTGAACCTGACATTTGGTCATTCTTAATGCCAGTTTACTTTATGTGTAAAACCTTGGCATTACCCTACTCTAAATCTGAATGTCTGAAATTCGTATCTCATGCAAAGCAACATCTAGTTGGTTTTAATTTGATATCTGGTAACTATTGGCTTATTCATTTGGCAGCTCAAGTTTTTTGTTATTTGAAACCAGCTGACTTGGTCTTAAATGTGATATCTAAACACAGATTAAGGACAATGGAGCAGGAGGATTAGCATTTCACTTGATGGCTGAACCTAAAATGATAGGCATGTTGACCACGACTAGTGCACGCAAGAGAAGGACCTGCAGTGAGCCAGTATGTGCTTAGTACATGCATCTTATCTTATCTTGTGCTTATTTCTGCTACATGCTGTTATCTGATCTCTACATTGCGTAATACATGTTTGAATAGTTAATTGTTGTAACTATGTTTACAATGTTACCAGAATGCTGTTTTAATGAAGCAGTCATCATTAGAAGATAGTCGCCAAAAAAGGATCTGTAGCGACCCTGTGCAACATTATGATGTAAGTTTGTGCTTAGTACAAGTTCCATACATGTCTTATTTATGCAACTTGTTATTATCTTATATCTACATTGCATAATAAATGTTTGCATAGTTCATCGTTTAACTCTTTTTGCATTATTATCAGAATGCAGTTGTGATGAAGCAATCTTCATTACCAGTGAGGCCCACAAAAAGTTCTGATCTTTCTTCTGATGCATCTTCTCATAGCCGTCAACCTAGACCATTTCTTTCATCAGACAGTAAATATCTCAAGGCTGTACTTTATAAAAGACATGGTATTGCTGCTTTAAGATCTGTAGCTGATATGTTGACAAAGAGTACACAAGATTCAATCAAGGCGATTGCCAAATGTCAACGTGTTATTGATGATGCTAATAGAAGTCCTCAATGATTCTATGTAATTTTTTTATTTGGGCACATTAATTGCCTTGTAATTTTCCTATTTGTTTTATTTGTGTATGTAATTGTGTGTATCATTGAAATCAGATTTTAGGCTCATGAAATTTAATGCAAGTTGACTAGTCAAACAAGTAGGGCCCTACAACAGATTGGGCCGGCCCACTTACAGTAGTGTGGGACCCACTTTCATTTTGGGCCGGCCCACTTCTTTAGTAGGCCGGCCCGGTTACACGATAATGGGCTCCACATGCTTATTGGGCCGGCCCACTTGCTCTATGGTGGTCCCACATGGTAAATGGGCCGGCCCTTTAATAGGAAGGTGGGACCCACCTGTGTTTTGACCCGGCCCACTATCTTGTTGGGCCGGCCCACTTTCTAGATGGTGGACCCCACATACCAAATGGGCCGGCCCACTTTCTATATGGTGGACCCCACACACCAAATGGGCCGGCCCTTTAATAGGATGGTGGGACCCACCTGTGTTTTGGCCCGGCCCACTATCTCGTTGGGCCGGCCCACTTTCTACATGGTGGACCCCACATACCAAATGGGCCGGCCCATTAACAGGAATGTGGGACCCACATGTGTTTTTGGCCCGGCCCACTATCTTGGTGGGCCAGCCCACTTGCTATATTGTGGACCCCACATACTAAATGGGCCGGCCCTTTAACAGGAAGATGGGTCCCACCTGTGTTTTTGGCCCGGCCCACTATCTTGTTGGGCCGGCCCACTTGATATATGGTGGACCCCACACACTAAATGGGCCGGCCCTTTAACAGGAAAGTGGGACCCACCTGTTTTTTGGCCCGGCCCACTAGCTTGTTGGGCCGGCCCACTTGCTATACGGTGGACCCCACACACTAAATGGGCCGGCCTTTTAACAGGAAAGTGGGACCCACTGTGTTTTGGCCCGCCCACTTGCTTCTTGGGCCGGCCCAGTTTGTAAGGTGGACCCCACATGTTAAATGGGCCGGCCCATTTAACTTTTGACCAGTCAACATTAGAGGTTAGGCCCGGCCCACGTAACTAATGGACCGGCCCAGCTATATAGTTGACCGGTCAAACTATGTCATCTGGCCCGGCCCGCTTAAGACGTGGCAGGCCTCGTGTGGGCCTACCATCTACCACGGGGTTTCAGCCGGTTAACGCCGTTAACTGGCAGTTAACGGCGTCTGCCACGTGTCAGTTTGCATGACGTCAGCAGTCAACGGGCTCCCGAAAACACTTCCGCAACGGTCCGATTTTCCGTGGCGGAAGGGCGCCCAAGCGCGACGGACCGAAAAAATCGTCGTTGGACTTTGCCTGACGCAGTTTCCACAACGGAACCCATATCGTCGGGTTAGGCCCATAGGCGACGAAAAATACCCCTTAGCGGACGATTTTGAGACGTTGTCTATCAGAACTTTTCTTGTAGTGTGTACGAAGCGAAAGCACTAGACTAAATTCCCGTGTGTCCTCAAGAACGTTTGGTCATTATAAGTAAACAAACCGGCTTGTCCTTTGTGCTAAAAAGGATTGGGCCACTCGCTGCAATTATTTCTCTCGCACTTTACTTACTCGTACTTTATTCATCTGTTACATCAAAACCCCTTGAATATTTGTCTGTGAGCATTTACAGTGAATCCTTCATCGAAACTGCTTGTCAACACCTTCTGCTCCTCGTTGGGATCGACATTCTTACTTATCGAAGATACTACGATACACCCCCTATACTTGTGGGTCATCACATCCGCACCCCCTCCAGTATTAAGTTGCAAACAACAGACAATTGCATTAAGTATGGTGCGTAATGTAATCAACACAAATATCCTTAGATAAAGCATCGATGTTTTATCCCTAGTGGCAACAACACATCCACAACCTTAGAACTTTCTGTCACTCCCAGATTCAATGGAGGCATGAACCCACTATCGAGCATAAATACTCCCTCTTGGAGTTACAAGTATCAACTTGGCCAGAGCCTCTACTAGCAACGGAGAGCATGCAAGAACATAAACAACACATATATGATAGATCAATAATCAACTTGACATAGTATTCCATATTCATCGGATCCCACCAAACACAACATGTAGTATTACAAATAGATGATCTTAATCATGTTAGGCAGCTCACAAGATCTAAACATGATAGCACAAGAGGAGAAGACAACCATCTAGCTACTGCTATGGACCCATAGTCCAAGGATGAACTACTCACACATCAGTCCGGAGGCGGGCATGGTGATGTAGAGCCCTCCGGTGATGATTCCCCTCTCCGGCAGGTGCCGGAGGCGATCTCCTGAATCCCCGAGATGGGATTGGCGGCGGCGGCGTCTCAGTAACTTTTCGTATCGTGGCTCTCGGTACTAGGGTTTTCGCGACGGAGAGTTTAAGTAGGCGGAAGGGCAGAGTCGGAGGAGGCATGGGGGCCCCACACCATAGGGGGGCGCGGGCCCCATGCTGGCCGCGCCGCCCTATGGTTAGGGCGCCTCGTGGCCCCACTTCGTATCCTCTTCGGTCTTCTGCAGCTCCGTGGAAAAATAAGACCGTGGGCTTTTGTTTCGTCCAATTCTGAGAATATTTCCTGTGTAGGATTTCTGAAACCAAAAGCAGGAACTGGCGCTTCGGCATCTTGTTAATAGGTTAGTGCCGTAAAATGCATCAAAACATCATAAAGTGTGAACAAAACATGTAGGTATTGTCATAAAACTAGCATGGAACATAAGAAATTATAGATACGTTGAGACGTATCAAGCATCCCCAAGCTTAGTTCCTACTCGCCCTCGAGTAGGTAAACGATAACAACAATAATTTCTGAAGTGACATGCTACCATCATAATCTTGATCAACATTATTGTAAAGCATATGAGATGAATGGAGTGATTCGAAGCAATAGATTGCTAACAAAAAGATAATGACTAAACAACTGAATCATATAGCAAAAACTTTTCATGAATAGTACTTTCAAGACAAGTATCAAAAAGACTTGCATAAGAGCTAACTCATAAAGCAATAGATTCAAAGTAGAAGGTTTTGAAGCAACACAAAGGATGATTAAGTTTCAGCAATTGCTTTCAACTTGTAACATGTATATCTCATGGATAATTGTCAACATAAAGTAATATAACAAGTGCAATAAGTAAACATGTAAGAATCAATGCACACAGTTGACACAAGTGTTTGCTTCTAAGATAGAAAGAAGTAGGTAAACTGACTCAACATAAAGTAAAAGAAAGGCCCTTCGCAGAGGGAAGCAGGGATTACTATTTTTGTGCTAGAGCTTTTATTTTGAAAACATAGAAACAATTTTGTCAACGGTAGTAATAATTCATATGTGTTATGCATAAAACTTCCTACAAGTTGCAAGCCTCATGCATCGAATACCAATAGTGCCCGCACCTTGTCCTAATTAGCTTGGATTTACATGGATTATCATTGCATAACATATGTTTCAACCAAGTGTCACAAAGGGGTACCTCTATGCCGCCTGTACAAAGGTCCAAGGAGATAAATCGCATTTGATTTCTCGTTTTTGATAGATCTCAACTAAGGACATCCATACCGGGACAACATAGAAAATAGATAATGGACTCCTCTTTAATGCATAAGCATTCAACAACAGATAATATTCTCATAAGAGATTGAGGATTAATGTCCAAACTGAAAACTTCCACCATGATACATGGCTTTGGTTAGCGGCCCAATGTTCTTCTCTAACAATATGCATACTCAAACCATTTGATCATGATAAATCACCCTTACTTCAGACAAGACGAACATGCATAGCAACTCACATGATATTCAACAAAGGTGTAAAAAGTTGATGGCGTCCCCAGAAACATGGTTACCGCTTGATACGTCTCAAACGTATCTATAATTTCTTATGTTCCATGCTACTTTATTGATGATACCTACATGTTTTATACACATTATATGTCATATTTATGCGTTTTACGGAACTAACCTATTGACGAGATGCCGAAGTGCGTTCCTGTTTTCTGTTTTTGGTTTCAGAAATCCTAGTAACGAAATATTCTCGGAATTGGACGAAATCAACGCCCAGGGTCCTATTTTCACCGGAAGCTTCCAGAGCACCCGAGAAGGACCAGAGGGGGCCACAGGCCCACCACACATGGCCCTGGCGCGGCCAAGGGCCCCCCTATTGTGTCGTCGCCCCGTCAGCCCTCCGACTCCGCCTCTTCGCCTATTTAAAGGTCCCTGACCTAAAACCTCGAAAGAATAAGCCACGGTACGAGAAAAGTTCCAGAGCCGCCGCCATCGCGAAGCTAAGATCTGGGGGACAGGAGTCTCTGTTCCGGCACGCCGCCGGACGGGGAAGTGCCCTCGGAAGGCTTCTCCATCGACACCGCTGCCATCTCCACCGCCATCTTCATCACCGCTGCTGCTCCCATGAGGAGGGAGTAGTTCTCCATTGAGGCTCGGGGCTGTACCGGTAGCTATGTGGTTAATCTCTCTCCTATGTACTTCAATACAATGATCTCATGAGCTGCTTTACATGATTGAGATCCATATGATGAGCTTTGTATCGCTACTAGTTATGTGCTACTCATGTGATGTTATTAAAGTAGTCTATTCCTCCTGCATGGTGTAAAGGTGACTAGTGTGTGCACCGTGTGGTTCTTGTCGTAGGCTATGATCATGATCTCTTGTAGGTTGTGGAGTTAATTATCATTATGATAGTATTGATGTGATCTATTCCTCCTTTCATAGTGTAATGTGGACAGTGTGTGCGCTATGTTAGTTCTTGGTTTATTTTGCAATGATCTATTATGCTCTAAGGTTACTTAAACATGAATATCGAATGTTGTGGAGCTTGTTAACTCCGGCATTGAGGGTTCGTGTAATCCTACGCAACGAATGGTGTTCATTATCAAACAAGAGTGTATGTAGCACAAATGAGAAGAAGTTATTATTTATTATGCGATCAATGTTGAGAGTGTCCACTAGTGAAAGTCTAATCCCTAGGCCTTGTTCCTAAATACTGCTATCGCTGCTTGTTTACTGTTTTACTGCGTTACTACTGCTTGTTACTTGTTTACTTCCTACAATATTACTACCATCAACTGCACGCCAGCAAGCTATTTTCTGGCGCCGTACTACTGCTCATATTCATTCATACCACTTGTATTTCACTATCTCTTCGCCGAACTAGTGCACCTATTAGGTGTGTTGGGGACACAAGAGACTTCTTGCTTTGTGGTTGCAGGGTTGCATGAGAGGGATATCTTTGACCTCTTCCTCCCTGAGTTCGATAAACCTTGGGTGATCCACTTAAGGGAAAACTTGCTGCTGTTCTACAAACCTCTGCTCTTGGAGGCCCAACACTGTCTACCCAGAAACATGGTTACCGCTCAACAAGCAACTTATAAGAACTAAGATACATAGCTACATATTCATCACCACAATAGTTTTTAAGCTATTTTCCCATGAGATATGTATTGTAAAGACAAAGGAATGAAATTTTAAAGGTAACACGCAAGTAATTTACTTTGGAATGGCAGAAAAATACCACATATAGGTAGTTATGGTGGACACAAATGGCATGGGTTTTGGCTCAAGGTGTTTGGATGCACGAGAAGCATTTCCTCTCAGTACAAAGCTTTGGCTAGCAAGGTTGTTTGAAGAAAACACAAGTATGAACAGGTACAGCAAAACTTACACAAGAACATATTGCAAGCATTATAAGACTCTACACTGTCTTCCTTGTTGTTCAAACACTTTTACCAGAAAATATCTAGACCTTAGAGAGACCAATCATGCAAACCAAATTTCAACAAGCTCTACGGTAGTTCTCCACTAATAGATTTAAACTACATCATGCAAGAGCTTAAACATGATCTATGAGAGCTCAAAACAATTGCGAAGTATCAAATTATTCAAGACAATATGAGGCATTTTCTGATTCCAACCAAATAGCAATCAACGAAGCAGTTTTCAGCCTTCGCCATGAACATTAAAGTAAAGCCAAGAACACAAGTGTTCAAACGAAAAAGCGGAGCGTGTCTATCTCCAATACAAGGATTGCCGGGATCCAACTTTATTCAAACCAAAACAAAAACAAAAAAAAGACGCTCCAAGTAAAGAACATAAGATGTGACGGAATAAAAATATAGTTTCACTAGAAGTGACCTGATAAGTTGTCGATGAAGAAGGATGCCTTGGGCATCCCCAAGCTTAGATGCTTGAGTCTTCTTAAAATATGCAGGGATGAACCACGGGGCATCCCCAAGCTTAGACTTTTCACTCTTCTTGATCATATTATATCATCCTCTTCTCTTGACCCTTGAAAACTTCCTCCACACCAAACTTAAAGCAAACTCATTAGAGGGTTAGTGCATAATCAAAAATTCACATATTCAGAGGTGACATAATCATTATTAACACTTCTGGACATTGCACAAAGCTACTGAAAGTTAATGGAACAAAGAAATCCATTGAACATAGCAAAAGAGGCAATGCGAAATAAAAAGAAGAATCTATCAAAACAGAACAGTCCGTAAAGACGAATTTTTCTGAGGCACTTAACTTGCTCAGATGGAAAAACTCAAAACTAATGAAAGTTGCGTACATATCTGAGGATCAGGCATGTAAATTGGCAGATTTTTTGATTCTTCTACAGAGAGAAGGACGCGAATTCGTGACAGACAACAAATCTGTTTCTGCGCAGTAATCCAAATCTAGTATCAACTTTACTATCAGAGACTTTACTTGGCACAATAACATGATAAGGAGAGGTTGCTACAGTAGTAACAACTTCCAAGACTCAACAAAACAGTAGTAAAAATAAAACCATGGGTTATCTCCCAAGAAGTGCTTTTCTTTAACGCCTTTCAGCTAGGCGCAGAAAGTGCAAATCAAGTAACATCAAGAGAAGAAGCATCAACATCATAATTTGTTCTAATAATAGAATCAAAAGGCAACTTCATTCTCTTTCTAGGGAAGTGTTCCATACCTTTCTTAAGAGGAAATTGATACTTAATATTTCCTTCTTTCATATCAATAATAGCACCAACAGTTCGAAGAAAGGGTCTTCCCAAAACAATAGGACAAGATGCATTGCATTCAATATCCAAGACAACAAAATCAACGGGGACAAGGTTATTGTTAACCGTAATGTGAACATTATCAATCCTCCCCAAAGGTTTCTTTATAGAATTATCAGCAAGATTAACATCCAAATAACAATTTTTCAATGGTGGCAAGTCAAACATATCATAAATTTTTTAGGCATAACAGAAATACTTGCACCAAGATCACATAAAGCATTACAATCAAAATCATTGAATTTCATCTTAATGATGGGCTCCCAACCATCTTCCAACTTCCTAGGAATAGAAGCTTCAAGTTTTAATTTCTCTTCTCTAGCTTTAATGAGAGCATTTGTAATATGTTTTGTAAAGGCTAAATTTATAGCACTAGCATTAGGACTTCTAGCAAGTTTTTGTAAGAACTTAATAACTTCAGAAATATGACAACTATCAAAATCTAAACCATTATGATCTACAGCATTCTGAAAAATTTCAGCACTTTTATCACAAACAGTTTCAGCAGTTTCAGGCAATTTTGCACGCTTTGTACTAGGAGTAGAAACATTGCCAACACCAATTATTTTACCATTGATAGTAGGAGGTTTAGCAACATGTGAAGAATCAACATTACTAGTGGTGGTAATAGTCCAAACTTTAGCTACATTATTCTCTTTAGCAAGTTTTTCTTCTCTTTCTTCTCTTTCCCACCTAGCATGCAATTCAGCCAACATTCTAATATTATCATTAATTCGAACTTGGATAGCATTTGTTTTAGCAAACTTAGTATCTTTAACTTCATCAGGCATAACTTTCAGTTTTAAAAGATCAACATCAAGAGCAAGACTATCAACCTTAGAAGCAAGAACATCAATTTTACCAAGCTTTTCTTCAACAGATTTATTGAAAGCAGTTTGTGTACTAATAAATTCTTTAAGCATGACTTCAAGACCAGAGGGTACACTCTTATTATTGTTGTAAGAATTACCATAGGAATTACCATAACCACTACCATTATTAGAAGGATATGGCCTATAGTTGTTGTTACCATAATTATTCCTATAAGCATTGTTGTTGAAATTATTATTCTTAATGAAATTCACATCAACATGCTCTTCTTGAGCAACCAATGAAGCTAAAGGAACATTATTAGGATCAACATGAGATCTACCATTAACAAGCATAGACATAATAACATCAATCTTATCACCCAAAGAAGAGGTTTCTTCAACAGAAATTACCTTCTTACCTTGAGGAGTTCTTTCAGTGTGCCATTCAGAGTAATTGATCATCATATCATCAAGAAGCTTTGTTGCAGCACCCAAAGTGATGGACATAAAAGTACCTCCAGCAGCTAATCCAATAGGTTCCTCGAAGAAAAATTCAATCATGCATAAAAGGTTTGGATGATCATCCAAGTAGTTAGTCCATGGGTAGGGCAATTCTTTACCAAAGATTTCATTCTCTCCCATGCTTGAGCAACATGTTCATTATCAAATTGCTTAAAATTCATAATGCTACTTCTCAAAGATATAATCTTAGCAGGAGGATAATATTTACCAATAAAAGCATCTTTACATTTAGTCCATGAATCAATACTATTCTTATGGAAAACAAAAAATTTCTACCGCAAACAAACAAAACCAAGATCCAATCTAGGAAAAACGCCAGATCTAATCTACTAGATTGAAGCAACGAGACGGATTGGATCTACATACCCTTGTAGATCGCTAAGCGGAAACGAGATTGAATCTCGTGGTTGATGTAGTCGATCACTTGCCGCTTGCAAAAGCGCGTAGAAGATCTTGACGGTGCCACAATCGGGCAGCACCTCCGTACTCGGTCACACGTTCGGCTCGATGAAGACACCTCCTCCTTGTTCCAGCAAGCGGGGAGATGTGGTAGATGGGATCTAGTCCAGCAGCACGACGGCGTGGTGGTGGTGGAGAGTTTGCGCGAACAGGGCTTCGCCTGTACGCGTTGGGTGGAAGAAACTAGGCAAAAGTTGGAGCAAACGGAGCAAACGACCGCGGAAAAAAAATCTGATTTCTTGCGCCAGCCGGCGTGCTCCTTTTAAAGGCGGGCGGGAGCTGAATCGTGCAAACCAAGACACCTATTTCTTGGAGACTTTCCAAAACCATCACGTACAGATCAAATCAGCCAAATAGCTAGCTAGCTATTTCCTTACACGCACGAGACCTGGCTGGCCACGATCGATCGGATCGATCGGCCACGGCAGCGAACGTTGCTTGGCCTTTGGCCTTTTCACGTGCATGCGGCCGGCCGTCCGGCCCAGCTGGCCGGGCCTGCCCTCCTTTTTTTTTTCCTTTCTTTTGCTTTGACAGTTTGTCTATATAGGGTCTATAAATTGGCCCATTAGCAAAACCTTTTATAGACTACTTTTAGCCTTATATTTATTTCTATTAAATAAATACATATTAACATTTACTAATTCAATTAATTAATAAATTATTAATCATCTTCCCGGAACAATTCCGTAACTCTCCAAAACTATTTCTTTAATCCCGAAACTACCCCTAGCAACATCGCAACCTTAAGTGTGTCACCCTACGGTTCGAGAATGTGCAGACATGACCGAGACGCCTCTCCGATCAATAATCATCAGCGGGACCTGGAGATCCGTAATGACTCCTACATATTCAACGATGAACAATGTGATCGAATGAACCATTTACATACGATACCGATTCCCTTTGTCTCGCGATATATTACTTGTCCGAGGTTTGATCATTGGTATCTCGATACCTTGTTCTACCTCGTCTCCTGACAAGTACTCTTTACTCGTACCGTGGTATGTGGTCTCTTATGAACTATTCATATGCTTGCAAGCCATTTAGACGACATTCCACCGAGAGGGCCCAGAGTATATCTATCCGTCATCGGGATGGACAAATCCCACTGTTGATCCATATGCCTCAAGCTCATACTTTCCGGATACCTAATCCCACCTTTATAACCACCCATTTACGCAGTGGCGTTTGATGTAATCAAAGTACCCTTCCGGCATAAGTGATTTACATGATCTCATGGTCGAAAGGACTTGGTAACTATGTATCGAAAGCTTATAGCAAATGAACTTAATGACGTGATCTCATGCTACGCTTAATTGGGTGTGTCCATTACATCATTCACATAATGACATAACCTTGTTATTAATAACATCCAATGTTCATGATCATGAAACTATGATCATCTATTAATCAACAAGCTAGTTATACAAGAGGCTTACTAGGGACTCCTTGTTGTTTACATAACACACATGTATCAATGTTTCGGTTAATACAATTATAGCATGGTATATAAACATTTATCATAAACATAAAGATATATAATAACCAATTTATTATTGCCTCTTGGGCATATCTCCAACAGTCTCCCACTTGCACTAGAGTCAATAATCTAGATTACATTGTAAGGTACCTAACACCCATGGCATTCTGGTGTTGGTCATGCTTTGCCCTAGGGAGAGCTTTAGTCAACGGATCTGCTACATTCAGATCAGTGTGTACTTTGCAAATCTTTACTTCTCCATCTTCGATGTACTCGCGAATCGAATGAAAACGCAGCTTGATATGCTTTAGCTTCTTGTGTGACCTTGGTTCTTGTGCATTGGCGATGGCACCCATGTTGTCACAATAAATGACTAATGGGTCCAATGCACTAGGAACCACACCGAGCTCAACAATGAACCTCTTCATCCATACCGCTTCCGATGAAGCCTCCGAAGCCGCTATGTATTCCGATTCTGTTGAAGACTTCGCCACCGTGCACTGCTTGGAGCTGCACCAGCTTACTGCAGCACCATTCAATATAAACACGTACCCAGACTGAGACTTAGAGTCATCAGGATCGGTGTTCCAACTTGCATCGGTGTAACTTGTTACAACGAGCTCTTGGTCACCTCCATAACAAAGAAACATATCCTTAGTTCTTTTCAAGTACTTCAGGATATTCTTGACCGCTGTCCAGTGTTCCATTCCTGGATCACTTTGATATCTGCTAGTCAAACTAACAGCATGTGCTATATCCGGTCTAGTACACAGCATGGCATACATGATAGAGCCTACTGCCGAGGCATAGGGGATCTGATTCATCCTCTCTCTTTCTTCTGCCGTAGCCGGACCTTGAGTCTTACTCAAGACCTTACCTGGCAACATCGGTAAGAATCCTTTCTTACTTTCATCCATTCTAAACTTCTTTAGAATCTTGTCCAGGTATGTACTCTGCGAAAGCCCTATTAGGCGTCTTGATCTATCTCTATAAATCTTGATGCCTAAAATGTACGCTGCTTCACCAAGGTCCTTCATTGAAAAACACTTATTCAAATAACCTTTTACACTGCTTAATAGTTCTATATCATTCCCAATCAATAATATGTCATCTACATATAATATCAGGAATGCTACAGAGCTCCCACTCACTTTCTTGTAAATACAGGCCTCTCCATGACACTGTATAAACCCGAAGTCTTTGATCACCTTATCAAAGCGTCGGTTCCAACTCCTGGATGCTTGCTTCAGTCCATAAATGGAACGCTGAAGTTTGCATACCATGTCAGCATTTTTAGGATCGACAAAACCTTTGGGTTGTACCATATACAACTCTTCCTCAATGTCACCATTAAGGAACGCCGTTTTGACATCCATCTGCCAAATCTCATAATCGAAAAATGCAGCTATTGCTAACAAAATCCTCACAGATTTTAGCTTCGCTACAGGTGAGAAAGTCTCATCGTAGTCAACACCTTGAATTTGTCGGAAACCCTTTGCGACAAGTCGAGCTTTATAGACAGTAACATTACCATCAGCATCTGTTTTTCTCTTGAAGATCCATTTATTCTCAACAGCCTTGCGGCTATCAGGTAGATCTACCAAAGTCCATACTTTGTTATCATACATGGATCCCATTTCGGATTTCATGGCTTCTTGCCATTTGTTGGAATCTGGGCTCATCATCGCTTCTTCATACGTCGCAGGGTCCTCATCATTGTTGTCCACAATCATGAGATTTAGACAAGGATCATACCAATCAGGAGTGGTACGTTCTCTTGTCGACCTGCGAGGTTCAGTAGCTACCTCGCTCGAAGTTTCATGATCATTATCATTAGCTTCCTCTGTTACCGGTGCGGGCGGCACAGGAACATCTTCCGGTACTGCGCTACTCTGATCAACGAGAGAAGGTTCAGTAACCTCGTCGAGTTCTACTTTTCTTCCAGTCACTTCTTTAGTGAGAAATTCTTTCTCAAGAAAGGTTCCGTTCTTAGCAACAAAGATTTTGCCTTCGGATCTGTGATAGAAAGTATACCCTATAGTTTCCTTAGGGTATCCTATGAAGACGCATTTCTCCGCTTTGGGTTCTAGCTTGTCCGGTTGTAACTTTTTTACATAGGCTTCGCAACCCCAAACTTTAAGGAACGACAGCTTAGGTTTCTTATTAAACCACAATTCATACGGTGTCGTTGCAACGGATTTCGATGGTGCCCTATTTAAAGTGAATGCTGCTGTCTCTAACGCATAACCCCAAAATGATAATGGCAAATCAGTAAGAGACATCATAGAACGAACCATATCTAAGAGAGTTCGATTACGACGTTCGGACACACCATTTCGTTGTGGTGTTCCCGGCGGTGTCAATTGTGAAAGTATTCCGCATTTCTTTAAATGCATGCCAAACTCATAACTCAGATATTCGCCTCCGCGATCAGAACGCAGAAACTTGATCTTCTTGTTACGTTGATTTTCTACTTCACTTTGGAATTCCTTGAACTTCTGGAAAGTCTCGGATTTATGTTTCATGAAATAGATATACCCATATCTACTCAGATCATCTGTGAAGGTTAGAACATAACGATAACCACCGCGCGAGGCTACACTCATTGGTCCGCACACATCGGTATGTATGATTTCCAATAAGTCTGTAGCTCGCTCCATAATACCAGAGAATGGAGTCTTAGTCATTTTTCCCATTAGACATGCTTCGCATCTGTCAAGTGACTCAAAGTCAAGTGACTCAAGTAGTCCATCGGAATGGAGTTTCTTCATGCGTTTCACTCCAATATGACCAAGACGACAGTGCCACATATAAGTAGAATTATCATTCAATTTAATTCGCTTAGCATCAATGTTATGAACATGTGTATCGCTACTATCGAGACTTAATAGAAATAAACCATTCTTCTCAGGTGCATGACCATAAAAGATATTATTCATAAAAATAGAACAACCATTATTCTCAGACTTGAATGAATAACCGTCTTGCATTAAACACGATCCAGATATAATGTTCATGCTCAACGCAGGCACCAAATAACAATTATTAAGGTCTAAAACTAATCCCGATGGTAGATGTAGAGGGAGCGTGCCGACAGCGATCACATCGACCTTGGATCCATTTCCAACGCGCATCGTCACTTCATCCCTCGCTAGGCTTCGTTTATTCCGTAGTTCCTGTTTCGAGTTACAAATGTGAGCAACCGAACCAGTATCAAATACCCAGGCACTAGTACGAGAACCAGTGAGATAAACATCTATAACATGTATATCAGATATACCTTTCTTCTTCTTGACAAGGCCGCTCTTCAGATCAGCCAAGTACTTGGGGCAATTCCGCTTCCAGTGACCCTTCCCATTGCAGTAATAGCAGTCAGTATCAGGTTTAGGGCCACCCTTAGGCTTCTCAGGAGGCGCGGCAGCTTTCTTGCCGCCCTTCTTGAGGTCCTTCTTAGGTTTACCCTGCTTCTTGAACTTGGTGGTCTTATTGACCATCAACACTTGGTGCTCTTTCTGTATCTCAACCTCAGCAGATTTCAGCATGGAGAAGAGTTCAGGTAACTCCTTGTTCATGTTCTGCATATTGTAGTTCATCACGAAGTTCTTGTAACTTGGTGGCAGTGATTGGAGAACACGATGAATACCCAGCTGGTTAGGGATCACAATCCCCAAGTCACTGAGCTTCCTCGCATGTCCGGACATAGCGAACATGTGCTCACTAACGGAGCTGCCCTCTTCCATCATGCAGCCAAAGAACTGCTTCGAGGCCTCATAGCTCTCCACGGCCGCATGAGTTTCAAAGATAACTTTGAGCTCACGCATCATATCACAAGGGTCGTGGTGCTCAAAACGCTTTTGGAGCTCTGCCTCTAAGCTGCATAGGATGGCACACTGAACTTGAGAGTACACTTTAGCCCGAGCTTCGAAAACATTCTTTTCTTCCTCGGATACTACAGGAGGTGGTGTGGAACCTAGCGGTGCATCAAGCACATATTGCAGATTTCCGCCATTGAGGAAGATCCTCACATGACGGAACCAGTCGGTGAAGTTGCTACCATTGCTTTTAAGCTTTTCTTTCTCTAGGAACTGGTTAAAATTGATTGATGGGGACGCCATGATCTACAACAATTATTTGCAATAGTTTAGACTAAGTTTATGACAAATTGAGTTCAAATTTTAATTTAACAAAATTAAAACTAGGTGAACTCCCACTCAAAACAATATCCCTCGCATTGTCTTAGTGATCACACGAACCAAATCCACCACACCAAGTCCGATCATCACGAACAAGATGTAATTTCAATGGCGAACACCCAAGTGTTCATCATATCAATCATATGACTCATGCTCTACCTTTCGGTATCCCGTGTTCCGAGACCATGTCTGTACATGCTAGGCTCGTCAAGGCAACCTTAGTACCCGCGTGTACAAAACTGGCTTGTACCCGTTGTATGCACATGTAGAATCTATCACACCCGATCATCACGAGATGCTTCGAAACGACAAGTCTTAGCAACGGTGCATACTAAGGATGAACACTTTATTATCTTGATATTTAGTGAGAGGGATCATCTTATAATGCTACCGTCGCGATCTAAGCAATATAAGATGCATAAAAGGATTAACATCACATGCAATTCATATGTGATATGATATGGCCCTTTTGTCTTTGCGCCTTTGATCTTCATCTCCAAAGCACGGACATGATCCTCCATCATCAACGGGCATGATCTCCATCATCGTCGGCGTAGCACCAAGGTCAATGGCGCCGTCTTCATGATTGTCCTCCATGTAGCAACTATTACAACTACTTTGAAATACTACTCAACATGAAATTTAAAGACAACCATAAGGCTCCTGCCGGTTGCCACAATACAATAATGATCATCTCATACATATTCATCATCACATCATGGCCATATCACATCACCAAACCCTGCAAAAACAAGTTAGACGGTTCTAATTTGGTTTGCATATTTTACGTGGTTTAGGGTTTTCGCATAAGATCCAATCTACCTACGAACATGAACCACAACGGTGATACTAATGTTGTCAATAGAAAGAGTAAATTGGATCTTCACTATAGTGGGAGAGACAGACACCCGCAAAGCCACTTATGCAATACAAGTTGCATGTCGAACGTGGGGCAAGTCTCATGAACGCGGTCATGTAAAGTTAGCCCGAGCCGCTTCATCCCACTATGCCGCAAGATGCAAAGTACACGAACTAAAGACAACAAAAGCATCAACGCCCACAAAACAATTGTGTTCTACTCGTGCAACCAATCTATGCATAGACACGGCTCTGATACCACTGATGGGTTCGTTGCATGGAAAACAAAAATTTTCTACCGCAAACAAACAAAACCAAGATCCAATCTAGGAAAAACGCCAGATCTAATCTACTAGATTGAAGCAACGAGACGGATTGGATCTACATACCCTTGTAGATCGCTAAGCGGAAACGAGATTGAATCTCGTGGTGGATGTAGTCGATCACTTGCCGCTTGCAAAAGCGCGTAGAAGATCTTGATGGTGCCACAATCGGGCAGCACCTCCGTACTCGGTCACACGTACGGCTCGATGAAGACACCTCCTCCTTGTTCCAGCAAGCGGGGAGATGTGGTAGATGGGATCTAGTCCAGCAGCACGACGGCGTGGTGGTGGTGGAGAGTTTGCGCGGACAGGGCTTCGCCTGTACGCGTTGGGTGGAAGAAACTAGGCAAAAGTTGGAGCAAACGGAGCAAACGACCGCGGAACAAAAATCTGATTTCTTGCGCCAGCCGGCGTGCTCCTTTTAAAGGCGGGCGGGAGCTGAATCGTGCAAACCAAGACACCTATTTCTTGGAGACTTTCCAAAACCATCACGTACAGATCAAATCAGCCAAATAGCTAGCTAGCTATTTCCTTACGTGCACGAGACCTGGCTGGCCGATCGATCGGATCGATCGGCCACGGCACGCACGTTGCTTGGCCTTTGGCCTTTTCACGTGCATGCGGCCGGCCGTCCGGCCCATGGCCGAGCCCTGCCCTCCTTTTTTCCTTTCTTTTGCTTTGACAGTTTGTCTATATAGGGTCTATAAATTGGCCCATTAGCAAAACCTTTTATAGACTACTTTTAGCCTTATATTTATTTTTATTAAATAAATACATATTAACATTTACTAATTCAATTAATTAATAAATTATTAATCATCTTCCCGGAACAATTCCGTAACTCTCCAAAACTATTTCTTTAATCCCGAAACTACCCCTAGCAACATCGCAACCTTAAGTGTGTCACCCTACGGTTCGAGAATGTGCAGACATGACCGAGACGCCTCTCCGATCAATAATCATCAGCGGGACCTGGAGATCCGTAATGACTCCTACATATTCAACGATGAACAATGTGATCGAATGAACCATTTACATACGATACCGATTCCCTTTGTCTCGCGATATATTACTTGTCCGAGGTTTGATCATTGGTATCTCGATACCTTGTTCTACCTCGTCTCCTGACAAGTACTCTTTACTCGTACCGTGGTATGTGGTCTCTTATGAACTATTCATATGCTTGCAAGCCATTTAGACGACATTCCACCGAGAGGGCCCAGAGTATATCTATCCGTCATCGGGATGGACAAATCCCACTGTTGATCCATATGCCTCAAGCTCATACTTTCCGGATACCTAATCCCACCTTTATAACCACCCATTTACGCAGTGGCGTTTGATGTAATCAAAGTACCCTTCCGGCATAAGTGATTTACACGATCTCATGGTCGAAAGGACTTGGTAACTATGTATCGAAAGCTTATAGCAAATGAACTTAATGACGTGATCTCATGCTACGCTTAATTGGGTGTGTCCATTACATCATTCACATAATGACATAACCTTGTTATTAATAACATCCAATGTTCATGATCATGAAACTATGATCATCTATTAATCAACAAGCTAGTTATACAAGAGGCTTACTAGGGACTCCTTGTTGTTTACATAACACACATGTATCAATGTTTCGGTTAATACAATTATAGCATGGTATATAAAAATTTATCATAAACATAAAGATATATAATAACCAACATCTTTGCATTTAGTCCATGAATCAATACTATTTTTAGGCAAAGAAAGCAACCAATCTTTAGCTCTTCCTCTTAAGGAGAAAGGAAACAATTTTAGTTTTATAATATCACCATCTATATCCTTATACTTTTGCATTTCACAAAGTTCAACAAAATTATTAAGATGGGCAGCAACATCATCAGTACTAACACCAGAAAATTGCTCTCTCATAACAAGATTTAGTAAAGCAGGTTTAATTTCATAAAATTCTGCTGTAGTAGCAGGTGGAGCAATAGGAGTACTTATAAAATCATTATTATTTGTGCTAGTGAAATCACACAACTTAGTATTTTCAGGAGTATTCATTTTAACAGTAGTAAAAGTAAACTAAGCAAACAGAATAAAGTAAAAACAAGTAACTAATTTTTTTGTGTTTTTGATATAGAAAAGTAAACAAGACAAATGAAATAAAGTAAAGCAACTAATTTTTTGTGTGTTTTGATATAAAGCAAACAAGACAGAAAATAAAATAAAGTAAAGCAAGAAAATAAACAAAGTAAAGAGATTGGATGTGGAGACTCCCAGCGTGTCTTGATCTCCCCGGCAACGGCGCCAGAAAACAGTCTTGATGGCTCGTGATGCACACGTCCGTTGGGAACCCCAAGAGGAAGGTGTGATGCGCACAGCAGCAAGTTTTCCCTCAGAAAGAAACCAAGGTTATCGAACCAATAGGAGATGAAGGCCACGTGAAGGTTGTTGGTGAAGGAGTGTAGTGCGGCGCAACACCGGGGATTCCGGCGCCAACGTGGAACCTGCACAACACAATCAAAATACTTTGCCCCAACTTAACAGTGAGGTTGTCAATCTCACCGGCTTGCTGAAAACAAAGGATTAAACGTATGGTGTGGAGAATGATGTTTGTTTGCGAAGAACAGAGAACAGAGATTGCAGTAGATTGTATTTCAGATGTAAAATAATGGACCGGGGTCCACAGTTCACTAGTGGTGTCTCTCCAATAAGATAAATAGCATGTTGGGTGAACAAATTACAGGTGGGCAATTGACAAATAAAGATTCATATACATATCATGATGATCACTATGAGATTTAATCAGGGCATTACGACAAAGAACATAGACTGCCATCCAGCATGCATCTATGCCTAAAACGTCCACCTTCAGGTTAGCATCCGCACCCCCTCTAGTATTAAGTTGCAAACAACAGACAATTGCATTAAGTATGGTGCGTAATGTAATCAACACAAATATCCTTAGACAAAGCATCGATGTTTTATCCCTAGTGGCAACAGCACATCCACAACCTTAGAACTTTCTGTCACTGTCCCAGATTCAATGGAGGCATGAACCCACTATCGAGCATAAATACTCCCTCTTGGAGTTACAAGTATCAACTTGGCCAGAGCCTCTACTAGCAACGGAGAGCATGCAAGAACATAAACAACACATATATGATAGATCAATAATCAACTTGACATAGTATTCCATATTCATCGGATCCCACCAAACACAACATGTAGTATTACAAATAGATGATCTTAATCATGTTAGGCAGCTCACAAGATCTAAACATGATAGCACAAGAGGAGAAGACAACCATCTAGCTACTGCTATGGACCCATAGTCCAAGGATGAACTACTCACACATCAGTCCGGAGGCGGGCATGGTGATGTAGAGCCCTCCGGTGATGATTCCCCTCTCCGGCGGTGCCGGAGGCGATCTCCTGAATCCCGAGATGGGATTTGCGGCGGCGGCGTCTTAGTAACTTTTCTCGTATCGTGGCTCTCGGTACTAGGGTTTCGCGACGGAGAGTTTAAGTAGGCGGAAGGGCGAGTCGGAGGAGGCACGGGGCCCCACACCATAGGGGGCGCGGGGCCCATGCTGGCCGCGCCGCCCTATGGTTAGGGCGCCTCGTGGCCCCACTTCGTATCCTCTTCGGTCTTCTGGAAACTCCGTGGAAAAATAAGACCGTGGGCTTTTGTTTCGTCCAATTCCGAGAATATTTCCTGTGTAGGATTTCTGAAACCAAAAACAGCAGAAAACAGGAACTGGCGCTTCGGCATCTTGTTAATAGGTTAGTGCCGGAAAATGCATCAAAACATCATAAAGTGTGAACAAAACATGTAGGTATTGTCATAAAACTAGCATGGAACATAAGAAATTATAGATACGTTGGTCGTCGGATGCGCATCTCTCGTGATGTCACGTTTGATGAGACGCGTCCCTTCTATCCTCGCCCCACCTCGGGTACTTACCCGGTGGATGATATCTCTTTTCTTCTTTTTCCGGATGCACCCCCTGCTGTCCCTCCTCCCCTCCCTCCTACTTCTGATGCGCCCCCTTCGGCGCCATCCTCTCCTTCGTCTAGTCCACCTAGTACTCCTCGTTCTCCGGCTTCGGATCCTTCCGCTGCTGTCCCTTCTTCCTCTTCTTCTGATGAGTTGTCTTCCGCTGATGAGCTTCCCCCTTCACGGCCTGTTCGTCAGCGTCGTGCTCCAGCTCGTTACTCTCCTAGTCAGTATGGTCTCTCTGTCGTTTCCGAGCCGACTTCTTATCGGGATGCCGAGCGTCATCCTGAATGGCAGCTTGCCATGGCTGAGGAGATCGCTGCGCTTGAGCGCACTGGCACTTGGGATCTTGTTTCTCCCCCTTCTGGTGTTCGTCCTATCACGTGTAAGTGGGTCTATAAAATTAAGACCCGCTCTGATGGATCTCTTGAGCGCTATAAAGCGCGTCTTGTGGCTCGTGGCTTTCAGCAGGAGCACGGCCGTGACTATGATGAGACTTTTGCCCCTGTGGCTCATATGACTACTGTGCGTACCCTTCTTGTTGTTGCTTCTGTTCGCCGCTGGTCTGTCTCCCAGCTTGATGTTCAGAACGCTTTTCTTAATGGCGAGTTGAGTGAGGAGGTTTACATGCAGCCTCCTCCTGGGTATTCTGTTCCCGATGGGATGGTTTGTCGTCTTCGACGTTCTCTCTATGGTCTCAAACAGGCCCCTCGTGCCTGGTTTGAGCGCTTTGCCTCTGTGGTGACTGCTGCTGGTTTCTCTCCTAGTTTTCATGATCCAGCGCTATTTGTTCACACTTCTCCTCGTGGACGCACTCTTCTCCTTCTCTATGTTGATGATATGATCATTACTGGTGATGATCCTGAGTATATTGCCTTTGTCAAGGCTCGTCTTCGTGATCAGTTTCTTATGACTGATCTTGGTCCTCTTCGCTATTTTCTTGGGATTGAGGTTTCCTCCACTTCTGATGGCTTTTCTATCTCTCAGGAAAAGTACATTCAGGATCTTCTTGCTCGTGCTGCTCTTGGGGATGAGCGCACTGTTGATACTCCTATGGAGCTTAATGTTAAGCTTCGTCCTACTGATGGTGATCCTCTTCCTGATCCCACACGTTATCGCCATCTTGTTGGGAGTCTTGTTTATCTTGCTGTCACTCGTCCTGATATTTCTTATCCTGTTCATATTCTGAGTCAGTTTGTCTCAGCTCCTACCACCGTTCACTACAGTCATCTCCTCCGTGTTCTTCGTTATCTTCGTGGCACGATCACTCGTCGCCTTTTCTTTCCTAGTTCCAGCTCTCTCCAGCTCCAGTGCTACTCGGATGCTACGTGGGCGAGTGATCCTACGGATCGTCGTTCACTTTCTGCTTACTGTGTGTTTCTTGGTGGTTCGCTTGTTGCTTGGAAGACGAAGAAACAGGTAGCGGTTTCCCGTTCGAGTGTTGAGGCTGAGCTGCGGGCTATGGCTTTGTTGATTGCTGAGGTGACCTGGTTACGGTGGTTGCTTGCAGATTTTGGGGTCTCTGTTACGACACCCACTCCACTTTTGTCTGACAGTACAGGTGCTATCAGTATTGCACGTGATCCGGTCAAGCATGAGCTGACCAAGCATATTGGTGTTGATGCTTTTTATACACGTGCTCAGGTGCAGGATGAGGTTGTTGCGGTTCATTATGTGCCTTCAGATTTGCAGTTGGCGGATTTCTTTACAAAGGCACAAACTCGAGCGCAGCATGACTTCTTACTCTCCAAACTCAGTGTTGTGGATCCACCATGAGTTTGAGGGGGGTGTTAGATGTATATATTTGTATATTGTAGTTTCCCATATGTTAGGGGTTCCTGCATATTTGCACCTTTACCTGTCTATATATTTGATTTTGATGATAACAAGTCTATTACCCTAACACTCTCATAGTATTTGTGACTATGCTCTCATAGGATTTGCTTAGGATTCATGTACGATTGGGACCTGCAGAATTTTTTCTTTCAGGGCTGTTTAATTCACGGGAACTAATCCTATACGATTCTATAGGAACTAATCATGTAGAAACTCTATAGTGCATTTTCATACGAAAAGAAGCATGAAGTTTTATCTCATGGAAGAAATCCTTCGCTGCAATCAAGCAACCATGTTTTAGAGTCCCTTTGTTTATAGGATTCACTTAGGCAGGGCATTCCAATACTTCACATTTCATATTATTTGCATTTCCGTATTCTATAAATCAAACGAGGCCTAAAAAGTCTTACATTATGACTCTCAAAGAACACGCACCTAGCAATTAAACTTTGGCATGTTGGAAGTTTCGCGCTCCTGGTTTCCTCTAAGTGTGCCGCAGGCTTGACGATGCATAAAACCGAGCAAGACAACATGCCCATGAAATAAATCAGTCTCCCTGTACATGAAACTTGTGAACACAATTGTACGATCGAAAAAGAATGTTCACGAATCACAAAACAGCTATCTATAATATAGTAAAATCTATGAAAATTTTGGCCAAAGTCAATATCTCAACAGATTGAAAAAATAGTGTGCTAATCTTCATATTTTGTAAAGGTGGGTAACGCCGACTGATGCACACACACCTTTTTTGATTGCAAATTTAGAGTGATTATTGCAAGCCAAAATAAAAGCGGATGCGTATCTGAACCAAAAGGAACATGGGACACACGAAGCACTTATCCAGCACGAATACTATTGCTATGACATAAAGATAAGTAGTGTTGCTTCCTTTAAGTGGCAAAAATAACATTTCTTACTCTCATTCTAATTTTATTTTGCAAGATTATCCTCCTAAACTCACTCTTCTATAGAGGAACCATACAAAAAGATTACTTGTAGGAGATCTTCCAAATATATTTTTGAAGAAACCTGGTGTTCCCTTTCACTAGATCTGCATGCACCAATTTTACCACGATAGAGCCATAAGTATGCAACTTCCATATAAACGTATCTAGATATTGCGATAACTGTTGGACTAAATGTAACTAAAATTTAGAACTTATTCAGATATAGCATTTTGCTCCAAAAACTTGATTCGGTGTAAAATATTATATACTAAAAAAATCTTCTTGTACGACCATGAGATCGTTTCAAAAGATAGATCCATAAGTTTAGTCGTTACTTGTGATAACGTCTTGGAGTGGAGGTATTGTTACACAGTAACTCTTGCCAAACACCCCTTCTGTAAAAGAAAAACTTAAACATCCCTTTACTCATTACACATTTGTTTCTTTATATCTAGTACCTCCACCTCCAGACCCTTGGTCTTCTGACGACAAATAATATTCCACTAGTTAGCCATATTTCCATTTATGTTCATCACTTTAGAATCACTGAATATTTTATGTATCCCTTTAGATACTTTAAAGAACATGACATAAACATATGTAAACTGGTGATGACTACAGTTATAAGAAAGACGGTCTTCATATGAGAGAAGCTTGACTTTCGTGATTTGCACTTCCTTTATGAAAGGGGTGACGATGGTAGAGATACGAAAAGGCCTGGCAACTAAACACCCCCATCTAGATACACCAACTAGATAGGAGAAAAATCTCTTAGTTGATCAACTCAATCAAAATAGCAACAATAGGACAACATAGTCAATTTCATGATTTTCACGTGTTCCATAAAAATCCATGCACCCTAGTTTGTAGTTATCACATCATATATGGCTTTGACTTGAAGGCACTACATGAATCGTACAAGATGCCGACGGCCCCGAGCCTTCGGCGTAGCAAGCCCTAGCCGTCGGCGTACGATAGGCTGAGGGGACCGTCGGCGTAGCCCCTCGGGCAAGGTCAGCCTCGGAGAGCCCAACTAGTTTCTTGAAAAGTACACTCTTATAGTAATTTGTTGAACCTCTAGTCCCTAAGCCGATTACTATATAGTGAATCAAATGACGCATGTGTTGCCTGAACTATAGAATCAATCTACGGGTGAGGTGGTTCTGAAAAATAAGAAATACTAGTATTAAATAGAAAAGGGTTGGTCGAAGTGTGAATTTCACAACACTCTAGATTAAATCACCTATCACTTTTAAAGAAATCGTAATACTCTAGGTTTAAAAATTCAATCAAATATAAAATATATACCTTTAATCTGACACGGCCGGGCTAGTGTCTTGGTTTTTTGTAAAGGAGGTGACACCAAACGGACGAACTGATACCAATTCATTCACACACATGAAGTCATAAGAGGTAACCCTCGTGTTTCACGTTGGGCATTGCACACCTCATGTGGTCATGGCTTGTAAGTACAACGTGCTTCACGTTTGCACTTGCACATCACCATGTAGGCAAGCCTTGTCAGCATAGCCTGGAATAGTAAAGAAATGTACATGAGTCTGACAAACTTCAATCTGTATAAACAAAGGAGGCACTATGGTGACCAGACTTCTGATACACAACTCAGAAAGTCCACGACTTTGTAACCTCCAATGCAGCTTGCAGACAAGACGTGACTGCAACTTTGCGAAGAGGATCTCAAGGTCAGCCAATACCGTTTGAGCTGCAAGCCTCGATCAAGCGACGTCACCAAGACGGTGCGTCAAATCAGATCCACCCATCAACATCATCATTGTTTTTCGATAAAGAACATCATCATTGTTGCGTAGATCACCATACTCTACACGCTAGGAGGGCTCAAGACTTCTTTCTGCACGTATACATAATTGTGCTTGTAAAATACTGTTTGGTTCAGCCTGATATTCCAATCGATAATAATTCTAAAATTTGGAAGATGAATATACCGCTAAAAACAAAAGTGTTTGCATCGTATCTTCGTCGTGGGGTCATCCTCACTAAAGATAATCTTCCAAACGCAACTGGCATGGAAGTAAAAAGTGTGTTTTCTGTCAAAGACGAGACTATTAAACACTTGATCTTCCAGTGTAAGTTTGCTAGGTCTATATGGTCAGCTGTCCAAATAGGGTCTACCTTATACCCACCGCGTAGTGTTGCCAATATATTTGGTAATTGCCTCAATGGTGTGGCTGTTAGGTTTAAGCGTCTTATTAGGATGGGAGCGATTGCCATTATTTGGTCGCTCTGGCTATGTAGAAATGACAAGATTTTCAATAATATTTCTTCCTCTCTTATGCAGGTCATATATCGATGCACAGCTACGCTTCGCTCATGCCTCTTCAGCGGATGGAGCATCGAGACCTCTTTATGGAGGTGTCTTCACGGTTGGAGGATACGGCGAGGGATATTTTTTCCCAACATGGGTGGCAGCGTGATCTTCGCCTTGATCCACCTAGCTAGTTTTTTTTTTTCTTTTTTTCGAGAACTTTGGATTTTTATCGTAGGATGGTTTCGTGTTTTGTAACAGATATTTGTACGGCTGTGTGCATCCTACTATGCAGAGGCCGGGTCTATTGCTTAAAGTAATAAAGTGCCCATTTTCGGAAAAAAACAACCAACAAGAATTGATCCGAGTCAGGAAATTACTTGTTAGAAACTCGGGACAGCAAGCCAAGAACAACACGCATATCTTGCTGGTTGCCACCTCTTCTACTTCTAGTAGTGTCGTTCCAGGAACAAAATTTTAGTTTGGCCGGCAGGTCTTGGCATTAGTGGAGCCTCCAAGTTTTTTGAAATGAGGAAAATATCACCCTAGCTTCTGCATCAAAGAGATGCACAGCTTTTTATTAGATTATTCACAAAACCTTACAAGAACAATACAAAAGATCAAAAGCCACCTCGCTAAACCTACAGTGGGATGAAGGGGGTGACAATACACCAACTCACATCATCCAAAAAACCAAATGCCTTCCCAAACCGCCCAATAGCAGATGAGAAGCACATCCAGTCAAGCAGACTCTCAGCGCACGCCAACGCACACGCCACAGAAGTTGCTACCGCCGTCTTCCTCGACTCCATCTTCAAGAGAGATCATCGCATTAACCTTGCAAGACCTGCCGTCGATGCCACCATGACGCCATACATCATCCCGCATCCGTCGTCGATACCCTACAGCACCATGCCACCGAGACTCAGCAACAATGTGGTAGATGAAAACCACTCCACCAACAACCACCAACATCCAGCAGCTACTCCAAAAACGATGCCCAAGAGATAAATGCTCTGATTTTAAAATGATAAAGTGCTCATCTCTGGTGCCATCACCTGTCCAAACAGCTTGTATACCACCAAATAATATGAATCCACTTCGGATATTCCAAGACATACAAGGCTTTTGCTGCCCGTCGTCTCTACAGCCAAGAGGTTTTACCGATGTTCTATATTTTGGGGTCAATTCTCCTAATGATTGCTCGAGGATTAGGCTTTGTCACTGTCAGAATGCTGAAAACCACATCGCCCCATACCATTAGACCTTCCCCTGTCTACAGAGGTGCTTTCTCTCTCAGTCATCTTCGGCACTAACCTCAAATCCAAAGGTTCTTCCCTTAATCCTCTATCTCAAGTTTCTGGTTACTTTTGGTGGAGAAATTGATTTTTTTTTCTTCTTCTGAAGGCTCTACGGTGCAAACGGAATGAATGCCTTCAAAACTGAAGTGTTTTTTTCTTTTCTTGCTTCAGAAATCTTTGTTCCAGGAGCTCCAAACGAAGCTTTCATTCAGGATCGACGAGGCCTCGAAGGTGCTCAAGAATGCACCACAGATGTTTCTGGATGCAGTAGTTGACTTAAACTTTTTAACGCGGGGAGAGTAAATATACGGATTAGCTTGGTACTCCTATCTATCTTCACGGGGTATCAGGGTATCGTAAAACTCCTATAAACAAAAGAGTAGAAAACCAAAACTTCTCATCGGCGACACTGAAATGAGTCAGAGGGGATAGAGCTTCACGACGATGCCTTCAAGAGAGTGACGACACACCACGCATGCGTATGTTTATAAGGATGAGTCTATGTATTTATTTATGAGCATTTGCGTCTGTACCATGTTTTGATAAAAAAAAGGCCATTCACATGTGAAGTGAATAGTATCCACACTTTGATGACGGGGCACTCTAACTTTACATTGCCGGCTCTCAGATCTCCCTTTGATGACGGAAGCCGGCACCCTGACTTAAAAGAAAATTCTCACCATGTAAAGGCTATTCACCAAAAGAATAGCATCCACGCTTTGACGACGGAAGCCATCACTCTAACTTTATACATTGAGAAGTGTGAAAATCATACAAAGATTACTAAAGCTATAATTAAAATCTCAACCGAAATGGGAGAAATGAAAACAGGTTGTCATCCAAATGGCTATAGTACAGAACAGATTCATAGTACTACCACGAAGTCTCCTGGAGAGGCTGAAATCATCTCCGATATCATACACACTTTGGAACAAGCGTATTGCAGTTCATAGATGATATAAAGAAGAACCCGCCTCGTTGCAAAATTACCGATGCCTCGTATGCCTAAGTTGTTTGTGATATTTCACATGAAACTATGAGTTACTCTTCTCAAATAGACTATAGTGGCAAAAACTCAGAAGTCAGCCCAAGCTGGGTAGCTCCTGATAAACATGTGGTGGAGGTTACTCCGCCTGCATTATTTAATGTGAGTTGTTAAAGTTTACGTAGTAAGTTATTACAATACTAAGTTACACACAACTTACCAATTTTGAAAATTACCTAGGCAGGTTTTTTCTTTTTTATAAAGGTCATAAATATATATATTTAAGTTTCAATTTTTTTAACCTAAAACTAGACAAAATTTCTAAATATCAATTGATGAAGAAGGTTTTCCGCATGTTTCTACCGTTGTACTGTTTTACCCACAGCTTAAATTCCTTTCATTTTCTAGATCTCTTACTTTTAGAGGGGGAAAAAGCAAGTAGAAAAGATAGGTGTAAACCCTTCGATTCTCCTTATGAGAACTTAAGAGCATCTCCAACAGACGCGCTATATAGGCCGCGCGGCATAAAAACGTCCGATATAGCGCGCGGGACAGAATGTGGCGCTCCAGCAGGCGCGGTAAACGCGGCGCTGTAAAAATTTTAGGTGCGCGGCTTTTGCACAATCCGGAGCGGCATATCTGGCGCGTCGGCTACAGCGCGCGGCATCGCTCGTCCAAGCGCGAAAAAGCCAACGGCTGGAAAATTCCTCCCCCGCGCCTTCATTTCCCCACCTACCGCCGGCGCGAAATCCAGCCGCCGCCGGTCGACTCCGCCGCCGCCCCCGCTTCTGCGCGCCGCCGCGTCGTAGATCCGCGTCGCCCGCACCTCCTCCTGGCAGCGGCGGACGCTCCGCCGCGCTGTGTCGCTCGCGCGGCCGCAGCGACGAGTTGTAGTCGGCGGTCCTTCTCCGCGCCCCCTTCGCGCCGCCGTCGCGTTCTCCTCCGCGCAGGCGTCGACATGTCGTCCTCGTCGTCCTCGAGCTTGCTTGCAACATGGCGCGCCCATGGTGCTCGCCCATTTGCTCGCAAGGTATGAACCTCCGCCGGCCGGCCTCTATTACTCGCCAAGTAGCTACAATAGTTCATAGTGAAGTAATTTCATACATATGTTTGTAGAGTTCCTCATATGATTCATCGGATGACGAGTTCGACCAAGAAGAAGAGGAGAACATATCGATACTATTAGCATACCGCGCCGTTAAGAGGCCAAAATTTGGTGGATCGGTGTTCGGTAGACAGAAGTTGTGGAGAGAAAGGATTGAAGGGCATGAGAAGTTGATGCGGTCGTATTTCAATGAGAATCCGATTTTCCCCGAAAGCTATTTTCGGCGGCGTTTCCGGATGAGTCTCAACTTGTTCAAGCACATTGCAACGGAGGTCACCAAATATGATCGCTTCTTTGAGCAAAGGAGGAATGCCGCCGGAGAACTTGGCCATAGCACATATCAAAAGGTGACCGCCGCCTTGCGTATGTTGGCATATGGTATACCGGCGGATCTTATTGATGATCATTTGGCCATGGGAGAGAGCACTTCTATCTTGTGTGTGAAGCGCTTTGTCGTTGCAATTGTCAATGTCTTTGGCTCCACATACTTGAGAGCCCCCAATGCTCAAGACACGGCAAGGCTTTTGGAGATCAACGCCAACCGGGGGTTTCCCGGTATGCTTGGTTCCATTGATTGTATGCATTGGAGTTGGAAGAATTGTCCAGCGGCATGGCATGGACAATTCAAAGGCTACAAGAAGGATGCCACCATAGTACTTGAAGCGGTGGCCGACCAAGAGACTTGGATATGGCATGCTTTCTTTGGAATGCCCGGATCTTGCAATGACATCAATGTTCTTCAACGGTCACCACTAATGACAAGACTTGCAATGCGGGAAGGTCCATTGGTGGAGTTTGAAGCAAATGGCCACAAGTACAACTATGGCTACTTCCTCGCCGACGGCATATATCCAAGGTGGCAAACATTTGTGAAGCCAATTATTCAACCAAGAGGTAAAAAGCAAACTCAATTCCACAATGCACAAGCGGCGGCTAGGAAAGATGTAGAGAGAGCATTTGGGATTTTGCAAGCCCAATTTGCCATTGTTAGAGGACCGGCTAGATTTTGGGATCAAGAATGCCTTTGGTATATCATGACCGCGTGTGTAATCATGCACAACATGATTATAGAGGATGATCGCGGAAAAGATGTGGATCATACCCACTACGACTTGATGGGGGTTCCCGTGCAAGTGACGAGGTCCGCACATAGGATTGCCCGATTCATTGCCTCATACCATGCCATTCGGTGCAACGACACACATGATGAGCTTCAAAAAGATCTCATGGAAGAATGGTGGAATTGGAATGGACAACAATAGTTGCATATTTGTTGTATTTGTTTGAAAACTATGTGTTGTATTGTCTCAAAACCATGTTGTATTGTTGTATGTTGGACGTGTTGTATTTGGTGTGAAGTATTGTTGTGAACAATGTATTGTATTTGGATGGTACAATATATTTATGAATTTTCATATATTGTTTGATCTTCTTGGATGCATACTTGTGTATGTTTGTTGTTTGCGCCGCGCCCGCGCGCTGCAAAATGGCGCGTCCGGCGGAGGTGCTATTTTACCGCGCCAACGCGCGCTGCAAAATGGCGCACCCGATGGAGGAGAAATCGATCCGACGCGCGGCAACGGTTTAGCGCGCAGATATTTGCTTTTAGCGCACCGCGATATAGCGCGCTCTGCTGGAGATGCTCTAAATGCAAAGATAAGGCGAAAGCCTTTGCTTCTTCTTTCCATACATGTTTGCATCTGTTACCCACGTGCAATCTTTTAAGAATTTTCGAGTTCTACAAATACGATTTTTATACGCCAAAAATTAACATACATTTTATTGTGAGCCTGTCTTCACCATGCGAAGCAACCTCCACCACTTATTTAAGGGAGCAAACCAGCTTGGTGCAACTCGTCCGCATAGTCTCATTCTGTGTTAGTACATGATGATGTGCCTTTGTTATCACCAGATTTTGGCCAAATCAGGAGATGGGCCGTAATGGAGATGGGCTTGAAGGATATACACGTGGAGTATCTCTGAAGCGGCCTTGTGCGAAGAGTTTGGGCTAGATTGCCCGTGTATCTGTAAAATATAGTAGATTGCATCTTAGTTTAGAATTAAAAGATAGAGTTTAACCCGTGCACGGTTAGGTGCACGCCCGAATTAGAAAGTCCCTTGGACTATAAATATGTATCTAGGGTTATCGAGAAAGGAGGACAATCACGTTCACAACAAACACAAACCAGGCGCATCGCCACCCCTTGTTTCGAGGGTTTCTTCCGGGTAAGCATCATGCTGCCTAGATCGCATCTTGCGATCTAGGCAGCGTACGTTTATTCGTTTATCTTGTGTTGCTCGTGCTGAAGCGTTGTTGATGGCGAGTAGCACTATTTATCTTAGGTGTTTTGGGGCTTGCATGGATGCTTTTCTTGTGCATATTTGCTTAGCTATGCCGTCCCTCGATATCTAGCTGCCCTTATACCTACCTAGGTGTAAGGGCAGCACCTTGCTTGTTCGTTATTTAGTAGATCCAATCTGTTATAGTTGCTCCTTGATTCTTCAAGGATTGGTTTAATATCTGTATGGTTAGGCCTTGCAAACGGGTTGAATGATCCGGTAGTGCGTAAGGTATGGTTTGTTGGTCCTAAGAGGGATGTTCCGGGAATTGACTTAATGTTGGTTTTTAGGCCTCTTTTAGGGTTGGTTTTCCATTATCTTTCGTGTCTATTAGGCTCAACTACGCGTAGGATGTTCCGATCATGCGGTGAAAACCCTAAACTGTCGTAGATTGGTTTAACTTTATATTGATCAAGCAGGAGCCCCATGTCATCGTTAACCCGACGTGAACCATGGGGCGATCGGCTCTTTGAGCCGATCCACAGGGCAACCTGAGAGCCGATCGGGCTCGTATTTAATGTTTACGTGTCTACCATGCAGGAAACTAATCGAAGCAATCCAACACCTTCCTGACCAGGTATAGGTCAGGTGGCACGCCCTTGCAACCGCTAGGACGTGTGCCGGAACATTGCGGGACGACGTCGAGGGACCAGGGCCCCCAGCAGTCTTGGAAGCCTCCCGGCTCTTCGTGTTGCTTAACCACTGCTCGCCGGTGGGTTTTGGCAGCAACACATTCTGGCACGCCCGGTGGGACCATCTTCTACAACAACCACGTCAACATCCGAGATGGCGGAAGAACAGATCAAGTACGAGGATCTACCTCCAGAGCACAAGAAGAAATATGATGATCTCAAGGCCATCTTCGAAGCCGATCTCATCGGCTCTTTCGAGAAGACCCGTTCGCACGGGATTAGGTTCAAAGGGTTCCAACCCGAAGGCGCGCTTGAAGGGATAGATCTGTCTCTCCCTTCGGAGGACCGTACCAGAGCCCTGCGCCAGGAAATCAACTATGTTGTGGCTCATTCTACATCGGCATTCTGAGAGCCTGGTGAACACTTTGGAGCGTGTTGCGCTTCGCGTGGTGCAAGAAATCATGAAGCATCAGTATTCTCCGTCAGGACCTGCCCTAGGAACTCATCAGGGAGAAATACCGTTCTACACTAGGCCACCACTGCCGTACACGTTGGCAGCTCCACAGCAACAAGGTTCACCAGCATACGTCGTCTACAAGGTTGGAGGTGATCCTGGCGATTATCAGTTCTTGTATGAGCCGCCCAAGGATATCCCGCATGGATACGTGTGTACATACGTGTCGGACTGCAATAACTGGATGAGCCAGGTTACAGCAGGAGGGATTGCCACAGCAGGAGGGATTGCCACAGCAGGAGGAAGTTCTGGAGCAGATGCGGAGAAACAGGCGTGGCTAGCTAAATATGCCACCGGAACAAGTCATGAAAGCTCAACCTCTGCAGCTCCTACTGTGGATCAGATCAGTGCAATCTTGAGAGACCAGTTCGGTATCCTGCCGAAGAAGAGAGTAATCGGCTATTCCAAGCCGTATCCTAACGAGTATGACCTGATCCCACTACCGCCTAAATATCGGCTCCCTGACTTCACAAAATTCAGTGGATCAGAGGGGTCTAGTTCGATCGAGCACGTGAGCCGATATTTGGCACAGTTGGGCATGGTCTCAGCTTCAGACCAGCTACGTGTGAGGTTCTTTTCGCAATCTCTCACGGGCCCAGCCTTTGGGTGGTACACCTCGTTGCCACCAGATTCAGTTCGGACGTGGAAGCAGCTGGAAGAACAGTTTCACATACAATATCATTCAGAAGCTACTGAAGCTGGCATTGCCGATCTGACCCAGGTTCGGCAAAGGCGAGGAGAGACAGTGTCTGAATACATTCAGCGTTTCAGGACTGTCAAGAACCGATGTTATTCGGTTCGTTTATCTGAGAAGGAAGCAGTTGAGCTGGCAATAGCAGGACTCTCAGCGCCGCTCAAGGATCTGACTTTCCAAGCAGACTACAATTCACTGGCGCACATGGTTCAGAAGTTGACATCATATGAACAGCGCCACCCAGAATTGTACCAGGACAAGTTCAAGCGCGTCGCCCTGGTCGACATGGAAGAAGATGAAGACTCTGCAGAAGATCAGGATGTCGCCGTAGCTGAATGGGCTCGGGGGGCAGCGCCCGTGTCCTGCAAATGGGTGAAACAACCAGGGCCTGCAAGAGGGTTTGACTTTGATTTAAGCAAAACGGAGCAGATTTTTGATTTGCTCCTGAAGGAAAAACAGCTAAAGTTACCCGAAGGCCACAAAATCCCTACGTTACAAGAGATGAACGGTAGGCCATACTGCAAGTGGCATCACACGTTCACCCATGCCACCAACGACTGCAAAGTGTTGCGCGGACAGATTCAAATAGCAATAGAACAAGGCCGATTACTCTTCGGTCAGTTTGCCATGAGAGTTGACACGCATCCGTTTCCTGACGTCAACATGGTCGATCTTAGTCACTGCTTAAGGAGCGAGCCAGGCTTCTCGTTTGATATCAACATGGCAGGACTTGTAGACCGCCATGGCAAGGATAAGCCAGAGAGCAGTCACTCCCGTGGCAAAGATAAAGCGGAGGCCGATCCACGCGACCGGCCCCAGCATGATGACAGACGGTACTTGACAGAGGAAGAAGTGAGAAGCGTGCGGTATCAACGACCACTCTCCGCACATCTCCTTAACAAATATGAGCAGCAGTATGACCGACGTCGGCGCTACGACGTAGATGATGAGAGATATCGTCGGTCTGATGCAGATGACAAGAAGTATCGTCGATATGATAGAGACCAAGAAGGGTATGAGCGTCACGCTAGAGGGAGGTCAAGAGAGCAAGAGGACATGGATAAGCATTGGGACTGTCCTTTCTTCAAACACTGCTGGGACTCAGGAATGAGCCGATTGCCAACAATCGAGAACTGCCCAGAATGTAGACAGAAGAGGAAGGGAACTAATGAAGTTTCAGTGTTCAAGCGTCTAGGGCCTCTCCCACCTCAGAACAGACGAGCTGAGTCGTCTCAAGATGAAGACTTCGAGGAGTCAGATGAAGAAGATAGATATCACCGGCCAAGGTGGTGTCCTGATGGACTCAGCCACTCCCAAAAGCGAAGAGTGCAGCGGCTACGAAGCTTAGAGAGAAGCCGAGCTCAGTACCTATACGTTGAGAAAAGCACGGCCCGATGGCCGTGAAAATTCAGCAAACATTGGAGACGAGAGCACGCCACAAAAGAAAGTGTGGCGCCCCAAACAGACAAGAGCCGATGGGAGGCATCATGATACAAATATGGTGTTCATACTCCCGTCAATTTTGTGCTCCAAAACGAGGAGGTGTCGAGCAGCGAATGCGGGTCCACGGCCAGTCATCTTTGAGAAGCCGCGAGATAGAAGCTACAGGCATTTGAAAGACCTATACCTGAAAGGTTATCAATGGGCAGCCTATCGGCAAGATGTTGGTTGATACAGGAGCGGCAGTCAATATAATGCCGTACTCTACTACGACGTTTGGGACGTTCCAATGAAGATCTGATCAAGACCAACGTCACATTAAGCGATTTCAACGGCCAAGCGTCAGAAGCAAAGGGTGTTCTGAACGTAGACCTGACTGTAGGCCGAAAAACCATCCCTACATCGTTCTTCATCGTCGACAGCAAAAGCACTTATGCTGTCCTAGGGAGATTGGATCCACGCTAACTGCTGCATTCCATCCACAATGCATCAGTGCATCATACAATGGGATGGAGATGAAGTGGAAGTTGTTCATGCAGATGATTCGATCGAGATCTCGCTAGCCGCCATGAACATTTGGGATGCAAACGACCAAGAGCCGCTCTCTGGAATTAATCTGGACGGCTGTGAGCGCATCGAAGCTTCAAAAAACGGGGTGAGGCTGGTCTTATCCACCGGCCTGACAGAGTAGCAAGATCCAAGTCTATGGACGTACGTGGCAAGGCCGATCCCTGCGATCGGCCCCAAAAAATAAAAAGCAAAGGTCTTACCTCAAGATTGTCACGTAGCCATAGTAGAGAACCAAAAAGTTGTAAACCCTCATTGAACGCAATGAAAAGGAGGCCGATTCAGCAATCGGCCAAAATTCCTCAACATACCTTTTGTCGCATTGATCTAGCAAGCGATGGAAAGCTGGGGTATGGGTTCACATCAGCTGATGAGCTAGAAGAGATTTACATTGGTCCTGGGGATAAGCCACGACCAACATTTATCAGCAAAAAGTTGGATCCACATCTGAGGAGTGGCTTTGTTGAAGGAGTACCCAGATTGTTTTGCATGGGATTATACGGAGATGCCTGGGTTAGACAGGAGCATCATTGAGCATCGGCTCCCTCTGAAGAAAGGATTTCGGCCGTTCCAGCAGCGAGCACGACAGATGAAGGCCGAAATCTTGGTGGAAGTCAAGAAAGAGATCCAGAAGATGTTGGACGCCGGGTTCATCAGGCCATGCAGGTACGCTGAATGGATTTCCAATGTCGTACCTGTGGAGAAAAAGGATGGCCGATGGCGCGTCGCCATAGATTTTCGGAATCTCAATAGTGCCACTCCAAAGGATGAATATCCGATGCCAGTAGCAGAGACGTTGATCAATGCTGCTGGCCATAAAGTTTTAAGCTTCATGGATGGCAATGCCGGGTACAATCAAATCTTTATGGCTCCAGAAGATATAAACAAGACTGCATTCAGAGTGCCAGGCTCAGTAGGCTTGTTTGAATATGTAGTCATGACATTTGGACTGAAGAATGCGGCGCAACATACCAACGAGCCATGAATTACATCTTTCATGATTTAATCGGCAAATTGGTGGAGATTTACATCGATGACGTGAAGTCTGTTTCGTGGATGGACACTTGGAAGATTTGCGACACGTCCTGGACCGAACTAGGAAGTTCGGACTAAGAATGAATCCAAAGAAGTGTGCCTTTGGTGTGACGGCCGGTCAGTTCTTGGGTTTCTTGGTTCATGAGCGTGGAATCGAGATCGGCCTAAAAAGCCAAGAGGCAGTGCGAACGATGAAGCCACCCACTACGAAGAAGGAACTTCAATGTCTCATCGGCAAAATCAATTTCGTCAGAAGGTTTATCTCCAACTTGTCAGGACGAATCGAGCCGTTCATGGGACTGGTCAAAATCAAGTCTGATGAGGAGTTTCTGGGGGGCAGAGCAACAGCAAGCATTTGATGATATTAAGGGTACTTACGAAGCCACCTGTGTTGGTTCCACCACAGCAAACAGACATTCATTCATTTACTTATCAGTAGCTGACACCTCCATCGCGTCAGTGGTGGTGCAGGTTTATGATGGCCTGGAAAAAGTGGTTTTCTACCTCAGCAGAAGGATGTTGGATGCAGAAACGAGGTACCTCGAGATCGAGAAGTTGTGCCTCTGCCTGTTCTTCACCTGCACCAAGATTCAGCACATCTTGCTGAAAGCAGAAATCATCGTCATATGCAAATCGGATGTCATCAAGCATATGTTGTCGGCTCCTGTGTTGAAAGGCCGACTCGGCAAATGGATGTTTGCATTATCGGAATTTGATATCCGGTATCAGCCTGCGAAAGCAGTCAAAGGACAAGCGTTGGCCGATCTTATTGCTGAACGAATCAACACGGACGTCGCAGCACTATCTGTGCGTGCATGGACCATGTTCTTCGATGGATCGGTCTGTGAGGATGGGTGCGGCATCGGCGTGCTACTCGTGTCGCCTCGGGGGGCAACGTATTCCTTCTCCATCAGGATATCTACCCCTTGCACCAACAATGTTGCTGAGTATGAAGCGATGTGCAAGGGAATGGAGTTGCTATTGGACGCTGGGGCAGAGGCAGTTGAGATCTTCGGGGATTCCAAGTTGGTGATTTCTCAACTCACGGAGGAGTATAAGTGTGAGAGCGAGTTGCTCTTCCCATTATGGATGCAATGCCGTGAGCTGATGGCACAGTTCAGGTATATCAACTTCCATTGGATCCCAAGGTCGCAAAATACCGAGGCGAACGACCTCGCACAAACGGCGTCAGGATACAAAGACGTGGTAGATGGAGCCGATTTTCAGGTGCAGCTCATGGAACCCGATGATTGGAGAGCCGATATCTTCAATTACTTGAAAGATCCGGCTCGGGGGGCACCTAAACGGATAAGATACAGGGCCATGAAGTACGTCCTGATTGGTGATGATATGTTCTACAGGACTTTGGAAGGGTTACTTCTCAAGTGTTTGGGACCAGCCGAGTCCAATCGGCTCTTGCATGAGGTACATGAGGGTGCCTGTGGAACTCACCAATCGGCTCATAAGATGAAGTGGCTGATTAGGCGATCGGGATTTTATTGGCCCACCATGCTTGAAGATTGTTTCAAGTACTATAAAGGGTGTCAAGCATGTCAGAAGTTTGGGAGCATTCAGATGGTGCCTGCATCAGCAATGAATCCCATCATCAAGCCGTGGCCGTTCCGAGGGTGGGGCATGGATATGATCGGCAAGATACATCCTCCTTCGAGCAAAGGTCATGTATGGGTTCTGGCCATTACAGATTATTTTACTAAATGGGTAGAGGCCGTCCCTATGAAGGCAGTGGCAGCGTCAGATGTTGTCGATTTCGTGAGGGAGCATGTTATCCACAGATTCGGAATTCCCCAGACTATCACGACCGATGGAGGTTCGGTCTTCGTTTCTAAGGAGTTTAGAAAATTCTGCGAGGATATGGGAATCAAGCTGATCCGATCGTCTCCATACTATGCTCAAGCAAATGGACAGGCTGAAGCGTCCAACAAAAGTTTGATCAAGCTGATTAAGAGGAAGATCGACGAGCATCCTAGACGTTGGCACGAGGTATTGTCAGAAGCTTTGTGGGCTTATCGCATGTCGTGTCATGGAGCAATAAAAACCTCGCCATACCATCTGGTCTATGGACAAGAAGCTGTGTTACCCTGGGAAATCAAGGCTGGGTCGAGAAGGGTTACATTTCAGAATGATCTACACTACAAGAAAAGTTGCCATGGCCGACGAAGTTGAAGTCGCGCCGTGGTTGCTGGTGTACCATGGCCGACGATTTTGGTCCCTCCGTGGTGCATGTCAAAACTTTTTTTTTCTCGTTTTTGAGGCCACCTAGCCCGACGAAAGCGGCCAAAACGTGGCGTATGGTGGCCCGGGACGTGGTGCATCTCGAAATCTCGGGTTCGCCGGCCGAGTCAACGCAAATCCGCACCGCCGAGGGATGTAGGGCCCAGATGGCAGCCTCTCTGGCATTGTTTTTTTCTACATCGCGCCATCTCGTTCAACGTTCTCCGATCGAGCCGTTTACGATGCAGGATCATGGGTCCCGCATGTCATCCTCTATGAACCAAAATTCTTTCTATTCTTGGATTTTTTGACCCCCTGATTTCTGGCTACTTCCTTTTTCTTTTGATCCCTTGCCGCCTTGGAAACGTTGAGACCGCTGCTGCTAAATGGGACCCGCATGTCATCCTCTATGTGCAATCAACTTTCTTTTCTTGGAGTTTTTTTGGCACCTCAAATTTGGTCACTTGCCTTTTTCTTTCGATCCTGCCGCCTCTCAAACGGTGATACCGCTGCTAATGGGACCCGCATGTCATCCTCTATGTACTATAAAACTTTCTTTTCATGGATTATTTTTGGCACCTCAAATTTGGTCACTTGCCTTTTTCTTTCGATCCCCGCCTCTCAAACAGTGATACCGCTGCTGCTAAATGGGACCCGCATGTCATCCTCTATGTACTATAAAACTTTCTTTTTTTTTTTTGGCACCTCATATTTGGTCACTTGACTTTTTTTCGATCACCTGCTGCCTCTCAAACAGTGATACCGCTGCTGAAATGGGACCCGCATGTCATCCTCTATGTACTATAAAACTTTCTTTTCATGGATTATTTTTGGCACCTCATATTTGGTCACTTGCCTTTTTCTTTCGATCCCCTGCGCCTTGGAAACGTTGAGACCGCTGCTGCTAAATGGACCCGCATGTCATCCTCTATGTACTATAAAACTTTCTTTTCCTGGATTATTTTTGGCACCTCAAATTTGGTCACTTGCTTTTTTCTTCACCTGCCGCCTCTCAAACGGTGATACCGCTGCTGAATGGACCCGCATGTCATCCTCTATGTACTATAAAACTTTCTTTTCTGGATTATTTTTGGCACCTCAAATTTGGTCACTTGCCTTTTTCTTTCGATCCCCTGCCGCCTCTCAAACGGTGATACAGCTGCTGCTAAATGGGACCCGCATGTCATCCTCTATGTACTATAAAACTTTCTTTTCTTGGATTTTTTGGCACCTCATATTTGGTCACTTGACTTTTTCTTTCGATCACCTGCTGCCTCTCAAACGGTGATACCGCTGCTGCTAAATGGGACCCGCATGTCATCCTCTATGTACTATAAAACTTTCTTTTCTTGGATTTTTTTGGCACCTCATATTTGGTCACTTGACTTTTTCTTTCGATCACCTGCTGCCTCTCAAACGTGATACCGCTGCTGCTAAATGGGACCCGCATGTCATCCTCTATGTACTATAAAACTTTCTTTTCTTGGATTTTTTTGGCACCTCATATTTGGTCACTTGACTTTTTCTTTCGATCCCCTGCCTCTCAAACAGTGATACCGCTGCAGCTAAATGGGACCCGCATGTCATCCTCTATGTAAATCACGTTTCTTTTCTTGAATTATTTTTGGCTCCCGATATTTGGTCACTTGCCTTTTTCTTTCGATCTCATGCCACGTTTGAAACGTTGAGGAACCTGCTGGCTCATGGGACCGCATGTCATCCTCTATGTACTATAAAAGTTCATTTTCTTGGTTTTTTTCACCCTCTGATTTTTGGCAATTTCTTTTTCTTTCGATCCCCGCCGCCTCTCAAACGGTGATACCGCTGCTGCTAATGGACCCTCATGTCATCCTCTATGTACTATAAAACTTTCTTTTCTTGAATTATTTTTGGCTCCTCATATTTGGTCACTTGCCTTTTTCTTTCGATCTCATGCCAAGTTTGAAACGTTGAGGAACCTGCTGGCTCATGGGACCCGCATGTCATCCTCTATGTACTATAAAAGTTTATTTTCTTTATTTTTTTCCACCCTCTGATTTTTGGCTATTTCCTTTTTCTTTTGATCCCTGCCGCCTTGGAAACGTTGGGTAAGCTGCTGACTCATGGGACCCGCATGTCATCCTCTATGTACAATCAACTTTCTTTTTCTTTTGATCTCAAGCCGCATTTGAAACGTTGAGACCGCTGCTGCTAAATGGGACCCGCATGTCATCCTCTATGTACAATAAAGTTTTTTCTTGGATTATCTTTGGCTCCTGATATTTTGGCACTTGCCTTTTTCTTTCGATCTCATGCCGCCTTTGAAACGTTGACCAAGCTGCTGGCTCATGGGTCTCGCATGTCATCCTCTACGACAATAAAAGTTTTCTTTCTTGGAGTTATTTTTGACCCCTAATTTCTGGCTATTTGCCTTTTTCTTTTGATCTCCTGCCCCCTCTGAAACGATGAGGACGCTGTTGGGAGGTCGGTCCCACATGTCATCCTCTATGAACAATAAAAGTTTCCTTTGATTGATTTATTTTGAACCCCTAATCAATTTCTGGATATTTCCTTTTTTTCTTTTGATCCCCTGCCGCCTTGAAATCGCTGAGGATGCTGCTGCCTCATGGGTCCCGCATGTCATCCTCTCAGAACGGTAAATGTTTCTTTTCTTGGATTTTGTTTACCAAATGATTTTTGGCTTATTTTTTCTTTCGATCTCCTGCAGCCTTTAAAACGTTGAGGACGCTGCTGGCTCACGGGTCCCACATGTCAGCCTCTATGAACAATAAACGCTGAGGATGCTGCTGCCTCATGGGTCCCGCATGTCATCCTCTTAGAACGAAAATGTTTCTTTTCTTGGATTTTTTACCAACAGATTTTTTGGTTTATTTTTTCTTTCCATCCCCTGCCGCCTTTAAAACGTTGACGACGCTGCTGGCTCATGGGTCCCCGATGTCAGCCTCCCCGTAGAACAAACATGTGATATCTTGATTATTTTGCAGACAATAAACAGTGTATTGCGCTCTGAGCTATTTCAAACGGATAAATTAAATCTTTATTTTTACATAAACAAACTTATATGTTGAATCTCCTTGTTTTTTTGTTTTTGCGAAGCATAGGACTTTCCTGTTTTGTTTAGAAAATTCCGAACTTTCCTGTTTTGGAGTGGGCTGAAATTGTACGAGTCAAAAGGCCAAGCACGATAGTTCGAAGGCCCAGATGTCCAGATGCAGCCCAATTGAAATCTTTCTTCTTGGAATTTTTTTCACCCCCTGATTTCTGGCTACTACATTTTTCTTTTGGTCCTGTGCCGCCTTGGAAACATTGAGACCGCTGCTGCAAAATGGGACCCGCATATCATCCTCTATGTACTATAAAACTTTCTTTTCTTGAATTATTTTTGGCTCCTGATATTTGGTCAATTGCCTTTCTCTTTCGATCCCATGCAGCCTCTCAAACGGTGATACCGCTGCGCTAAATGGGACCCGCATGTCATCCTCTATGTACAATCAAGTTTCTTTTCTTGAATTATTTTTGGCTCCTGATATTTGGTCACTTACCTTTTTCTTTCGATCTCATGCCACGTTTGAAACGTTGAGGAACCTGCTGGCTCATGGGACCCGCATGTCATCCTCTATGTGCTATAAAAGTTTATTTTCTTGGATTTTTTTTCACCCTCTGATTTTTGGCTATTTCCTTTTTCTTTTGATCCCCTGCCGCCTTGGAAACGTTGAGTAAGCTGCTGACTCATGGGACCCGCATGTCATCCTCTATGTACAATCAAGTTTCTTTTCTTGAATTATTTTTGGCTCCTGATATTTGGTCACTTGCCTTTTTGTTTCGATCTCATGCCACGTTTGAAACGTTGAGGAACCTGCTGGCTCATGGGATCCGCATGTCATCCTCTATGTGCTATAAAAGTTTATTTTCTTGGATTTTTTTTCACCTTCTGATTTTTGGCTATTTCCTTTTTCTTTTGATCCCCTGCCGCCTTGGAAACGTTGAGTAAGCTGCTGACTCAATGGACCCGCATGTCATCCTCTATGTACAATCAAGTTTCTTTTCTTGAATTACTTTTGGATCCTGATATTTGGTCACTTGCCTTTTTGTTTCGATCTCATGCCACGTTTGAAACGTTGAGGAACCTGCTGGCTCATGGGACCCGCATGTCATCCTCTATGTGCTATAAAAGTTTATTTTCTTTGTTTTTTTTCACCCTCTGATTTTTGGCTATTTCCTTTTTCTTTTGATCCCCTGCCGCCTTGGAAACGTTGGGTAAGCTGCTGACTCATGGGATCCGCATGTCATCCTCTATGTACAATCAACTTTCTTTTTCTTTTGATCTCAAGACGCATTTGAAACGTTAAGACCGCTGCTGCTAAATGGGACCCGCATGTCATCCTCTATGTACAATAAAGTTTCTTTTCTTGGATTATCTTTGGATCCTGATATTTGGTCACTTGCCTATTTCTTTCGATCTCATGCCACGTTTGAAACGTTGAGGAACCTGCTGGCTCATGGGACCCGCATGTCATCCTCTATGTACTACAAAAGTTCATTTTCTTGGGTTTTTTTCACCCTCTGATTTTTGGCTATTTCCTATTTCTTTTGATCCCCTGCGGCCTTTGAAAGTTGAGGACTCTGCTGCCTCATAGGTCCCACATGTCAGCCTGTATGAACGATAAAGCTTTCCTTTCTTGGAGTTTTTTTACCCCCTAATTTCTGGCTACTTTCTTTTTCTTTTGATCTCAAGCCGCATTTGAAACGTTGGGACCGCTGCTGCAAAATGGGACCCGCATGCAATTCTCCATGTACAATAAAAGTTTCTTTTCTTGGATTATTTTTGACCCTCATTTTTGGTCACTTGCCTTTTTCTTTTGATCCCCTACCGCCTTGGAAACGTTGAGTAAGCTGCTGACTCGTGGGACCCGCATGTCATCCTCTATGTACAATCAACTTTTTTTTCTTTTGATCTCAAGCCGCATTTGAAACGTTGAGACCGCTGCTGCTAAATGGGACCCGCATGTCATCCTCTATGCACAATAAAGTTTCTTTTCTTGGATTATCTTTGGCTCCTGATATTTTGTCACTTGCCTTTTGCTTTCGATCTCATGCCGCCTTTGAAACGTTGAGTAAGCTGCTGGCTCATGGGTCCCGCATGTCATCATCTACGAACAATAAAAGTTTCCTATCTTCGAATTATTTTTACCCCTAATTTTTGGCTACTTCCTTTTTTCTTTTGATCACCTGCAGCCTTAGAGGATTCTGCTGGCTCATGGGTCCCACATGTCAGCCTCTATGAACAATAAACCTTTCCTTTCTTGGAGTTATTTTGACCTCTAATTTCTGGCTATTTCGCCTTTTTTAAAATCCTGTGTCGCCTTGGAAACGTTGAGAATGCTGCTGCCTCATGGGTCCCGCATGTCATCCTCTCAAAACGATAAATGTTTCTTTTTTTTTGGATTTTTTTACCAACTGATTTTTTTCCGATCCTCTGCCGTCTTTAAAAACGTTGACGACGCTGCTAATACAAGCTCTTTCGCTCCAAGATCTTGCAAGTTAATAGAATAAATCATGGAATTATTAGGATATGTTTTAAATTTCAAATCCACTTTATGAATTTTTTAAAAATACCGTGATCCGTGTGGGTATGGAGCGATCAAGGATTTTCATATTGGCCATGAGCAGTTTCAAAAATTGCAACCGGATAATTCTAAATAAATAAAAACAACTTTTATGCAGAATCTCCGTGTTTTTGTTTTTTGCCATCATAGGATCTATGGTTCATTAGAAAAGGGCCGAAATTGCATGAGCAGAAAAGCCCATTTCTAGTTATTGGGCTTCAACAGCCTGAGCAAGTAGGCCTATAGCAAATACCATGTAGATGGCCGTTGAAACCCAAAAGTATTTGTTACCTAGACTTGACATGAACCTTGCTATGCACACGACAATTTCAGTCCGATCCGTGTACGCAACACAAGATCAAACCCAACGTGTGAGGAAGCAGGTGGCAGCACACCTCCAGATGCTCAATCGTACACATATCATATAGGAGTTGTCGTATGTACATTAGTTCCGTATTGACATGTTTGTTTCTTTGGTTAACATGTGGGGTCCGCACAGTCACCTAGGTCGCACATCAACTTCTTTGCTCATAGTTGATGCATGTTTAGTGGCCTGCAGCAAGAATCGCTGCCCCCAGGGATGTACTTTACCCTTTAGCGGCGAAAAAATAGGAATGGTCCTCTCATGACTATGATCAACAAGAGGTGGCTATATTATAGTGCTGAAATAAAGTCAATCCTAAAACAGCCATGCATGGGTTATAATATGAAGGCAACACGAAATACAAAAGCAGGGCAGTGTTCAAATAAACTGATTCAAACTAGTACATACTAAAAGCAGTGTACTACTTCTCAACACTTCAAGCATAATAAAAAAGTGTGTCAGTGTTTTTTTAAAGGTAACACCGAACGGGCAATGTTTAAAGCAGGCTTAAACCACATAGCCGCTTGTCGGACACTACCCCAACTAACTCTGGGAAGGCTGATAACTCCCACAGTCTCACCTTCATCTGGCTGGAGGTTGCAGCGCAAAATTTTAGGGTATTGATTATGAAGATACTTCCGGTATGCTGTGTAGACGCAGTTTTTCCTCATGAATGGAACCAATGTGCCATCAGGAGCTTTGGATTCACGCTTCTTCAGGTTGGCAATGATCGGGTAATTGAGTCCGAGGAACAGAGAGTGGTCGCCGAGGCTGTTAACCTGCCTCCAATGAAAGTCCCCTGCACGTGCTGCAACGAACAGAGATATGGGATCCTGCTCAAAGACGTAGGTGGCAACAGGAGGATACTGCCGTAGCTGAAGCCCATTAGCAGCATAGGGAATGTCATGAGGTACTTCAGCATTGGCAATCCCAATGTTGTTTACTGTAAGGATGATCATCAATCGCTTGCCATCAGCAGTTGGAGCGAGGAACCACGCGTACTGCTGATCATCCACCACCGGTGGCGGGATTACGAACATGGACATCGGGTTTTCTGCAATATTAGAAATGGAGACGAATAGGGTGTTACTGGCAACCATATTCAAACAGCAGCATTGTTCATCGTTCATGCTCACAGTATAAATACGACTATGTAAGCTAAGGACATTGGTCATTCATGTGTTCAAATCGAGTGTCCAATATATCAGTTATACTGCATGCATCCCACGAAACAAGTCTTAACTTCGCCAAAACTAGACACTAGTTAGTGTATACACAGTTATATACTACCTCTGTCCCACCGAAAGTGTCTGAGATTTGTCCAAATTCAGATGTATCTAGACAGTGAAAGCATATAGATACATTCAAATTTTGACAAATATATCATCTTAAGTTTAAGTCCTGTGTTGTAGTTAATTCCCTTTGTCTTAAGTGATCCAACGGTGTATATGATTAGATATTTGTATACAATATAGGAGTACAGACAATCTACCAGTTGGTCCAGTTTTAAACTGAGTATAGAGCTTCAATCATGACCCTTGGAGTGCTAAATCTAACGGTGCACAACAGCAGGATTCTCTGTGAAGAGTGCACATAGCTAACTCTACAATATTTTAGAACCATCACGTGAGCCTTGGGTCTACCCCAAAAAATGACCAAATATCTGAAACCCCTGAAGCATATGAATAACCCCATCAAAGAAATCGCTATTCAGCACTGCTACATGGATCAATGGAAGGTTCTTACGGTCTCAACTCTCAAGGAAACATCAAAGGAAAAGGTAGATAAGAAATGAGTGAGTGTTAGATGTACACATATTTTTAATTTTTTATTTGTTCCCTTCGTTTGCCGACTGATGGGAAGAAACATCATTTTTTGTAGGACCACTCTTGTTTTCGTATTTTATATATGCATTGCTGGCAATATTTTCTTTCGAAAACCATGAATATAGCTCGAGCTACATGTAGCATGGTTTTTGAAAATTTTGAGAGCTGCATTTTGAAGTTCCAAAGAAAACGGAGATTAAATACGGGTGTCAACAATGTTGTGTTCTACCAACATTCAAATGTCCAAATCAAAATATCTTATATTTAAGGTTTTGCAACAACAAAAAAATCTGACATATATTTTCCAACATTTTGTAACTTCAAAATCTATCAGATTCTGTCATTTTTGTGCGGCCCGAATATAGGGTATCTCAATTTCAGATTTTACACTCTGGTAGAATAATACATTCTCTACATCTATTTTTTTAGATTTTTTATATATTCTTTCAAAACTTGCGAAAGGCATGCTATAAATATTCTTTTGATTATCAAACAGAATCTTTAATGGTTTGACGTGCATACATACTAGTAATATAAAAATATAAAAGTTCTCGCCTTGTACACATTTTGTTGATTTTTTGGAATGAATACAACATTCAATTTGGTAGATAGAGTACTAAACATTTCATGGGAAACTTAAAGCAGCTTGCCAAACAAAGGCTAATAGAAGAAAAAAATAGAGGTATGACAGGCATAACATCCACGATGGGGTTGAAATATGCATAAGCTTCGGGCAATTTGGCAAAGAAAAATCTAGCCGGATAAAGAACATAATTAAAAAAGGTACAGGTTAAACTAAGTAAATTAGGCATAACAAGTATTTCATTCTTGTTTAGTAAATAATTGGATTTTGATTGAGTTACTTTTCTAAGGGAAAAAAGGAGAAGGCAGATATTCAAGACACTTTTGGTGGGACGGAGGGAGTAAATCAAAAGTAAGAAAAAGTTATAACATGTTTCATGAGATGGAGTACTAAATAACGGCCATATGCATCTCTTCGATGCAGAGGCCGGGGTACCTCGCCCTCTATTTCGAGCAAAAATCAACTAGTTATATGAAACAATGGGTGTAAAAGTTAATCAAGAAGGGTGCCTTCATTGTGCTACGTTAACATTTGAGATACTTGTTAATTACATCCATATTCTGCAGTGGATAGAGTTAGTAATTCAGGATTGCATTCACATACGGAGTATACTATGTATGCTGATGACTGATTAGTACTAATTCGTTGCAAGCAACGGTTCATTCATATTCAGATAAAGGATGTGATCGTTAAGTCATATACTTATGAAAGTCCTTATGCATCTCTCTAATGCAGATGGCGGGGGTCTCTCGTCCTCCTTTTGGAGCAAAAATCAATTAGTTATATATGAAACAATGGGTGTAAAAGGTTATCAAAAAGGGTGCCTTCATAGTGCTACCTTATCTTTTGAGATACTGGGTAATTACATCCATATTCTGCAGTGGCGTAGAATTACTAATTCAGGAATGCAATCACATACTGAGCATACTATGTTTGTTGGTGACTAATTAGTACTAATTCATTGCAAGCAACGGTTCATTCATATTCAGCAAAAGGCGGTGTGATCATTAAGTCATTTATGAAAGGTAAAATATAAACAAGGTAGTTCATGAATAACTTCATTGATTAAGGCAGTGTATCATGCAATGCAACATAAGGACTGAAAAAATACCATTTGGGGTGTCCCAGCAGTACGTCCAGCCCCTAATTTCGTCCACCGCAAAAACTTGGCCACCGAGTTCAATGGCATCACAGAACGCCGGCACAATTTGTTCAGGTGTAGGGTTCTTCAGCATTCTCCAGTCGCCACCCCCTTCAAGGTAGAAAATCCTTTTGTCGAACAAGGCGATGAGCTTGTAATCTGCGTACCTCCCACCTTTTGTGGGCACTTGGCAGATTACAATCTTCAACAAATTAATTGCTCGACTCCAGCAAAGATAGTATAACCAATCTTTAGTAGCAGGTTGATATGTAACACCATGACCAATCTTCGGATCAGGTGGGGATGGAAGGGGGATATGTCGCTCGGTGTAGACGTTCACAAGGCACCACTGGCACCCACGATGATCGGCGGCGGCGATCCAGTCGCCGTTCGCGCCAAGCCATTTTCTGTCGTGCATGAACGGCAGGGTGACAGAACGGCGAGGATGGTCAAGGGGCACCAGGTCGTACACGGTAACATGCAGACGAGATGCTGTCGCCACGAACCAGGGATCATCGAACCAATAAGCAGGCGGAGGCATCAGCAGGCAGGGTTCATCCCAATGGTGCATCTTACCTTCATCATTGCTGATCTGGTCGTAGAGCTCCCTGGAACATGCGGCAAGTCGGACGGTGTAGGTAACGTCCAGATGCGCAGCGATGAGGTCGATGTTGTCGCCGGTGAGAGCCTCCAAGTGGCCGTCCCCGCCGCACCGGCAAAGCCTTGAATATTCCATCAGGTGAAGATGGATTTAGATGGATGGCGGATGCAACTTCGCTATGGAAGAAACGATGCGCGCCGCGGCCGGGTGGGGTGAGGAGAGAAAGGCCGGTATAGTACTAGTGATGCGGCGTGGTGGGGATCGAGATCCTGCGCGTGCGCGTGATTCTGCGAGGGTGAAGAAAAAGACGATAGACATGCAAGGGGCAAAACCTAGGCAGTACTCTAGGCTGCTGCTGCTGCGACTGGGCGCCGATTTGACTGTTGGTAGATGGTAGACTAGCACGCCACCCATCTATAAATTTGCGACGACGTTTGGTGCAGTGATGTCTCGTCACATCAGCTTGAGCAGAGAGGGCTTTTTTTACAGTTTCCATTACGATATATTTTTCGCCGATAATCGTAGTACTCTATGCCAGAGACACGTACCTTAACACGTGGGCAGCATGCAACCGCGCGAGCACCAAAATGAAATGAGAGATGTTTTAGAGCAGAACTTCATTTTCAATGCCTTTCCTAGCTTGGTTTGGAGGAGCTTCAGTGACTTGATGCTTCCAAGTCTCATTGTGACTAGGTGCCACCATCTACCATCTTTCGAGATCCAACGTTCCAAACTATCTGTTATTTCGAAGCTAAAAAAGAAAAACTATTCAGAAAATTTTGAAAAAAATCCAGTAATATGTAGATGCCTTGTTTTAAAATCTATGAATATTTCATCCCATTCGGATGACTAGCTTGTGATTAAATAGCTTCTTACGTATTCGAGCACTAGTTTAAACTAAATATTATTTGCTCACAAACCAATTATTCAAATCGAATGAAACTCCACCAAAATATAAATCGAAATATGCATGATTTACTGCAATGTGAGCGGATAATTCAATCCCACGAAAAGACAATATGCTCCAAGACCAGTAATCTCTTCCCTAGCTTATCTGAACATAACTGACAGTGTCCTTAGAGAACATCTTGCAGCCTCAGTAAAGCCTCAGGTATGAACAAGAAGCATACTGCCATCTACAGATCACGCTAAGAACCACAACCCAGGATCATCCTCATAGCCTATATCATCAAGGTTTCCCTCCAAAATGCTTATGTTTTTGGAAAGTTTTCTTGACGATAGGGAAGATTCTGAAGGGCTTAGATTCGCTACAATAGCAAAAAATGGAAAATTTTCGCCGCTAAAAAGAGTATCCCGCCATTTTAATATACACTTACTAGTAGTTGATCAATTGTGCATTGCAAAACACAAAGTTCAGATCAAATGTGCAACATACCAACAGATAGTTAACTAGCAGTTTTACGAGCACATGGCGATACTAAGGTGATGAAGCAGTTAACTAGCAGAACAAGATCTCCTACTCAGGGACGCTCTTGGTGGACGCCGAGATATAGGTCGCTAGCTGTGCACGGAGATCCTCCTTCTCCTTGATAATCGCATTAAGGACGGCGGTTTGTCCGCGCATTAGCACCCTCGAGATCTGCCTCTTGAGCTTTAATTTCAACTTCTGTTCCATGAGATACTTGATGAGGTTGCTTCCAGTATCCATCCATGTGACGCTCTTGTTGTTCAGTTCCACCCAGTAGGCGTTCTGCTGCTTAAGCATGTCGACGCATTGCGCAAGATGAAAGGAGATCTCCTTCTCAGACGCCAAAACTCTGTGAAGACGATCACACTCCAGGGTGAGGGAGTGTTCATTCTCCAGCTGGCTGCCTATGTGGGCCTTGTTCTCTTCCTTTTGCTACAACAATAATTGTATGAAAAAAAAAGAAATCAACCCATTCATATATGAGTATTAGTTACCCGCAAACAATAGGACTACTAATTTCTAGCATGGATATTGATAAAGGAATGGACAACACTCGGACGCTCCACAAATACCACAGGGTTCATCAACACATAATTAATCGGAAAGCAGTGATTACATAAACTATAAAAAAACAAGAGGAGCAGAAGGTGTTGGCAGCAGTTTCGATGAAGGATTCACTGTAAATGCTCACAGACAAGTATTCAGGGGGTTTTGATATTGCAGATAAATAAAGTACAAGTAAATAAAATGCAAGAGAAATAATTGCAGCGAGTGGCCCAATCCTTTTTAGCACAAAGGACAAGCCGGTTTGTTTACTTATAATGACCAAACGTTCTCGAGGACACACGGGGATTTTAGTCTAGTGCTTTCGCTTCATACAGCTGATTAATCTTCATTGTTTTGATAAGTGTTGTGTGGGTGAACCTATGCTAATGCACCGCCCTTCCTAGGACTAATACATACTTGTGATTATACCCCTTGCAAGCATCCGCAACTACAAGAAAGTAATTAAGATAAATCTAACCACAGCCTTAAACTCTGAGATCCTGCGATCCCTCCTGCATCGATATACTAACGGGGGCTTAGGTTTCTGTCACTCCGGCAACCCCGCAATTAGCAACCGAATACAAGATGCACTCCCCTAGGCCCATAAATGGTGAAGTGTCGTGTAGTCGACGTTCACACGACACCACTAGAAGAATGACACCACAACTTAAATATCATAACATTGAATATTACTCAACCATAATTCACTACTAGCATTTAGACTTCACCCATGTCCTCAAGAACTAAACGAACTACTCACGAGACATCATATGGAATACAATCAGAGGTGATATGATGATGGATAACAATCTGAACATGAACCTTGGTTCAATGGTTTCACTCAATAGCATCTACAACAAGTATAGAATAACACCGGGAGAGTTTCCCCTATCAAACAATCAAGATCAAACCCAAATCGTTACAGCGGTGACGAGGTGCTGCGGTGGTGATGGCGGTGTAGATGGTGGAGACGATGGTGATGATGATGGAGATGATGTCCAGCTCGATGACGATGGCGATGGCGTCGATTTCCCCCTCCGGGAGGGAATTTCCCCGGCGGATTTCTGCCCGCCGGAGAGCTCTTTTCTCTCTGGTGCTCTCCGCCCCGCAGAGGCGGCTGTAACCCTTCGTGAGGATCCTCTGTGGCTTAGGTTTTCGGGACGAAGGAGTACGCGAAGAAAAGGAGGCGAAAGGTGGGGCCCCCAGAGCACAGGGTGGCGCGGCCAGGCCTTGGGCCGCGCCGCCCTGTGGTCTGGGCCCACAGTGGCTCTTCTCTGCTCCCCCTTTTGGCTCCCTCCGTCATCTGGAAAAATAGGAATTTACGTGAAATTCCCTTCCACAGTTGATCTTCCGAAATATTGCGTTCTGACGGTGCTTTTTCCAGCAGAATCCTGGCTCCGGTGTTGATCCTCCAATGATGATGAAACATGCAAAATAGATGAAATAACATAAGTATTGTGTCCCAATATGAAATATATCAATGAATAACAGCAAATTATGATACAAAATAGTGATGCAAATTGGACGTATCAACTCCCCCAAGCTTAGACCTCGCTTGTCCCCAAGCGAAACTGAGCTCGATAAACAAGACCACATGTTTATGGAGTGAAGAGTCGATAAATAAAATACGGACAAGAAGCATCATATTCATTCACACAAGACATTCTGGTAAACAACTTCCTCATATAACTCATCTTGAAATAAGTAAAGAGAAATCACAAGTAAAGGTGCATAAGAAATCATAATTGGTGATGGCAAACTTTGTTCTTGGTCAGAGAACTACTAACGGATTGTACTTCTAAGCAAAGCTTTCATATTAGAATTTATAGCTGAGCCTTCATATTTAAGCATAACAATCTCTTCATAATCATTGATAACTTCAAAGTCATATTCATTCAGATAAAATTGGTACTAAACAAGAAAGTATAAAAGACATGATCAACTGAATCATAGCATAAATGATTGGTTCACAACAACTCAATTGCTTGCTTAAGATAGAGGGAAATAGGTATACTGACTCAACATAAAAGTAAAAGACAGGCCCTTCGCAGAGGGAAGCAGGGATTAAATCATGTGCTAGAGCTTTTCAAGTTTTGAAATCATATAAAGAGAATAAAAGTAAAATTTTGAGAGGTGTTTGTTGTTGTCAACGAATGGTAGCGGGCACTCTAACCCCCTTGCCAAACGAACCTTCCAAGAGCGGCTCCCATGAGGGACGGCATCTCTACCAGCAAGGTAGATCATCCCCCTTCTCTTTTGTTTACACATGTATTTTAGTTTTATTTAGGATGACACTCCCCCCAACCTTGGCTTTCTCAATCCATGGCTAACCGAATCCTCGGGTGCCTTCCAACATTCACATACCATGGAGGAGTGTCTATTGCAAAATTAAGTTGCTTACTGATGAATCAGAGCAAAACATGTGAAGAGAATTATTAATGAAAGTTATTAATTGAGGCTGGGAACCTCATTGCCAGCTCTTATTGCAAAGTTATTGGATAAGCGGATGTGCCACTAGTCCATTGGTGAAAGTCCGCCCAACAAGATTGAAAGATGAAACACCACATACTTCCTCATGAGCTATAAAACATTGACACAAATAAGGAGTAATAGTTTGAATTATTTAAAGGTAGCACATGAAGTATTTACTTGGAATGGCAGAAAATACCATGTAGTAGGTAGGTATGGTGGACACAAATGGCATAGGTTTGGTCTAAGGTTATGGATGTATGAGAAGCATTCCCTCTCGATACAGGTCTTTGGCTAGCAAGGTTTGATAGCAAGCATAAAGTTGAGGGAAACAAACAAATATACATATGATAGAAACAATCATGCATCTTTCTCATAAGCACAAGCAATTTTAACTTAAGAATACTAAGCATAGAGATAATGGAGTAATGTATCTAAGTGTATTTCTCCCTTTTATTAAACATCAAGATGTTGTTGCTATTGACCAATGCTAAGTTTGCCAAAACCAAATAGATTTACTTAGTGTTCCCAAAGTGATATCAATACTCATGTCAAGAATAATCATATAATGGAGATTGCAAACTAAAATAAGGTGTGCAAAAGGTAAATGATAAGACTTCTCATTAATATTCCATAACGATAACTCACACCAACGGATACATAGATAACTAACTAAGAGAGATACTTCCACATTGCATACTATTCTATATGATAACTTCCCTACTCATGATATGACACTACTTGATAGTAAAAGATAAAGGTGGTGATGTGATACCGCGGCACTCCCCCAAGCTTGGAACAAACCAAGGGGATGCCAATACCGATGATGAATTACTCCTTCGGCGATGATGGTGAATCTTTGTCGTCATCAGACTTCCATGGAAGAGGCCCTCCATCAACAAAAGACATCTTGGTCTCCGGAAACCTGAAACTAGCAGCATGACTTATGCGCTTAAACCTGTTTTCATACTCACAGTTCTGATTATGGACATCATAGAGTTGAGCTTGGAGTTTGTTGGTGGTGTCGTGAAGTGAGAAGATATCGTCCCACAGCTTCGCAGTCTCCTTCTTGTGTCCATCAATGAGTTCAGACACAATCTTGTGAAAGATATCCACTTCACGCTCAGCCATCTTCTTGTAGTTGAAAACCTCTTGTTCCAGCTTCTCCATCCTGTCTTCCAAGCTCCCTTCTCCCTTAGGACCCTGGACATCTTTGATCTGCAACTCTCCATCCACGAGCTGCAACTCTTTGGGGTGCATCTTCAGCTCGTTCATGTACGGGTTGACGACGTCCTCAAAGAAGCTGTCCTTCTGAGTTCCCGACGAAGACATGATGGATCTAGATCCGAAGCAGATCCTGGCAGAAAACAGCTCGAAACAAAACGCGACGAGAAAACGATATTACGGACCTCCAGGGGTCCGGGGGATTATATAGCAAATATTTTTACGACAAAAGGAAGGTTCCAGGTCGAAAACGAGTCGGAAAGGGGCAACGAGGCGGCCAGACCATAGGTCGGCGCGGGCCCAGGTCAGGCCGCGCCGGCCTATGGTGGCACCCCCTCGTGCGTCTTTTCCACTCCGTTTCGATTCCGTAATTTTTCATATTTTCCAAAAACAGCAGAAATAATGTTCGGAAAGGTAAACGCGGACTTTTTATTACCTATACTGTTACCTATTCAAAGTCCAGTTCTGGCGGACTGTCAATTTGTCCTTTGATGAAGGCCTCCGGTGTTTCCACTTGAATAATATCAACATCAACATTATAAGAATCGCCCGAGATATAATGCTTGAGTCTTTGTCCATTCACCACTTGTGTGGCATTGCCTTGGAGAGAGCTAATTTTAATTGCTCCTGAACGATACACCTCCTCAACAACATATGGTCCTTCCCACTTCGAGAGTAATTTCCCTGCAAAGAATCTGAGACGAGACCGATACAATAGAACTTGATCTCCAACATTAAATTCTCTTTTAATGATCCTTCTATCATGCCACTTCTTAACTTTTTCTTTAAAGAGTTTAGCATTTTCATAAGCTTCACTTCTCCATTCATCTAGAGAACTTAATTGCAACAACCTCTTATTACCGGCTAATTTAGGATCTTTATTTAATTCTCTAACAGCCCAATAAGCTTTGTGCTCTAGTTCTAAAGGTAAATGACAAGCTTTTCCATAAACCATTTTATAAGGCGACATTCCCATAGGATTTTTATAAGCAGTTCTATAAGCCCATAGCGCTTCTTTCAATTTGCTAGGCCAATTCTTTCTAGATTTATTAACAGTCTTACCCAAGATAGCTTTAATCTCTCTATTTGATAATTCTACTTGACCGCTAGTTTGAGGGTGATAAGCAGAAGCAATTCTATGATTAATACCATACTTAGCAAGAGTTTTTCTAAAACCTCCATGAATGAAATGAGAACCTCCATCAGTCATAATATATCTAGGTACTCCAAATCTAGGAAATATAATATCTACCAGCATTTTTATAGAGGTCTCACCATCAGCACTTTTTGTAGGTATAGCTTCTACCCATTTAGTAACATAATCAACAGCGACAAGTATATGAGTGTTACCGTCTGAAGAAGGGAAAGGTCCCATGAAGTCGAATCCCCAACAATCGAATGGTTCAATAACAAGAGTATAATTCATAGGCATTTCATTGCGTCTAGAGATATTACCAACTCTTTGACATTCATCACAAGATAAAATAAATTTCCTTGCATCTTTGAAGAGTGTTGGCCAATAAAAACCTGATTGTAGAACCTTTTGCGCGGTTCTATCTCCAGCGTGATGTCCTCCATAAACACTTCCATGACATTTATTCAATATCTCCTGTTGTTCATATTCAGGAACACATCTTCGCATAATACCATCCACTCCTTCTTTATATAAGTGTGGGTCATCCCAAAAATAATGCCTCAAGTCATAAAAGAATTTCCTCCTTTGCTGAGCTGAAAAGGTTGGAGGCAAATACTTCGAAACAATAAAGTTAGCATAATCTGCATACCAAGGGCTCTCTCGCGAGCTCACCTTTATTACAGCCAATTGTTCATTTGGAAAACTATCATTAACAGGAACAGGATCATAAGCAATATTTTCCAATCTAGACAAATTATCAGCAACAGGATTATCAGCACCTTTCCTATCTATAATATGTAAATCAAATTCTTGCAACAGAAGTACCCATCTAATAAGCCTTGGCTTAGCATCTTTCTTTGTCATAAGGTATCTAATTGCAGCATGATCAGTATGAATTGTAACTTTTGAATCAACAATATAAGGTCTAAACTTATCACAAGCAAAGACTACAGCTAACAATTCTTTTTCAGTTGTAGCATAATTTCTTTGAGCAGCATCAAGAGTCTTACTAGCATAATGAATAACATTTAATTTTTTATCTACTCGCTGTCCAAGAACAGCGCCTACAGCAAAATCACTAGCATCACACATAATTTCAAAAGGCAAATTCCAATCAGGAGGTTCAACTACAGGAGCAGTTGTTAAGGCTTTCTTTAAAGTTTCAAAAGCTTCCTTACAATCATCATCAAAAACAAAAGGTACATCTTTTTGAAGAAGATTAGTAAGAGGCTTTGAAATTTTAGAGAAATCTTTAATAAATCTCCTATAAAACCCAGCATGACCAAGAACACTACGAATACCTTTAACATCCCTCGGATAGGGCATCTTCTCAATCGCTTCAACTTTAGCTCTATCAACTTCAATACCTCTCTCGGAAATTTTATGTCCCAATACAATTCCTTCATTAACCATAAAGTGGCATTTCTCCCAATTAAGAACAAGGTTAGTTTCTTCACATCTCTGCAAAACTTTATCGAGGTTTCGCAGGCAATTATCAAAAGAATTCCCATAGACAGAAAAATCATCCATGAATACCTCTACAATACTTTCGCAAAAACCATGAAAAATAGCAGACATGCATCTTTGAAAAGTAGCAGGAGCATTACATAAACCAAAAGGCATACGCCTATAAGCATAAGTTCCATAAGGACAAGTAAAAGTGGTTTTCTCTTGATCTTTAGCTTTAACAGCAATTTGTGAAAACCCAGAATAACCATCAAGAAAGCAAAAATGAGTATTTTTAGATAACCTCTCTAACATTTGATCAATAAAGGGTAAAGGGTAATGATCTTTCTTAGTAACTTTATTAACTTTTCGAAAATCAATGCACATTCTATAACCTACAACTATTCTTTGAGGAATAAGCTCATCATTATCATTAGGCACAACAGTCATTCCTCCTTTCTTAGGAACACAATGCACAGGACTAACCCATCTACTATCAGCAATAGGATATATAATACCAGCTTCAAGGAGTTTTAATACCTCGTTCCTTACCACTTCCTTCATCTTCGGAATTAGACGACGTTGATGTTCAACAACAGGCTTTGCATCTTCTTCCATATTAATAGCATGTTGGCAAATAGAAGGAGAAATCCCTTTCAAATCATCAAGAGTATAGCCAATAGCTCCTCGGTGTTTCTTCAATATTTCCAATAACCTTTCTTCCTCAATCTCTGAAAGCTTAGAACTAATAATAACAGGATATATTTTCTTATCATCAATATGAGCATATTTAAGATTATCAGGTAAAGGCTTTAGATCAAAAACAGGATCTTCCTTCGGTGGCGGTGTTGTACCCAGATCTTCCACCGGTAAATCATGCTTGAGAATAGGTTGGCGACGAAAAATTTCCTCAAGCTCATCTCTTTCTTTCCTAAAAGCTTCACTTTCACTATTCTCCAAATGTTGCTGCAAAGGGTTATTAGGAACAAGAACAATAGATGCACACTGCTCCATTTTAAAATCATTACTAGGCAAGTCAACTTTATAAGGAGTTTTGGTAAATTTAGAAAAGTTAAATTCATAAGGTTCACCAGCAAATCTAGTCAAAATTTTCTCTTTCTTACAATCTATAATAGCTCCACAAGTATTTAGAAAAGGTCTACCAAAAATGATAGGACAATAATCACTAGCAGCAGAACCAAGTACCAAAAAGTCAGCAGGATATTTAATCTTACCACATAGAACTTCCACATCTCGAACAATACCAATTGGAGAAATAGTTTCTCTATTAGCCAGATGAATAACCACATCAATATCTTCAAGTTCACAAGAACCAATTTCGTGCATAATCTCCGTGTAAAGTTCATAAGGAATAGCACTAACACTTGCACCAATATCACATAAACCATAATAGCAATGATCACCAATTCTAACAGATAGCATAGGAACACTAACTTGTTTGGATTTATTAGGATGTGAAACAATATTAGAAGCATCTTCACAGAAAATAATATGACCATCCTCCACATTTTCAGTCACAAGATCTTTAACTATAGCAACAGCAGGTTCAATTTTAATTTGTTCTTCAGGTTCTTTAGGTTTCTTTTCACTTTTATTAACCGCACTAGATATGACAGAGTACTCCTTCATTTTAGCAGGGAAAGGAGTTTTTTCAATATAAGCTTCAGGAATAACATTATCAACAGTTTCAACCACTACACATTTGTTTACAGATGAATCAACTTTATCCTTATACGGTTCATGATACTTATCAAAATTCTTCTTAGGCAGTTCATAATGAGAGGCAAAAGCTTTATAAAGATTTGCAACAACTTGGGAATCAAGACCATATGTAGCACTCATATTACGAAATTTATCAGTATCCATAAAAGCTTCAATGCATTTATAATCATAAATTATACCTGATTCTCTATCTTTGTCGTTCTCCCATCCTTCAGTATTTTCTTGGATCCGATCAAGAAGGTCCCTTTTAAACTCTTCATTCTTGCGTGTAAATGATCCAGAACAAGAAGTATCCAGCAAGGTCTTGTCTTGAAAAGAAAGTCTTGCATAGAAATTATCAATAATAACATTACCAGGAAGCTCATGAATGGGGCATTTGAGCATTAAAGACTTCAATCTCCCCCAAGCTTGGGCAATACTTTCTCCATCATGAGGCCAGAAATTATATATGCGGTTCCGATCTTTGTGAATTTCACTTGGAGGATAAAATTTGGAATAAAATAAAGGCACAATGTCCTCCCAATCAATAGAATCACCATTCTTCAGCAATTTATACCAGTGCGCCGCTTTACCAGACAGCGATATAGTGAATAGTTTCTTCCTAACTTCATTCATAGAAATACCTGCACATTTGAATAAACCGCATAATTCATGCAAAAACAGTAAATGATCACCAGGATGGACAGTTCCATCCCCTTCATAGCGGTTATCCATAACACGTTCAATAATTTTCGTAGGTATTTTATATGGTACTACTTCCTCACCTGGCGCTTCATCCACTACCGTTGCAGTAGTAGTAGATTTCCCAAATAGAAATTGAAGAGAAGATCTCTCCATAATGATTATAGCAGCAGGCAGAAATAAAATCAGCACAAACAGTAAATTTCCTTACCAATTCCACTTACCAATAGCGCTTCACTCCCCGGCAACGGCGCCAGAAAATAGTCTTGATGACCCACAAGTATAGGGGGTGTATCGTAGTACTTTCGATAAATAAGAGTGTCGAACCCAACGAGGAGCAGAAGGTGTTGGCAGCAGTTTCGATGAAGGTTTCACTGTAAATGCTCACAGACAAGTATTCAGGGGGTTTTGATATTGCAGATAAATAAAGTACAAGTAAATAAAATGCAAGAGAAATAATTGCAGCGAGTGGCCCAATCCTTTTTAGCACAAAGGACAAGCCGGTTTGTTTACTTATAATGACCAAACGTTCCTGAGGACACACGGGGATTTTAGTCTAGTGCTTTCGCTACATACAGCTGATTAATCTTCATTGTTTTGATAAGTGTTGTGTGGGTGAACCTATGCTAATGCACCGCCCTTCCTAGGACTAATACATACTTGTGATTATACCCCTTGCAAGCATCCGCAACTACAAGAAAGTAATTAAGATAAATCTAACCACAGCCTTAAACTCTGAGATCCTGCGATCCCTCCTGCATCGATATACTAACGGGGGCTTAGGTTTCTGTCACTCCGGCAACCCCGCAATTAGCAACCGAATACAAGATGCACTCCCCTAGGCCCATAAATGGTGAAGTGTCGTGTAGTCGACGTTCACACGACACCACTAGAAGAATGACACCACAACTTAAATATCATAACATTGAATATTACTCAACCATAATTCACTACTAGCATTTAGACTTCACCCATGTCCTCAAGAACTAAACGAACTACTCACGAGACATCATATGGAATACAATCAGAGGTGATATGATGATGGATAACAATCTGAACATGAACCTTGGTTCAATGGTTTCACTCAATAGCATCTACAACAAGTATAGAATAACACCGGGAGAGTTTCCCCTATCAAACAATCAAGATCAAACCCAAATCGTTACAGCGGTGACGAGGTGCTGCGGTGGTGATGGCGGTGTAGATGGTGGAGACGATGGTGATGATGATGGAGATGATGTCCAGCTCGATGACGATGGCGATGGCGTCGATTTCCCCCTCCGGGAGGGAATTTCCCCGGCGGATTCCTGCCCGCCGGAGAGCTCTTTTCTCTCTGGTGCTCTCCGCCCCGCAGAGGCGGCTGTAACCCTTCGTGAGGATCCCTCTGTGGCTTAGGTTTTCGGGACGAAGGAGTACGCGAAGAAAAGGAGGCGAAAGGGGCTGTGGGGCCCCCAGAGCACAGGGTGGCGCGGCCAGGCCTTGGGCCGCGCCGCCCTGTGGTCTGGGCCCACAGTGGCTCTCTCTGCTCCCCCTTTTGGCTCCCTCCGTCATCTGGAAAAATAGGAATTTACGTGAAATTCCCTTCCACAGTTGATCTTCCGAAATATTGCGTTCTGACGGTGCTTTTTCCAGCAGAATCCTGGCTCCGGTGCTTGATCCTCCAATGATGATGAAACATGCAAAATAGATGAAATAACATAAGTATTGTGTCCCAATATGAAATATATCAATGAATAACAGCAAATTATGATACAAAATAGTGATGCAAATTGGACGTATCATTCATCAACACATAATTAATCGGAAAGCAGTGATTACATAAACTATAAAAAAACAAGTGGACAGAGGCATACAGCCTACCTGGCTTGGCCGGGAAACGGGGCCGAACTTAGCTTCGGACGGCCGGACTTGGGGCGCCACCGTCGTTGTGGTTACCGGGGAGACATTTGAACCGCCGGCCCTTTGAGATGTAAATAAATGTAAAAACGGTTAGAAAATAAGAATCAACTGAAGGACACCCCGCTAGAAACTTACCCGGACGAACCCTCGCCCTTGATGGTGGTGTTTGCATCATCATCATTCATCAATGTGACGCTCTGGTTATGCAGTTCCACACAAACGCGGTTCTGCTCATTAAGCCTGTCGAGCTCGGCAGTAAAGGTATTGATGCCTTGCTGAAGATTATGGCAGATCTTGTTCTCGGACGCCAAATCTACGTGAACAGGCTCAAACTCTGGGGTAAGGGAGAGTTCATTCCCCAGCTGGCTGCCTATGTGGGCCATGTTCACCTCCATTTGCTGGCACGATCATTGTATGGAACAAAAAAGAATCCAACCAATTCATATATGAGTAATTACACGCAAAAAAATAGGAGTACTACTAATTTCTAGCACAGATCTTGATACAGGAATGGACATCACATGGACGCTCCACAAATATCACAGTGTTCATCAACACATAATTAAAAGGAAAGCCGTGATTACATAAACTACTCCATCCTATCCCTTTTAGTAGTAGTAGTAGTAAACACGGATTTAGTAAAGTTGTATTCTCCCTATGATCCCTTTTAGTTGACTCGGATTTAGTACAAAGTTGTACAAATTTTATTTGACTCAAATTTCAAATAAAATGGATCGGAGGGAGTACTAAATCAGAGTCTATTAAAATGGATTGGAGGGAGTATTAAAAAAAAGTGGATAGAGGCATACAGCCTACCTGGCTTGGCCGTGAAACGGGGCCGAACTCAGCTTCCGACGACCGGACTTGGGGCGCCACCGTCGTGGGGGTTACCGGGTAGACGTTTGAACCGCCGGCCCTGTGAGATGTAAATAAATGGAAAAAACAGTTAGAAAATAAGAATGAACTGGAGGACACGCCACTAGAAACCTACCCGGACGAACCCTCGCCCACTGGCTCGCTCTCCATCGAATAGAGGATAGACTGCTCTGCGAGAATGCTCAGGCGATCATAAGTGGCCATACAACGACGCGCTAGCTGGCTAGATGAGTTTTTCTCGGCGGTCCTAGTCCTCATCGTCTTCCCTAGGATATCCTGCCGCCGGGCCGCCCGGCTCAATGGAGCCATGGCTTGCGAGGTACGTAGTACTTTACTACTCAGTAGTTAGGGTGGAGGGCTGGTGAAGGCTAGTTACTAGCTACCAGCAGAACAGAAAGAGAAGAAGGGCGGAGGGCTGGTCAAGGATAAATCTTACATACACCCAGAAAAGACCATCGTGCCCTCGCGGGGCTTCTGAGCAATTATAGGGACGTCTGTTCTCAAATGGGCAAGATAGGGTACCTTCCCGAGGAAGCATCTAGCACCCAAGCCAATGGACTGCGCGTTGATCAATGGTTACAGTATGTGTGGCATACTGTAAAAGAAAAGATAACAAGGGAAATGCCTGGCAGGGTCCAGAGGTGCATTTAATCGGACATGGGATTCCATAGTACAGTATACACCATAGAGTATGTGAACATAAACACAGAATACAATCAAGTGTTGGACCCTCTCCGCCAAATAAGATCATATATCGTCGTTAGGGCCGCCCTGGTGAATCCTCTGAATGAAAAAAGCCCATAGTTGGCAACCTAAACCCGCCGCTCCGAATAGGAACTTCCGTCCGACGATAACTTTCTGACAACAAAAAATAATTAATTCAGTACTGCATAAACCGCAATTTCAATTAGATAACCACGAAGATTAAGATAGGCGCATGTATCACCTGTCGATGCGAACCCAGATAGTCAGCTCCGTGCACGGTTGATACCATTGCAACGACCGCTCTAGTTCCGACCATTTGGCGGCGCCCGGCGTGGTCGTGCTGTTCGCCAGAATAGTGGCCGTATAGTTGGGGAGCATTAAACCAATCTCAGAGCGATTAAGTAATGGCTTGCCGTGCGACGACATACTCACATTGTACTCCGGCCACACGCACGCCGCCGACCTAACGCACTCAACGGATAGGCAGGCCAGCACGCATCCATTTTTCGGCTGGACTTGCGTATATGTGTGCCAGACGAACACGGTACCATCGTTCCCGTAGAAGATGACCGGACGTCTTGGCTCTGGCGGTGCCAGCACCGGGATGATGAACGCCATCGCGGTGCCGTACGGGATCATGTCCACACAAATCGAATGGATTTCTCTGAGGTGGGCGATGAGCGCTGCTGGCGAGGCGGAGAAGTCGCAGCCGGCCTCTGTGCAGTCGCACGGGCTGTGCGGGCACGCGAGCTCGTGGTCGTGGAGCTCGTTGTAGGCGACCACGCTCCCGCACCCGTCGTGGGGGCACTCCATCCTCTTTAATCTGCTTTGAAGAAGATATTGATGGGGAGGGGAGGGGAGGGGCGAGTGGAGAAGAAGGAAGGTGGTGGCTATTAATTCGGGCCTCACCGTCCCACCAGTTTGGCTAATTAAGGTGACGCTGAAAGTTTCACTGTCTATGTTTTCACACGCAGTACACCTTATATGATGGCCAAAAATGGGATATGAAGATTTTCTCGAAATATCAAAAAAAAAGATTGATGTTTGACATATGTGTGATGTTACTCAAAATTGAACTACATGTTACGAATGGACGGTCGGCAATTTTTAGGGAAGAAAATGAATTTTAAAATATTGAAATACTTTGAGTGTCTCTGTGTGAAGCCTTGCACTAAGATCATAGAAATTTCCATTACCCTTGGACTAGCTTGTGTCGTCATATGAGATATAGATGGTATAAAAATAACAAACTACAATACTAAGAGTGATTTATATAAATCAAGTTTGATTTCTTGCTTTCATGTATGAGTTAATTTATTAACATGGCTTTCTACCCCCCCCACACACACACACACACACAAACACACAAACACACTCTCTCTCTCTCTCAAATGGGGGTGAGAGGAGAAGAAGGATGTTCGTAACTCATGCCTCACCATCCTACCAGACTTTGGTCGATGCCCAACACATTCATGACCTAAAAAGGTGACGTTGACTATTTCATAGTCTACATTTTCACAAGCATTATACAATGTATATTGGCCAAAATGTGATGTGTAGATTTTCTCGAATTGTACCTTATTTGGATTCATGTTTGACGTATGAGCGGTTTTACTCAAAATTCAACTACATGTTCAAATGCCAGGTCGGAAAATTTGAATGAAGAAAATATAGTTTAAATATTGAAATAAGTGAGCATATGTGTGCGTGTGTGCGTGTGTGTGTGTGTGTCTTTTGTGCACTACGATACGTAAAATTGGCACTACCATTTTACGAATGTGGTGGGTCCTAGAATATTGAAGCAAATTCAAAAAAAATGTGCTAGCTTGAGTCATCGTATGAGATAAAATCGCTATACAAATAACAAACTTACAACCTTAAGGTAATTTAAGAAAGATTTATTATCTTGCTTGCACATGTGTGGTCATGTTGATTGCATTGTATATTAGTATGAACTTAATAATAATTATCCCAAATATTGGCAGCAATGTGCATCTTACCGTTCACATATATTTTATTCAACTTCATTTCACACATAAATACATTCTACTTTATTAGTGTAAAATAAGAGCTTTATGTGAGCTTTATTGTGAAGTGGCTGCCTGAGAGAAGGGCCAAATTTTCAAGGTAACAATTTTGAAACATGGCATACTTCATAAGATGACCATTTAGGTGATATATATGTTGATTATTTCTCGAGTTTGTAATATATGTGGACTTATGTTGAGTTTTAACCAATTTTAGTCAATTTAAAATTGCATGTTCTTTAAAGTTCGGCACGAGTTTTGGTAGAAAATATGCAGATTTTACCATGGTAAGGTGTTATGCTTCATGCATGAAAAATCTACAAAGAAAAGATGAACAATTTGTACGAATGGTGAAGCCGGTGAATTTGAAGCAAATTGAATGCAACCAAAGGAAATTCATTAAAACTAAAAAAAAGATGAAGAGTTCACGAGGAAATGGTATGGCGATTTGAAAAGAAAATGAATCACTACATATGTGAATCTGGTCATAGTAAACGAAAATGCCAAGTAGAGTTTCCAATTTTGTTCATAAAAATAGATCAAATTTGAACTAGATTTGTGATGTAGATTGGTCATAGAAACCGCTATAAGCCATCGCAATGTACGGAAGTGAATAATTCTAGGCATCCATATTTTAATTACTTCATGTAATGTAATTGAACAAGCTAGATTGGGTATTGCCCCATGAAATTGTACCACACATGCCAACAATAGTAAACCTGGTTGCTTACAAGTACGCCAACATTATGTGGCTTGATTAAATGTGCATTAAACTTAAAATGCCTATTTATTTATATTGTTTTAGTAGTCGTATGACAGTGAAGGATCCAGAGTTGCATTAATCGGCGAATTGGGTTACATATTACATAGAATAATTCATGGTAAACATAAAATACATCCAATCCGTCAATATTTTTAGATAAAGGTCTAAGTAGTCCTTCCCCACCGAAGTAGATGACCACCTCCAACACTACGGCCGTCCTGACAAGAACCATCAGCAAAACGTCTCTTTTAGTCCTTGTACTGAGTACTTTGAAGCAGGAAGCCCCAGACACACCCTTCCTTTTACGGTGATGAAGCAATATTAAACATCAAAAGAAGAGGCAGAACAAGATCTCCTACTCAGGGACACTTGGTGGACGCCGAGATATAGGTCGCTAGCTGTGCACCGAGATCCTCTTCTCCTTGCTAATCGCCCTGTCACAAGAAAAACAAATTAATTCAGCATTACTTAAATCCGCATTAGCATCGTCCCAATAAGATTGAGGGTAGTGTTATGTTCACTCACTCCTTATCGATGCGCAAATAGATAGTCAGCTGCTTCGATGATTCATTGCCGCACAGGTACCGCGGCGGCACCGAGAGGAAGGAAGTGACATCTCCCAAAGAAACTGTGCCCGGAGTCGGGCTGCTCGTCGGCTCTAATACCGCCTTCACCACGTCAAACAAGTGTTCCCCGGTAAGCTTACGCGGCCCCGGCATCGGCGGGCCGTTCGCCCACATTGTCACCCTATACCGGGGCAAGTTGCACGCCGCCGGCCTGACGCACACGAAGGATACCGCGGTGTCCATGCCGCAAGGGTGGATGTGCAAGGCGAACACTGCGCCATCCGTCCCGTAGCCGATGAGCTGTAGTTTTGGCGAGCCCGGTGCCGGCACCTTCAGATGAACAAATCCGAAGTCCTCGTCGTACGGGAACCTATCCACAGCGGTCAAGTGGGCTTCTCTGAGGTGTAGGATGAACGGTACCTTCGAATCGGCGAATTCGCAGCCGGGGTGCGTGCAGAAGCAAGAGCCGTGCGGGCACGCCATCATGTGCTTGTCTTCCTCGTTGTAAGGGATCTCCCTCCCGCACCAGTCGTTGATACACTGGATCGTCGGCTTCAGAGGCTGCTTCTTCGGCACAGGCAACTCCATAGTCTAAGGTCTGATGAGGGATCGGAAAGGGGCGCGGGGGGTTGTGGCGGCGGCGGCGCGAGCGAGGGGGGAGCAGTGAGAAGCTGAGAACTGAGAAGGGAGATTGATGTTTATGGAGATTGATGTTTCTTTATAATAATATAGAGGGCTCTTCTTTTAACGGGAGCCTCTAGACTGGTGGACACATGACCTGTGCTCACTGAAGTGTGGGACCTCACGCATGGGAACCACACGTAAGTGACAGACCAGTTGGTGTACTCGGGTGATTATTATAATGTATAAGTACTCCATAGTTTCCTATAGATCCAAGGGTAGGAAAGCCAAGTTATCTCATTTACAAGACATTATTTTTTCCATGAAGCCAAGTTTATCCCCCTCCCCCAGTGATTTGACCTAGATTTGAAATCAAGGCACACGTGATTCAAAAAAGGCAATCTAAAAACATGGAGTATTCATCATTTTGTAGTACATATATCTAGGGAAAATACCAAACATGCCATACCAGTGTTTTAGAGAAGAACCCTCAAGTAGATTGGCACCATGTTGGAGTTCGTCTAGCTAAATTTCCTCCCACATGCATGTGAGCTTGGTACCACTACACAAGAACCATGCCAAACTTTTGAATCATGGCCCAATTTTATGTATATATTTGCAACTTTTCATCATGCAAGCATGAATACTTTGCAAAATATGTGCATTTTGGGTTGTCGCCCATAAATGTGTTTTTGCTTGTCTGCCACCAATCAAGTTTTCATTCGCGGGGAAACATGCATGACAGGATGACCATTTCCAAGGTTTCATGAATTATCTCAATGTGCATCTATATATATACAATTTCTTGGGCTAAATCCGATAAAATGCAAATTTGACACAGTGTGTAGATGAAGTACAGATCAAACAAATAATTTAAAAAATACATGGGTGTGTGGCCTGAATGTGTGGATCGAGCCAAGTACATTTTATATAATAATGGCCAAACACATGCACCGCACCCTCGTACTAGAGCAAATTAAAACAAGCAGGGTGAGAGCATCGTGAGATTGCTCGACCTAGCTAAATTTTAAAACAAGCCGAATTAATAAGTTATTGTGTGGGGATTGATAGAAAAGATCGAAACAAAGCATGCATAGTCATATCATTTGTGGTTTACATAATACCTCTATGAACAGTACCAAATAAACATGGCATATATACACTTCTATGTTTAGACAAGAACCCTGCATATTTTTTTGCACCATGTGTTTGAGGCCTCGCTTCCCCAGAAGTGTGTGTGAGAGCATTTTGCATGCTACGAGAAAACAATGCCAAACATTTGAATCGCATGACTCATTTTTTGGTAGTGATATATAGGTTTATGGTTTATATATATAAGGTTTAGTGTTAGGGTCTAGGGGTTTAATATAATTAGGGTTTAGGGTTTATAGAGATTCACATCATCTGTTTCATTTCACATTTGTGATGTACAATACTACATACCTAAGTAAAATCGATCCATTCTTAGTCACTCCAAAATGGAGCTCGTGGCCGGGAGGTTTTTGGAATTTCCATGTTTGAAACCCAATACCACTTCTCTTTGGTTCAAAAACCTCCCAAAATTAAGCCCGTTTTCAAATATTTCAAACTTATTCAAATTTGGTTCAAATTTGAAAGACATACAAGTTATATCACACATATTGCATACATTTTCACACAAACTGCACTAGATGCTAACCCTATAATTTGAGACCATTTGGATGAGGTCGAAAAAATTCTTGGATTAGAATCGTGTTGTTCGAACCCCGTAGTTGGATTTTTTTGAACCCTTGATCTGTAGAACTGGGCAAAACCCGAGTTTAACCTATTTAATTATAGATTCGTATATCGATTTTTCTACTACCTTTTTATTATTACTATGCAGCACATGGGTGTTTGCCCGTCGAGTGAAACACGGAGGAAGAGGGATCACTCGGAAGGAGAGAAGAAGGGGTGTCTCCCCTTTTTCGGGTGATGATGTTGACTTTTGTGCAGGGTTTGTCAGTGAGCAGGAGGTGCGAGCGAGCGAGCGAGTCGAGCGAGGCCGAGAATGAGAGAGATTTGTTTTTTTTGTGAGAGGGACAACCGAAGGATCCAGAAGGACCCACAGACTTCCAATACGCATCCTGATGCGTCTTCTCTTGACAAAGAAGATGGCTGGGAGTTTGCGTACCTAGTGCACGTGACTTGTGCTCACTGAAGTGTGGGACCTCAAGGGTGGGCACCACACGTAAGTGACAGACCTGTTGGTGTAAAAACTCGGTTGATTATAATAGTGCATTAGAACAAAGTTTCCTATGGATTCAAGGGTAGGAAATCCAAGTTAACTCATTTACGTGTTAAACTTATCTAAATCTTGGTCAAACATAGGATTTGACCAAGATTCAAATGGGCAGAAAAATAAAAAAACAGAAAAATGAAAAACCAAATCACATAGTCTTCTTATGTCATGTAGTAAGCAGTAAAGTTGATAAAAAAGGTCCATACATATTCAAACCACACAAATCATGTATCTATATATACCCCCTAACCCCTAAACTCCGTCTTATGAAGTCAAACATGGAAATTTCAAAAACCATCCTAAGAGCTACATTTTGGGGTGACTAAGAAGGATACATGCTTCCCTTTTCATTTTCATGTTTTAAACTTGTTTAAATTATCTTGGTCAAACCTAGGATTAGACAAGATTCAAATGGGCATCAAAATTGAAAAAAATTCAGCAAAAAAAAACCAAAGCAAATAGTTTTCTTATGTCATATAGTAAGCATTAAAGTTGATAAACAAGGTCTAGACATAATCAAACCAGACAAATCATGTAGCTATACCCCCTAACCCCTAAACTCTGTCTTATGAATTGAAGTCAAGCATGTGAAGAGAAGTGGTTTTGGGTTTCAAACATGGAAATTTCAAAAACCTCCCAAAAGCTTCATTTTAGAGTGACTAAGAAGGATCCATGCTTACCTTTTCATTTTCATGTTTTAAACTTGTTTAAATTATCTTGGTCGTCAAACCTAGGATTTGACAAGATCCAAATGGGCATCAAAATTGAAAAAAAAATCAGAAAAAAGAAAAACCAAAGCAAATAGTTTTCTTATGTCATATATATAGTAAGCATTGAAGTTGATAAACAAGGTCCATACATATTCAAACAACACAAATCATGTATCTATACCCCTAACCCCTAAATTGATTAACTATGTCTTATGAAGTCAAGCATGTGAAGAGAAGTGGTTTTGGGTTTCAAACATGGAAATTTCAAAAACCTCCCAAAAGCTTCATTTTAGAGTGACTAAGAAGGATCCATGCTTACATTTGCATTTTCATATTTTAAAATTGTTTAAATCATTATCAAACCTAGGATTTGACCAAGATACAAATGGGTGGGCACAAAATTCAAAAAAATCAGAAAAATGAAAAACAAAAGCACATAGTCTTCTTATATATGTCATATCGTAAGCATTCGAGTTGATAAACGAGGTCTAGGTATATATATCCAAACCAGACAAATCATGTATCTACCCCCCATCGATCTTATGAAGTCTAGCATGAAGAGAAGTCGTTTTGGGTTTCAAACATGGAAATTTCAAGAACATCCCAAAAGCTTCATTTTAGAGTGACTAAGAAGGATACATGCTTACCTTTTAATTTTCATGTTTTAAACTTGTTTAAATCTTGGTTGAACCTAGGATTTGACCAAGATTCAAATATATGGGCATAAAATTCAAAAAAAATAGAAAAATGAAAAACCAAAGCACATAGTCTTCTTATGTCTATAGTTAGCATTAAAGTTGATAAACATGTCTAGACATATTCAAACTAGAAAATCATGTCTATATCTACACCCCTAACCCTAAACTCTGTCTTATGAAGTCAAGCATGCATGAAGAGAAGTGGTTTTTTTGTTTCAAACATGGAAATTTCAAAAACCCTCCCAAGAGCTACATTTTGGGGTGACTAAGAAGGATAGATGCTTATTTTTTCATATTCATGATTTAAACTTGTTTAAACCATGGTCAAACCTAGGATTTGACCAAGATTCAAATGGGCATCAAAATTGAAAAAAAATCAGCAAAAAGAAAAACCAAAGCAAATAGTTTTCTTATGTTATATAGTAAGCATTAAAGTTGATAAACAAGGTCTAGACATATTCAAACCAGACAAATCATGTAGCTATACCCCCTAACCCCTAAACTCTGTCTTATGAAGTCAAGCATGAAGAGAAGTGGTTTTGGGTTTCAAACATGGAAATTTCAAAAACCTCCCAAAAGCCCCTTTTCAAATATTTCAAACTTATTCAAATTTGGTTCAAATTTGAAAGACATACAAGTTATAGCACACATAGTGCATACATTTTCACACAAACTGCACTAGATGCTAACCCTATAGCTTGAGGCCATTTGGATGAGGTCGAAAAAATTCTTGGATTAGAATCGTGTTGTTCGAACCCCGTAGTTGGATTTTTTTGAACCCTTGATCTGTAGAACTGGGCAAAACCCGAGTTTAGAGTGACTAAGAAGGATACATGCTTCCCTTTTCATTTTCATGTTTTAAACTTGTTTAAATTATCTTGGTCAAACCTAGGATTAGACAAGATTCAAATGGGCATCAAAATTGAAAAAAAATCAGCAAAAAGGAAAACCAAAGCAAATAGTTTTCTTATGTCATATAGTAAGCATTAAAGTTGATAAACAAGGTCTAGACATATTCAAACCAGACAAATCATGTAGCTATACCCCCTAACCCCTAAACTCGATCTATCTTATGAAGTCAAGCATGTGAAGAGAAGTGGTTTTGGGTTTCAAACATGGAAATTTCAAAAACCTCCCAAAAGCTTCATTTTAGAGTGACTAAGAAGGATCCATGCTTCCCTTTTCATTTTCATGTTTTAAACTTGTTTAAATTATCTTGGTCGTCAAACCTAGGATTTGACAAGCAGATTCAAATGGGCATCAAATTTGAAAAAAAATCAGAAAAAAGAAAAACCAAAGCAAATAGTTTTCTTATGTCATATAGTAAGCATTGAATTTGATAAACAAGGTCCATACATATTCAAACCACACAAATCATGTATCTATACCCCCTAAGCCCTAAATTAATTAACTATGTCTTATGAAGTCAAGCATGTGAAGAGAAGTGGTTTTGGGTTTCAAACATGGAAATTTCAAAAACCTCCCAAAAGCTTCATTTTAGACAGACTAAGAAGGATCCATGCTTACATTTGCATTTTCATATTTTAAACTTGTTTAAATCATTATCAAACCTAGGATTTGACCAAGATACAAATGGGTGGGCACAAAATTCAAAAAAATCAGAAAAATGAAAAACAAAAGCACATAGTCTTCTTATATATGTCATATCGTAAGCATTCGAGTTGATAAACGAGGTCTAGGTATATCCAAACCAGACAAATCATGTATCTACCCCCGTCGATCTTATGAAGTCTAGCATGAAGAGAAGTCGTTTTGGGTTTCAAACATGGAAATTTCAAGAACATCCCAAAAGCTTCATTTTAGAGTGACTAAGAAGGATACATGCTTACCTTTTAATTTTCATGTTTTGAACTTGTTTAAATCTTGGTTGAACCTAGGATTTGACCAAGATTCAAATATATGGGAATAAAATTCAGAAAAAACAGAAAAATGAAAAACCAAAGCACATAGTCTTCTTATGTCTATAGTTAGCATTAAAGTTGATAAACAGGTCTAGACATATTCAAACTAGAAAATCATGTATATATCTACACCCCTAACCCTAAACTCTGTCTTATGAAGTCAAGCATGCATGAAGAGAAGTGGTTTTTTTGTTCCAAACATGGAAATTTCAAAAACCCTCCCAAGAGCTACATTTTGGGGTGACTAAGAAGGAAAGATGCTTATTTTTTCATATTCATGATTTAAACTTGTTTAAACCATGGTCAAACCTAGGATTTGACCAAGATTCAAATGGGCATCAAAATTGAAAAAAAAATCAGCAAAAATAAAAACCAAAGCAAATAGTTTTCTTATGTTATATAGTAAGCATTAAAGTTGATAAACAAGGTCTAGACATATTCAAACCAGACAAATCATGTATCTATACCCCTAACCCCTAAACTCTGTCTTATGAAGTCAAGCATGAAGAGAAGTGGTTTTGGGTTTCAAACATGGAAATTTGAAAAACCTCCCAAAAGCCCCTTTGCAAATATTTCAAACTTATTCAAATTTGGTTCAAATTTGAAAGACATACAAGTTATAGCACACATAGTGCATACATTTTCACACAAACTGCACTAGATGCTAACCCTATAATTTGAGGCCATTTGGATGAGGTCGAAAAAATTCTTGGATTAGAATCGTGTTGTTCGAACCCCGTAGTTTTTTTTTTGAACCCTTGATCTGCAGAACTGGGCAAAACCCGAGTTTAACCTATTTAATTATAGATTCGTATATCGATTTTTCTACTACCTTTTTATTATTACTATGCAGCACATGGGTGTTTGCCCGTCGAGTGAAACACGGAGGAAGAGGGATCACTCGGAAGGAGAGAAGAAGGGGTGTCTCCCCTTTTTCGGGTGATGATGTTGACTTTTGTGCAGGGTTTGTCAGTGAGCAGGAGGTGCGAGCGAGCGAGCGAGCGAGTCGAGCGAGGCCGAGAATGAGAGAGATTTGTTTTTTGTGAGAGGGACAACCGAAGGATCCAGAAGGACCCACAGACTTCCAATACGCATCTGATGCGTCTTCTCTTGACAAAGAAGATGGATGGGAGTTTGCGTACCTACTGCACGTGACTTGTGCTCACTGAAGTGTGGGACCTCAAGGGTGGGCACCACACGTAAGTGACAGACCTGTTGGTGTAAAAACTCGGTTGATTATAATAGTGCATTAGAACAAAGTTTCCTATGGATTCAAGGGTAGGAAATCCAAGTTAACTCATTTACGTGTTAAACTTGTCTAAATCTTGGTCAAACCTAGGATTTGACCAAGATTCAAATGGGCAGAAAAATAAAAAAACAGAAAAATGAAAAACAAAATCACATAGTCTTCTTATGTCATATAGTAAGCATTAAAGTTGATAAACAAGGTCTAGACATATCAAACCATACAAATCATGTATCTACCCCTAACCCCTAAACTCCGTCTTATGAAGTCAAGCATGAAGAGAAGTGGTTTTGGGTTTCAAACATGGAAATTTCAAAATCCTCCCAAAAGCCCCTTTTCAAATATTTCAAACTTATTCAAATTTGGTTCAAATTTGAAAGACATACAAGTTATAGCACACATAGTGCATACATTTTCACAAAAACTGCACTAGATGCTAACCCTATAGCTTGAGGCCATTTGGATGAGGTCGAAAAAATTCTTGGATTAGAATCGTGTTGTTCGAACCCCGTAGTTGGATTTTTTGAACCCTTGATCTGTAGAACTGGGCAAAACCCGAGTTTAGAGTGACTAAGAAGGATACATGCTTCCCTTTTCATTTTCATGTTTTAAACTTGTTTAAATTATCTTGGTCAAACCTAGGATTAGACAAGATTCAAATGGGCATCAAAATTGAAAAAAAATCAGCAAAAAGGAAAACCAAAGCAAATAGTTTTCTTATGTCATATAGTAAGCATTAAAGTTGATAAACAAGGTCTAGACATATTCAAACCAGACAAATCATGTAGCTATACCCCCTAACCCCTAAACTCGATCTATCTTATGAAGTCAAGCATGTGAAGAGAAGTGGTTTTGGGTTTCAAACATGGAAATTTCAAAAACCTCCCAAAAGCTTCATTTTAGAGTGACTAAGAAGGATCCATGCTTCCCTTTTCATTTTCATGTTTTAAACTTGTTTAAATTATCTTGGTCGTCAAACCTAGGATTTGACAAGCAGATTCAAATGGGCATCAAATTTGAAAAAAAATCAGAAAAAAGAAAAACCAAAGCAAATAGTTTTCTTATGTCATATAGTAAGCATTGAATTTGATAAACAAGGTCCATACATATTCAAACCACACAAATCATGTATCTATACCCCCTAAGCCCTAAATTAATTAACTATGTCTTATGAAGTCAAGCATGTGAAGAGAAGTGGTTTTGGGTTTCAAACATGGAAATTTCAAAAACCTCCCAAAAGCTTCATTTTAGACAGACTAAGAAGGATCCATGCTTACATTTGCATTTTCATATTTTAAACTTGTTTAAATCATTATCAAACCTAGGATTTGACCAAGATACAAATGGGTGGGCACAAAATTCAAAAAAATCAGAAAAATGAAAAACAAAAGCACATAGTCTTCTTATATATGTCATATCGTAAGCATTCGAGTTGATAAACGAGGTCTAGGTATATCCAAACCAGACAAATCATGTATCTACCCCCTCGATCTTATGAAGTCTAGCATGAAGAGAAGTCGTTTTGGGTTTCAAACATGGAAATTTCAAGAACATCCCAAAAGCTTCATTTTAGAGTGACTAAGAAGGATACATGCTTACCTTTTAATTTTCATGTTTTAAACTTGTTTAAATCTTGGTTGAACCTAGGATTTGACCAAGATTCAAATATATGGGAATAAAATTCAGAAAAAAACAGAAAAATGAAAAACCAAAGCACATAGTCTTCTTATGTCTATAGTTAGCATTAAAGTTGATAAACAGGTCTAGACATATTCAAACTAGAAAATCATGTATATATCTACACCCCTAACCCTAAACTCTGTCTTATGAAGTCAAGCATGCATGAAGAGAAGTGGTTTTTTTGTTCCAAACATGGAAATTTCAAAAACCCTCCCAAGAGCTACATTTTGGGGTGACTAAGAAGGAAAGATGCTTATTTTTTCATATTCATGATTTAAACTTGTTTAAACCATGGTCAAACCTAGGATTTGACCAAGATTCAAATGGGCATCAAAATTGAAAAAAAATCAGCAAAAATAAAAACCAAAGCAAATAGTTTTCTTATGTTATATAGTAAGCATTAAAGTTGATAAACAAGGTCTAGACATATTCAAACCAGACAAATCATGTATCTATACCCCCTAACCCCTAAACTCTGTCTTATGAAGTCAAGCATGAAGAGAAGTGGTTTTGGGTTTCAAACATGGAAATTTGAAAAACCTCCCAAAAGCCCCTTTGCAAATATTTCAAACTTATTCAAATTTGGTTCAAATTTGAAAGACATACAAGTTATAGCACACATAGTGCATACATTTTCACACAAACTGCACTAGATGCTAACCCTATAATTTGAGGCCATTTGGATGAGGTCGAAAAAATTCTTGGATTAGAATCGTGTTGTTCGAACCCCGTAGTTGGATTTTTTTTTTGAACCCTTGATCTGTAGAACTGGGCAAAACCCGAGTTTAACCTATTTAATTATAGATTCGTATATCGATTTTTCTACTACCTTTTTATTATTACTATGCAGCACATGGGTGTTTGCCCGTCGAGTGAAACACGGAGGAAGAGGGATCACTCGGAAGGAGAGAAGAAGGGGTGTCTCCCCTTTTTCGGGTGATGATGTTGACTTTTGTGCAGGGTTTGTCAGTGAGCAGGAGGTGCGAGCGAGCGAGCGAGTCGAGCGAGGCCGAGAATGAGAGAGATTTGTTTTTTTTGTGAGAGGGACAACCGAAGGATCCAGAAGGACCCACAGACTTCCAATACGCATCCTGATGCGTCTTCTCTTGACAAAGAAGATGGATGGGAGTTTGCGTACCTACTGCACGTGACTTGTGCTCACTGAAGTGTGGGACCTCAAGGGTGGGCACCACACGTAAGTGACAGACCTGTTGGTGTAAAAACTCGGTTGATTATAATAGTGCATTAGAACAAAGTTTCCTATGGATTCAAGGGTAGGAAATCCAAGTTAACTCATTTACGTGTTAAACTTGTCTAAATCTTGGTCAAACCTAGGATTTGACCAAGATTCAAATGGGCAGAAAAATAAAAAAACAGAAAAATGAAAAACAAAATCACATAGTCTTCTTATGTCATATAGTAAGCATTAAAGTTGATAAACAAGGTCTAGACATATCAAACCATACAAATCATGTATCTACCCCTAACCCCTAAACTCCGTCTTATGAAGTCAAGCATGAAGAGAAGTGGTTTTGGGTTTCAAACATGGAAATTTCAAAATCCTCCCAAAAGCCCCTTTTCAAATATTTCAAACTTATTCAAATTTGGTTCAAATTTGAAAGACATACAAGTTATAGCACACATAGTGCATACATTTTCACAAAAACTGCACTAGATGCTAACCCTATAGCTTGAGGCCATTTGGATGAGGTCGAAAAAATTCTTGGATTAGAATCGTGTTGTTCGAACCCCGTAGTTGGATTTTTTGAACCCTTGATCTGTAGAACTGGGCAAAACCCGAGTTTAGAGTGACTAAGAAGGATACATGCTTCCCTTTTCATTTTCATGTTTTAAACTTGTTTAAATTATCTTGGTCAAACCTAGGATTAGACAAGATTCAAATGGGCATCAAAATTGAAAAAAAATCAGCAAAAAGGAAAACCAAAGCAAATAGTTTTCTTATGTCATATAGTAAGCATTAAAGTTGATAAACAAGGTCTAGACATATTCAAACCAGACAAATCATGTAGCTATACCCCCTAACCCCTAAACTCGATCTATCTTATGAAGTCAAGCATGTGAAGAGAAGTGGTTTTTTTGTTTCAAACATGGAAATTTCAAAAACCCTCCCAAGAGCTACATTTTGGGGTGACTAAGAAGGATAGATGCTTATTTTTTCATATTCATGATTTAAACTTGTTTAAACCATGGTCAAACCTAGGATTTGACCAAGATTCAAATGGGCATCAAAATTGAAAAAAAATCAGCAAAAAGAAAAACCAAAGCAAATAGTTTTCTTATGTTATATAGTAAGCATTAAAGTTGATAAACAAGGTCTAGACATATTCAAACCAGACAAATCATGTATCTATACCCCCTAACCCCTAAACTCTGTCTTATGAAGTCAAGCATGAAGAGAAGTGGTTTTGGGTTTCAAACATGGAAATTTCAAAAACCTCCCAAAAGCCCCTTTTCAAATATTTCAAACTTATTCAAATTTGGTTCAAATTTGAAAGACATACAAGTTATAGCACACATAGTGCATACATTTTCACACAAACTGCACTAGATGCTAACCCTATAGCTTGAGGCCATTTGGATGAGGTCGAAAAAATTCTTGGATTAGAATCGTGTTGTTCGAACCCCGTAGTTGGATTTTTTTGAACCCTTGATCTGTAGAACTGGGCAAAACCCGAGTTTAGAGTGACTAAGAAGGATACATGCTTCCCTTTTCATTTTCATGTTTTAAACTTGTTTAAATTATCTTGGTCAAACCTAGGATTAGACAAGATTCAAATGGGCATCAAAATTGAAAAAAAATCAGCAAAAAGGAAAACCAAAGCAAATAGTTTTCTTATGTCATATAGTAAGCATTAAAGTTGATAAACAAGGTCTAGACATATTCAAACCAGACAAATCATGTAGCTATACCCCCTAACCCCTAAACTCGATCTATCTTATGAAGTCAAGCATGTGAAGAGAAGTGGTTTTGGGTTTCAAACATGGAAATTTCAAAAACCTCCCAAAAGCTTCATTTTAGAGTGACTAAGAAGGATCCATGCTTCCCTTTTCATTTTCATGTTTTAAACTTGTTTAAATTATCTTGGTCGTCAAACCTAGGATTTGACAAGCAGATTCAAATGGGCATCAAATTTGAAAAAAAAATCAGAAAAAAGAAAAACCAAAGCAAATAGTTTTCTTATGTCATATAGTAAGCATTGAATTTGATAAACAAGGTCCATACATATTCAAACCACACAAATCATGTATCTATACCCCCTAAGCCCTAAATTAATTAACTATGTCTTATGAAGTCAAGCATGTGAAGAGAAGTGGTTTTGGGTTTCAAACATGGAAATTTCAAAAACCTCCCAAAAGCTTCATTTTAGACAGACTAAGAAGGATCCATGCTTACATTTGCATTTTCATATTTTAAACTTGTTTAAATCATTATCAAACCTAGGATTTGACCAAGATACAAATGGGTGGGCACAAAATTCAAAAAAATCAGAAAAATGAAAAACAAAAGCACATAGTCTTCTTATATATGTCATATCGTAAGCATTCGAGTTGATAAACGAGGTCTAGGTATATCCAAACCAGACAAATCATGTATCTACCCCCCGTCGATCTTATGAAGTCTAGCATGAAGAGAAGTCGTTTTGGGTTTCAAACATGGAAATTTCAAGAACATCCCAAAAGCTTCATTTTAGAGTGACTAAGAAGGATACATGCTTACCTTTTAATTTTCATGTTTTGAACTTGTTTAAATCTTGGTTGAACCTAGGATTTGACCAAGATTCAAATATATGGGAATAAAATTCAGAAAAAAACAGAAAAATGAAAAACCAAAGCACATAGTCTTCTTATGTCTATAGTTAGCATTAAAGTTGATAAACAGGTCTAGACATATTCAAACTAGAAAATCATGTATATATCTACACCCCTAACCCTAAACTCTGCCTTATGAAGTCAAGCATGCATGAAGAGAAGTGGTTTTTTTGTTCCAAACATGGAAATTTCAAAAACCCTCCCAAGAGCTACATTTTGGGGTGACTAAGAAGGAAAGATGCTTATTTTTTCATATTCATGATTTAAACTTGTTTAAACCATGGTCAAACCTAGGATTTGACCAAGATTCAAATGGGCATCAAAATTGAAAAAAAAATCAGCAAAAATAAAAACCAAAGCAAATAGTTTTCTTATGTTATATAGTAAGCATTAAAGTTGATAAACAAGGTCTAGACATATTCAAACCAGACAAATCATGTATCTATACCCCCTAACCCCTAAACTCTGTCTTATGAAGTCAAGCATGAAGAGAAGTGGTTTTGGGTTTCAAACATGGAAATTTGAAAAACCTCCCAAAAGCCCCTTTGCAAATATTTCAAACTTATTCAAATTTGGTTCAAATTTGAAAGACATACAAGTTATAGCACACATAGTGCATACATTTTCACACAAACTGCACTAGATGCTAACCCTATAATTTGAGGCCATTTGGATGAGGTCGAAAAAATTCTTGGATTAGAATCGTGTTGTTCGAACCCCGTAGTTGGATTTTTTTTTGAACCCTTGATCTGTAGAACTGGGCAAAACCCGAGTTTAACCTATTTAATTATAGATTCGTATATCGATTTTTCTACTACCTTTTTATTATTACTATGCAGCACATGGGTGTTTGCCCGTCGAGTGAAACACGGAGGAAGAGGGATCACTCGGAAGGAGAGAAGAAGGGGGTGTCTCCCCTTTTTCGGGTGATGATGTTGACTTTTGTGCAGGGTTTGTCAGTGAGCAGGAGGTGCGAGCGAGCGAGCGAGCGAGACGAGCGAGGCCGAGAATGAGAGAGATTTGTTTTTTGTGAGAGGGACAACCGAAGGATCCAGAAGGACCCACAGACTTCCAATACGCATCTGATGCGTCTTCTCTTGACAAAGAAGATGGATGGGAGTTTGCGTACCTACTGCACGTGACTTGTGCTCACTGAAGTGTGGGACCTCAAGGGTGGGCACCACACGTAAGTGACAGACCTGTTGGTGTAAAAACTCGGTTGATTATAATAGTGCATTAGAACAAAGTTTCCTATGGATTCAAGGGTAGGAAATCCAAGTTAACTCATTTACGTGTTAAACTTGTCTAAATCTTGGTCAAACCTAGGATTTGACCAAGATTCAAATGGGCAGAAAAATAAAAAAAAACAGAAAAATGAAAAACAAAATCACATAGTCTTCTTATGTCATATAGTAAGCATTAAAGTTGATAAACAAGGTCTAGACATATCAAACCATACAAATCATGTATCTACCCCTAACCCCTAAACTCCGTCTTATGAAGTCAAGCATGAAGAGAAGTGGTTTTGGGTTTCAAACATGGAAATTTCAAAATCCTCCCAAAAGCCCCTTTTCAAATATTTCAAACTTATTCAAATTTGGTTCAAATTTGAAAGACATACAAGTTATAGCACACATAGTGCATACATTTTCACAAAAACTGCACTAGATGCTAACCCTATAGCTTGAGGCCATTTGGATGAGGTCGAAAAAATTCTTGGATTAGAATCGTGTTGTTCGAACCCCGTAGTTGGATTTTTTTGAACCCTTGATCTGTAGAACTGGGCAAAACCCGAGTTTAGAGTGACTAAGAAGGATACATGCTTCCCTTTTCATTTTCATGTTTTAAACTTGTTTAAATTATCTTGGTCAAACCTAGGATTAGACAAGATTCAAATGGGCATCAAAATTGAAAAAAAATCAGCAAAAAGGAAAACCAAAGCAAATAGTTTTCTTATGTCATATAGTAAGCATTAAAGTTGATAAACAAGGTCTAGACATATTCAAACCAGACAAATCATGTAGCTATACCCCCTAACCCCTAAACTCGATCTATCTTATGAAGTCAAGCATGTGAAGAGAAGTGGTTTTGGGTTTCAAACATGGAAATTTCAAAAACCTCCCAAAAGCTTCATTTTAGAGTGACTAAGAAGGATCCATGCTTCCCTTTTCATTTTCATGTTTTAAACTTGTTTAAATTATCTTGGTCGTCAAACCTAGGATTTGACAAGCAGATTCAAATGGGCATCAAATTTGAAAAAAAAATCAGAAAAAAGAAAAACCAAAGCAAATAGTTTTCTTATGTCATATAGTAAGCATTGAATTTGATAAACAAGGTCCATACATATTCAAACCACACAAATCATGTATCTATACCCCCTAAGCCCTAAATTAATTAACTATGTCTTATGAAGTCAAGCATGTGAAGAGAAGTGGTTTTGGGTTTCAAACATGGAAATTTCAAAAACCTCCCAAAAGCTTCATTTTAGACAGACTAAGAAGGATCCATGCTTACATTTGCATTTTCATATTTTAAACTTGTTTAAATCATTATCAAACCTAGGATTTGACCAAGATACAAATGGGTGGGCACAAAATTCAAAAAAATCAGAAAAATGAAAAACAAAAGCACATAGTCTTCTTATATATGTCATATCGTAAGCATTCGAGTTGATAAACGAGGTCTAGGTATATCCAAACCAGACAAATCATGTATCTACCCCCCGTCGATCTTATGAAGTCTAGCATGAAGAGAAGTCGTTTTGGGTTTCAAACATGGAAATTTCAAGAACATCCCAAAAGCTTCATTTTAGAGTGACTAAGAAGGATACATGCTTACCTTTTAATTTTCATGTTTTGAACTTGTTTAAATCTTGGTTGAACCTAGGATTTGACCAAGATTCAAATATATGGGAATAAAATTCAGAAAAAAACAGAAAAATGAAAAACCAAAGCACATAGTCTTCTTATGTCTATAGTTAGCATTAAAGTTGATAAACAGGTCTAGACATATTCAAACTAGAAAATCATGTATATATCTACACCCCTAACCCTAAACTCTGTCTTATGAAGTCAAGCATGCATGAAGAGAAGTGGTTTTTTTGTTCCAAACATGGAAATTTCAAAAACCCTCCCAAGAGCTACATTTTGGGGTGACTAAGAAGGAAAGATGCTTATTTTTTCATATTCATGATTTAAACTTGTTTAAACCATGGTCAAACCTAGGATTTGACCAAGATTCAAATGGGCATCAAAATTGAAAAAAAAATCAGCAAAAATAAAAACCAAAGCAAATAGTTTTCTTATGTTATATAGTAAGCATTAAAGTTGATAAACAAGGTCTAGACATATTCAAACCAGACAAATCATGTATCTATACCCCCTAACCCCTAAACTCTGTCTTATGAAGTCAAGCATGAAGAGAAGTGGTTTTGGGTTTCAAACATGGAAATTTGAAAAACCTCCCAAAAGCCCCTTTGCAAATATTTCAAACTTATTCAAATTTGGTTCAAATTTGAAAGACATACAAGTTATAGCACACATAGTGCATACATTTTCACACAAACTGCACTAGATGCTAACCCTATAATTTGAGGCCATTTGGATGAGGTCGAAAAAATTCTTGGATTAGAATCGTGTTGTTCGAACCCCGTAGTTGGATTTTTTTTTGAACCCTTGATCTGTAGAACTGGGCAAAACCCGAGTTTAACCTATTTAATTATAGATTCGTATATCGATTTTTCTACTACCTTTTTATTATTACTATGCAGCACATGGGTGTTTGCCCGTCGAGTGAAACACGGAGGAAGAGGGATCACTCGGAAGGAGAGAAGAAGGGGGTGTCTCCCTTTTTCGGGTGATGATGTTGACTTTTGTGCAGGGTTTGTCAGTGAGCAGGAGGTGCGAGCGAGCGAGCGAGCGAGTCGAGCGAGGCCGAGAATGAGAGAGATTTGTTTTTTGTGAGAGGGACAACCGAAGGATCCAGAAGGACCCACAGACTTCCAATACGCATCTGATGCGTCTTCTCTTGACAAAGAAGATGGATGGGAGTTTGCGTACCTACTGCACGTGACTTGTGCTCACTGAAGTGTGGGACCTCAAGGGTGGGCACCACACGTAAGTGACAGACCTGTTGGTGTAAAAACTCGGTTGATTATAATAGTGCATTAGAACAAAGTTTCCTATGGATTCAAGGGTAGGAAATCCAAGTTAACTCATTTACGTGTTAAACTTGTCTAAATCTTGGTCAAACCTAGGATTTGACCAAGATTCAAATGGGCAGAAAAATAAAAAAACAGAAAAATGAAAAACAAAATCACATAGTCTTCTTATGTCATATAGTAAGCATTAAAGTTGATAAACAAGGTCTAGACATATCAAACCATACAAATCATGTATCTACCCCTAACCCCTAAACTCCGTCTTATGAAGTCAAGCATGAAGAGAAGTGGTTTTGGGTTTCAAACATGGAAATTTCAAAATCCTCCCAAAAGCCCCTTTTCAAATATTTCAAACTTATTCAAATTTGGTTCAAATTTGAAAGACATACAAGTTATAGCACACATAGTGCATACATTTTCACAAAAAACTGCACTAGATGCTAACCCTATAGCTTGAGGCCATTTGGATGAGGTCGAAAAAATTCTTGGATTAGAATCGTGTTGTTCGAACCCCGTAGTTGGATTTTTTTGAACCCTTGATCTGTAGAACTGGGCAAAACCCGAGTTTAGAGTGACTAAGAAGGATACATGCTTCCCTTTTCATTTTCATGTTTTAAACTTGTTTAAATTATCTTGGTCAAACCTAGGATTAGACAAGATTCAAATGGGCATCAAAATTGAAAAAAAATCAGCAAAAAGGAAAACCAAAGCAAATAGTTTTCTTATGTCATATAGTAAGCATTAAAGTTGATAAACAAGGTCTAGACATATTCAAACCAGACAAATCATGTAGCTATACCCCCTAACCCCTAAACTCGATCTATCTTATGAAGTCAAGCATGTGAAGAGAAGTGGTTTTGGGTTTCAAACATGGAAATTTCAAAAACCTCCCAAAAGCTTCATTTTAGAGTGACTAAGAAGGATCCATGCTTCCCTTTTCATTTTCATGTTTTAAACTTGTTTAAATTATCTTGGTCGTCAAACCTAGGATTTGACAAGCAGATTCAAATGGGCATCAAATTTGAAAAAAAATCAGAAAAAAGAAAAACCAAAGCAAATAGTTTTCTTATGTCATATAGTAAGCATTGAATTTGATAAACAAGGTCCATACATATTCAAACCACACAAATCATGTATCTATACCCCCTAAGCCCTAAATTAATTAACTATGTCTTATGAAGTCAAGCATGTGAAGAGAAGTGGTTTTGGGTTTCAAACATGGAAATTTCAAAAACCTCCCAAAAGCTTCATTTTAGACAGACTAAGAAGGATCCATGCTTACATTTGCATTTTCATATTTTAAACTTGTTTAAATCATTATCAAACCTAGGATTTGACCAAGATACAAATGGGTGGGCACAAAATTCAAAAAAATCAGAAAAATGAAAAACAAAAGCACATAGTCTTCTTATATATGTCATATCGTAAGCATTCGAGTTGATAAACGAGGTCTAGGTATATCCAAACCAGACAAATCATGTATCTACCCCCGTCGATCTTATGAAGTCTAGCATGAAGAGAAGTCGTTTTGGGTTTCAAACATGGAAATTTCAAGAACATCCCAAAAGCTTCATTTTAGAGTGACTAAGAAGGATACATGCTTACCTTTTAATTTTCATGTTTTAAACTTGTTTAAATCTTGGTTGAACCTAGGATTTGACCAAGATTCAAATATATGGGAATAAAATTCAGAAAAAAACAGAAAAATGAAAAACCAAAGCACATAGTCTTCTTATGTCTATAGTTAGCATTAAAGTTGATAAACAGGTCTAGACATATTCAAACTAGAAAATCATGTATATATCTACACCCCTAACCCTAAACTCTGTCTTATGAAGTCAAGCATGCATGAAGAGAAGTGTTTTTTTTTTTTCCAAATGGAAATTTCAAAAACCCTCCCAAGAGCTACATTTTGGGGTGACTAAGAAGGATAGATGCTTATTTTTTCATATTCATGATTTAAACTTGTTTAAACCATGGTCAAACCTAGGATTTGACCAAGATTCAAATGGGCATCAAAATTGAAAAAAAATCAGCAAAAATAAAAACCAAAGCAAATAGTTTTCTTATGTTATATAGTAAGCATTAAAGTTGATAAACAAGGTCTAGACATATTCAAACCAGACAAATCATGTATCTATACCCCCTAACCCCTAAACTCTGTCTTATGAAGTCAAGCATGAAGAGAAGTGGTTTTGGGTTTCAAACATGGAAATTTCAAAAACCTCCCAAAAGCCCCTTTTCAAATATTTCAAACTTATTCAAATTTGGTTCAAATTTGAAAGACATACAAGTTATAGCACACATAGTGCATACATTTTCACACAAACTGCACTAGATGCTAACCCTATAATTTGAGGCCATTTGGATGAGGTCGAAAAAATTCTTGGATTAGAATCGTGTTGTTCGAACCCCGTAGTTGGATTTTTTTGAACCCTTGATCTGTAGAACTGGGCAAAACCCGAGTTTAACCTATTTAATTATAGATTCGTATATCGATTTTTCTACTACCTTTTTATTATTACTATGCAGCACATGGGTGTTTGCCCGTCGAGTGAAACACGGAGGAAGAGGGATCACTCGGAAGGAGAGAAGAAGGGGGTGTCTCCCCTTTTTCGGGTGATGATGTTGACTTTTGTGCAGGGTTTGTCAGTGAGCAGGAGGTGCGAGCGAGCGAGCGAGCGAGTCGAGCGAGGCCGAGAATGAGAGAGATTTGTTTTTTTGTGAGAGGGACAACCGAAGGATCCAGAAGGACCCACAGACTTCCAATACGCATCGATGCGTCTTCTCTTGACAAAGAAGATGGCTGGGACTTTGCGTACCTACTGCACGTGACTTGTGCTCACTGAAGTGTGGGACCTCACGCGTGGGCACCACACGTAAGTGACAGACCTGTTGGTGTAAAAACTCGGTTGATTATAATAGTGCATTAGAACAAAGTTTCCTATGGATTCAAGGGTAGGAAATCCAAGTTAAATCATTTACGTGTTAAACTTGTCTAAATCTTGGTCAAACCTAGGATTTGACCAAGATTCAAATGGGCAGAAAAATAAAAAAACAGAAAAATGAAAAACAAAATCACATAGTCTTCTTATGTCATATAGTAAGCATTAAAATTGATAAACAAGGTCTAGACATATCAAACCATACAAATCATGTATCTACCCCCTAACCCCTAATCTCCGTCTTATGAAGTCAAGCATGAAGAGAAGTGGTTTTGGGTTTCAAACATGGAAATTTCAAAAACCTCCCAAAAACTTCATTTTAGAGTGACTAAGAAGGATACATGCTTCCCTTTTCATTTTCTTGTTTTAAACTTGTTTAAATTATCTTGGTCAAACCTAGGATTTGACAAGATTCAAAGATACATGCTTCCCTTTTCATTTGACATGAATCCTTGTGGCACGACCATGTTGGGGTCACTCCTGGCTGTCTACCCAGCCGAGCATGCGGGCTCTATTACCTTGTACGAATCCTCGTTTTAAACAAAGAAGTGAACAAACGCCCCCCCCCCCCACGGACACACACACACACTTTCTCTCTCTCTCTCTCTCTCTCTCTCTCTCTCTCTCTCTCTCTCTCTCTCTCTCTCTCTCTCTCTCTCTCTCTCTCTCTCTCTCTCTCTCTCTCTCTCTCTCTCTCTCTCTCTCTCTCTCTCTCTCTCGCATCATTTGTCTGTCAGACTCCATTGATTTGCCCCAAGTTCAACAAGGTCGCCCCCTTTTCCTCTGAGAGTCCATTGATTTTTATTTGCTGGTGTCACTTGTGCTAAACTGTCATTCCTTGTACTCCCTCCGATTCATATTATTTGATGGTAATATAGATGCATCTATACACATTATAGTTGTAGATACATCCATTTTACCATCAATTAATATTGATCGGAGTTGCAGCGTGGTATGAGGCCTGCCGCCTGCCACCGTCGGCGAGGTTCCAAGTAAACGGCGCCAGAAGAAGAGTAGCGCGGCTCCGGATTCAACCAACTGGCGGCGATGGACGGCACTATGGAAATAAACGCTACGAATTTGGAGGCCATCGCGTACAACATCGCTGGAACGGCGCAGGTCATGTGCTCCCACGACGGCTGCGGGGTCATCGTCAGCTACCACGAGTCCCTAAGCCACCAGATCGCGTGCCCGCACGGCCGGTGCAACTGCACGGAGCAGGGCTGCGACTTCGCCGCCCCACCGTCAGCGCTCCTCGTTCACCTCGCAGAGGCCCACTCGATTCAGGTGCACAGGTTAGAGTATGGCAAGTCCATAGAGTTCCGGGTGACCATGACGCACCCGTGCTCGCCGTGCAGGCTGCTCGTCGTCGAAGGGGATGACGGCTCCGTGTTCGTCCTGTACATCGACGCGCTCGGCCCGGCCATTGTCTTGTCTTTGGTATGCGTCAGTTCGGCCACATCCGTGTGGCCGCTCTACAGGGTGAAGATCTGGGCGCACGGCCCGCCGCCGTCCTCGAAATCGGACTGCAGGCGGGATGTCGTGAAGATGTCTGCCGATGCTTCTGGCAGCGCGTCGCCGGGCGCTGTCGTGTTTGAGGAGCTCACGTCGTTCCTCGTTGTGCCGGGGCCATACCTCGTTGGTGCTGGATCGTCCAAGGAGCTGCGTTTCTACATTCGCATATGCAAGCAGATGTAGCTACTGCTACTTTGCGTAGTTGAAAAAACTGTCAATTTGTCATGAGGAATGATAAATTTCGATGAAAAGTACTTGATTGTTCGTACGGCTGCTATTTTTTTATGGATTCTTCGTTTCATATTTGTGCTGAACTGTTTGTAGTAGTACTTATACTGTACTTAATAATAATGCAGCGTGGAAGTGAATACTCCTTTTTTTTGTGAATCGGAAGTGAATACTCCAACTATATGTAATTGTAACCCCTCCATCTGATTTATATAAAACTATGTGCACTTCCAGATCATTTCTCCTGTTTTTTAGATGTCCTTTCACTTACTATAAAAAACAAAGAAGCACTGCTGCTTTGATTCAAAGGAATGTGGAGAGTGTAGAAATAGGAAAGGTGTAGGATTGAAATTTTCCCATAGGAATCAAATCCAACATAATTCCTATGTCAATCCTATGAATCAAAGAAGCCCTAAGTGGTTACCGGTGCTTAATGCACAGTTCCAAAAAGTTCATCCCGCAGTCCAAATAACTAATAATCAGATGATGTCAATTTTTGTGTATGTAGTTGTGCCTATTACCATCACAAATATAGTCTCAAATAGTATGATGGTGGAGATACACATTTTTTAACTACCATGATTTTCGGTAAATGCTTAGTCAATTTTGACATAATTTGACTTTCTAAAAATAATATAAGCTAAGCTTTGAGATGGAGGTACTATATTGGGTTTTCCTCGTCTTAAGCAAAATCCCTTCCCATCCCCTTAAATAGAGTACTCCAGCCTCGAGGCTAGGAGATAAGAGAGGCCATCGATAGGCCACATACTCCTCGCGCGCTCGCAATGCTGGAAACTGTCACCGTTACCCTGAAGATGGACTCCACCGTGCTTCACTGCATTTTCTGCTCCCAGCCCCTCAAGCCCCCCGTCTTCAAGGTCGATCCCTTTCCCTCCCACACTCCATTGATGTTTCTTTTGTGGGTTCACTACTGCAAAAATGGCAATCCACGAACTTTGATTTGTGCAGTGCAAGGGTAATCATTTGGCCTGCGGCCGCTGCCTCAGCGAGCTTCCCGGGAACCGGTGCCATAGGTGCGTGGAACCCCGCGGCGGATTCGAGCACGACCCGGCAATGGACGCCGTCGTATCAGCGGCGACGGTTGAGTGCCCCCACAGCAGCTGCGGGAGCTTGGTGGCCTACCACCAGGTCCACGACCACAAGATTGCATGCCCGCACGCCCCTTGCGCTTGCACGGAGCCCGGCTGCGACTTCGCCGCCCCGCCAACAGCGCTCGTCGCCCACTTTGCAGCGGCCCACTCGATCCAAGTGCACAAGCTCCCGCCGTACAACACGACCAAAGTGTTCGAGGTGCTGGTGCCGGTGCCGGGTTCGCCGTGCCTGCGGATCATCGCCGAAGGGGAGGACGGCGCCGTGTTCGTCCTGATCATCGGCGTGCTCGGTTCGACTTCGACCACCATCGTGTCTACCGTGTGCGTTAGGGCGGCCGCGTGCGTGTGGCCTCTGTACACGGCAAAGATGTGGGCGAATGGGCCGGCGTCGTGCTCGTTGGCGCACTCGAGGAGCAGGGCGGACACCGTGAATGTGTCATTGGAGGCGTCGAGCTGCGCCTTGCCGGGCGACGTCGCGTTTGATGAACTCACGTCGTTCCTCTCGGTACCGCCGCTGTACCAGGTGCTTGGTGGACCTTCCAAGCTGCTGCGTTTCTACATTCGCATCGAGAAGGAGAACAATTAATCCTCAAAATAAGTACTCCTTATATAGAAAGGGACTAACTGTTTTTCGTCCTGCTAATGCAACCTTGAGGTGACCGGGACAACTTTGTACAAAGCATCGTGCTCATATAAATATACGTACTCTACAAAATCATCAGCAGTGGAGTACCTCGTAGGTGCCATGTCCATGGATCGACAAGACAAGACACATACATAGACTGGGTCACTGGGAGATGGATATTACTACTGGATCGTGATAGGATGCCTACATACACCCTACTCGGCAGGTGACGATACCTTCCCAACAAAGGTATCCAGTCCCATCCATTGATTATATTTTATTATGGACGGAGAGCATTCTACTACGTAGAAGAGATGTCATGTCTTGGGGCAGAGGTTCGGCTTAATCATGGTTTAGATGACTCTAATGTAGATGTATCTAGACATATTGTAACTATAGATACTTCCATTTTAGCATCAAGTAATGTGGATCGGAGGGAGTAATACTATAGTACAATATACTCAGTATAAGGTTAACTTTGGCACACGCTGGGACGCACATATTTGTTAGAAGTACACACATGCAAGACAGAGCACAGAGTAAAATAATTACTATTTACTTATGGGCAACCAAAAGCTTGTACGTGTCCACTCTATATATGGGCATGGACTACACTTATTGCTTGTGGACGAGGATAGCTGTTGTGGACAACACAGTGGATGCTGTTAGAGTGAAACGGCACACTTATTATGGATCGTAGGGAGTATGCAAGATAAAAAAAGATCTACCATACATATTAGTATTATTATCATCAGTTATGTACTCATGACACTGGGAGCATACACACACGATCGTACATACTACAGTAGTACTGTACTACTTTTAAAACTACTTGCAAGATAAAATATACTGTACTACTTATCACTGGGTGCATACACACACGATCGTATACATACTAGTACTGTACTACTTTTAACACTAGGCTATCCTTTTCAGTGGTCTTCCTCTTCAGCTTCCACAGCCTGTACCATGTTGCTCTTCTTCTTCTTCTTCTTCTTCTTCTTCTTCTTCTTCTTACTCCCGCTGTCCTGGAATTCCGCCAATTTTTGTTGACCCTTCTCAAAGTTCACTATTCGCCTGTATACCTCATATGTTGCGTATGCGTCGATGCTTGCATACAGGATATGCTTCATGGACAAGGGCACCTGCTTCCACAGCTTGTGTTCCTCTTTCGTAAGTTTTTTCATGATAGATTTGTACTGGCTGTCTATAATGGCCGCAGCATAGTCAGCCAACGAATCCTTATTGTTACTAGTGGAATCGGCAGGCTTCCACCTTTTCTGGATGTCCACGAAGTTCGCCACTGAGAGGTTGCAACGCCCAAGCCTGGTAATGTCGTTGCCGATGTCAACACCTGCAAATGTTATGTCAGGCCTGCCAAGAAAGTCAGCGAGTTTGGGGCAGGGCTGGTCGGCCGAGGAAATCTGGTACAGGAGGCAGTCTGTGCCCATGCACAACTGTATGAGGGCAGCCTTCTGTTCAGGCCCATAGGTGTACTCTACGTCTAGGCCAACAATTTTGTACGAGTCTTCTTTCTCCAGTATCAACTCGATTTTGTTGATGTGTTCCTCCACCTTAGACGCCATATTGGTATAGTTCGCCGTAATGGTGGTTGTTCCATGAGCGAGGAAAGTGTGTCCTTGGTAGAACGCTTCCATGGAGGGTAGCGAGAGAGGGGCACAGGCGAGAGTGTCAGGGAGAAGACGAAATGAGGAAGACGAAATGAGGAAGACGAATGTTAACCGCCACGCCAGGGCCTGGAAACCGCCCGTCGCTAGATGCATGCATTTGGACGGTTTTGAAGATGACGGGCCATAGGGCACGAATGCAGTTTCCCTGTTAAAATAATAATAACCGCCCACGTACTTAATTAATTGTATGCTTATTTGTTTCTCGAGAGGAGCCTAGTTTTTTTCTACGAAACTCTGAAGATCTATTAAAAATCATCAACATTAGTACAAAGAGATTCAAAATTAATATTACCTTCGTCTAAAAGGAGGTGTCTTAGTTTTGTCTAATACGGATGTATAAAGACATATCTAAGTTGTAGAAATTACAAATATGTCTTCTTTGCACCACTTAGCTACCACTACAAAGTACAAACACTAACGCAAGGTAGATCAGCATCATGCAATGTAGACATTACAGTATTTTTGTACTACTGTACTTGTCTTCCCTGGTCTATGATTCAATATCTAGTATACTGTACTGCTTATACACCAGGGAGATTCAAAATACGAGTTGAGCGCCAAAACTCCCGCCTCCATACACATATTTCGAATTCCCTTTCGACCCTATTAGCAATGACGCAAAGGCAGACAAGTGAAGCCGGCGTTGGTTGGGGTCTCGTTCGTAATTTACACACCCCCTCTGATATATATAGTCTACCGCCTTCCATTCGTCTTCCCCATTTCCGCAAAAAATCTGTCGCAATACTCCAGGCCCATCATCTCTCACCTGCCGGACCACCGCACCGGAATATCCCAGCCGTACTTAGCCGGCATACCACCTCACCTACCTGAGGCCACCGACTCCCTCGTCCGCAGCACCAGATCCGCTTCACCAACGCCGCCGTGTACTGCATCGGATCTGCTTCACCGACTGCTTCATCCGCAGCACCAGATCCGCTTCACCAACGCCGCCGTGCACTGCACTATCTGAGTTCACCGACTCCCTCGTCTGCCGTACCTGATCCGCTTCACCAACGACGCCGTGCACTGCACCGGATCTGCTTCACCGACTCCCTCGTTTCAGATCTGCTTCCCCGAACCCATCATCGACCGCCCCAGATCTGCTTCCTCGACGCCGACGCCCACCGCAACCGCAGCACCCCCGCCGTCGTCGACGTGACCCGCAAGGATGCCGAGTATGACTACACGAAGCCGCCGTCGAGGTAACCAGACCCCCTCCCCCCTACACGTTTTGGTCTGTTACCATAGAAGGTTCAAGCATGTCTTGGTCAACTAGAATGTGTCCCATAGATCCAGCTCCGCCCCGCTCTCAATGCGCGTGGCAGATGGCAGGATCCTGCGCATTTGCCCATGCCACTCCTCGAGCTCTCTGTCTTGATGTGCTTCACACACAGGGCTTATAATACTAGGAAGCTTGTGCCTCACATACACTTACACACAGGGCTACTACTACTAGGAAGCTTTATTGGATATCTCAGTGGTACAAAGCTTACTTACATGGGACGGGTGATACTCTATTTAAATTTTTGTACATGACCCTTTAGATTGTTGCCATGTGCCAGAATCCAAACCCTATACCATACTTCTAGAATACTCTACAAACTCTAGATATTTCATACTACTCGTAAATATCTTACTCTAGAACATTCCCCATTCTACAGTTCTCTCTACATACCTTGGATACTTCATGACTAAGCTAGCTCCTTTACTAGCCAACCACATTGATAAGATTACTACTAACAATCCCCCCATAATCTTGTCATATAAACTATCTTTACTATTAAATTTAAAATAGGCCGCGGTGGTTGGTGATGGTACGTCAAACGTGTATACAACTCACCCCGAACATAAAAAGTAAGGTCAGCGTGACCGGCTCCATGAGGAGTTCTTATCAGGATTAGTTAGGTCACGACCAAAATCCAATCCGTAGCACTAGGTAGCAAAATCAGCATCCCTTTCCTAATTCTAATCGGTAAGACAAGCATAGATCGGTCCAGCCACACATCTTTTTTGTTCGCTCCCCTTTTTATTCTCTAAGGAACCCTCTCCTTAACGAGCGTAGATTGATGGAGATGGTTTTTGTACCGGTCAATCTTTATATCCTTTCTGGCATAGTTCTGTAAAAGATCGGCAGGTGATCCGTCCTTTCTCCTCTGCCGTAGTTCATCAACGCGTGTCCGGCAATCCCGGTTAGATCGACACAATCGGCAAAAAAGAAAAAGGCCAAAAGAGACCCATTGATTAGGCTCCTCTTGCCGTGCTACTTTAAATTTTCTAACTTTTCTTTCATTCGCAAACATACAGTGACAATCTATATGACTCTAGGTTTCTTTTCCTAATTTTTGCACGTGCATGCATTTTCCCTTTAAAATTCGTAGGACATACAAATCTCAACACTTATGCAACTAAAAATCCTTAAAAAAAACAAAGCTTTCATACCCTGCAGCTTTTAAGAGGTTAGTCACAAGAATCAACCACATGTTTTGGAGCGCAGTGACATTCTCCCTAAAAAAACATGTTTCATGCGTGGGTGTTTCATTAATAAAGAGAAATATCTGTTCAGTTGGGGCCACGTATCGACGTGTGTTCTCGACAAATCAGTTTCTCAGACAAAGTATCTTGAAGGTGTTCATAGAGATTGCATGTGCATTTGTGCGTTCGTAGGAGCGAGTATGCATTTAGTGAGCATTTATATTGTACCGTGTTTTGTTAAAAAAGATGGTGTAAAACGGGCACCTTTTACGATATACTCTCTCCGTCCCAAAATGTAAGGCGTCTAAGGATTGGTCAAAACTCAAAAGTCAAACCTTACGAACTTTGACCAAATATTTTAAAAAATATTTACATTTTCAATATCAAATTGACATATTAAGAAATTATACTTTAGGGTGACTCTATTGATAATGATTTAGTATTGTAAATATTTATATTTTTTGTGTGTAAACTTGGTCAAACTTTAAAAACATTGACTTTTAACTAATCCTTAGACGCCTTATTTTTGGCACGGAGGGAGTATCATTCAATAAATACTATGAATTATTCGATCGTCTGTTCAAACATGTTAATTAGATCGGTCGATTGATCAACTCGGATCGGTCGATCGAGCATCAGAGTTGTCTCAGTGATGACAAAAAATAAGCACATTGTATGATACTGACGTACCACAGATTCTAAAGAAAAATGAGGACCATGTGGCCACACATCCTGGACATAGACATTGCGATTATATTCCATTTATTCTATATTTGGAGGGAGCCATCTTTCGTTATTAACCCGTTGCAACACACGGGTATTATGCTAGTATCCCCTAATCCAGATCACATGGACCATGCACTTCATCTTGTGATGGCATCACACCGACTCACGTCAAGCAACGACGCCGCACCTTGCTTGTTAGCCTGACACCGACTTCATTTTAGATATCATGTAGTACATGTCAAGTACCAAATCACTGAGAACCAACCTGTGGTTGGATGGTTAGGAGGGCAGTGGCACCCCCAGATTTAACGCTTTGGTGTCTCAAAAATGGAGGAATATTCTTCTGTGGGACGCGGCGTTCCCGATGACATTGTGGTGCTAGTGGTGACTTCGTCAATCTCAATACCCGTCGGAACAGTTTCTTGGATGCAGTTTCCTGAAGGTGCTCGAAGGGGTAGTGTGTGTGCCTGAGTGATGAGTGTATGTATGTACGTGTGAGCGTCTATGATTGTACTGTGTGTTGCAAAAAATAGTATTAATTTTGTCTTGTTCATACTAAGACTAGCAAAGCGTTCCCTGCTCTATAAACTCTCAAGAAACACCCCTATAGTATCCATCTAGTTCGTCCTAATGTTAGAACAGTAATTGCATGCTATGTAATTCATCTATTTTTGTTAGGAAACCTACATGTTTGTTTGCTTTTCTTATTCTCAGGTGACAGGTTGTGTGCTGGGACCATAGCCGCCGTCTGTTTTGTTCGTTGCAAAATGTTGTTTTATATTCCGCCATTCTGTGCTCTTCTGTGTTCACAAGGTTTTACATTATAATTTCCATCTGTTTTGTTGTAAACAATGACGGTAAATGCCAATTACTATTTCCTTTCTGCTATCCTTTTGCCATCCTGTAGTACATGTGTGAACTCATTGCTCTGGTACATTTAAATTCTTCATTGTTTTTTTTCTTCAAGAGCTGCAACCCTAACTCTTTGCTGTAATTTCATGTTGCACTATCACATGGAACACAGCAAATCGTGGAGTGAATCACCCCTATAATCCAGTAAGTACCTTTCATTTTTGTATTGATATGCTTATCGTGCTGGAACCAGTTTGTGTTTAACACATTTACTCTCCATATAGATAGGATAACTGGTTTGAAATAAATCATGCTATTTGTATGACTGCACGTCTTCGTTCATTTTCCTGCTAGCTTCTCAAACTTGTTCTATTGCCTGTCTAATCTTTTTTTGTTTGATCGTGATTAAACCAATTTAATTGTTCTGCTTAACTTAAATGATCTGGCATTTTATTCTAGCCACATAATGTTTGATTGCTCATGCACTTCCTCATACTGTTATGTCTTCTGGATTTCTTCCATAATGATAAGAATGTTTTGCTTGGTGAATATGAGTCAGATGATGATTCAATTGGTTATTAGTCCTTGATTCATTGAGTTGACTGATGATTAAAACATATAAACCTTGCGACTATCTGGCATGCTTGTTGTGGGATATAATGAGCATATTTGTTTTTTGTAAGACTTTTTTCGGATTTCACTGTTGATTAATCCAATGCCACCTTCTGTAGTAGGAAATCCACCTTCAGTAGGTATCATAAATAAGATTTGTTGTTACTTTTTGGCTGACCCATCTTTTATTTTTAGGCACAAAATGGTTCATTTGTTTGTTTCTCCTTCCCTTATATTGCGCTCATGGGTTAAACATTGAAATAATATGTCAGTTTATATGAATCCCAGAATGGTTGCTGTCTAATCTGTCTTAATTGGTCCTGCTCGTTTATATTTGGCACCAAATGGATATATTTCTCTTTTATCTGAGGCATTCCCATGGCTGGCTGATGATTAAAATAATGAAATTTAGGGAATGTCTGGCTACCACTTTTGTGGAACTTAAGGGATCTGAAGCACCCCTTCCAAGTGTCAATTTTAATAGACAGCTGTTATGCAGTTTCCTGGCTTATTTTATTAGGCACAGACTGTCTAGTTACTTGATTTATTTTGTTCATATTTGCCATCCGGTTGCTCTGCCTGTTGCATTGGGGTTGATAGCTTGCTTTGTTATATTATGCCTTGTGCTTTGTGAAAATCTGCCATCTGTTTTGATGCTTTGCAAAAATCTGTGACAACTAATAGTATGGTTGTTTTCTCAAATTGTATGGTTCTGTAACTTGCACTGTCTTGTTTTCAGCCCCTGAATAGAGCAAGGAAGGCAGATGGCAGGGCATGTACATCAAGTGTCCAGGTCTTTCCACAGCACAGCCGTGACAATGCCAATTCATCTGATTGTCAGATGATAGCTACTGTCCCAGCCATTCCAGCGCAAACAATCGCTGCCTTTGCACACGAATCACTTGATATAATTCAGCAGCAAAGAGATGAAATAGATTCAAATATCATCATAACAGTCAATGAGATACATGAATTGAAAAATAGGCAAGCTTGGATTGAGCAGATCCTTAATAATCTACTCTGCAGATCTAATGGAAAGCCAGCTGTTACTTGCACTCCGATGAATTCTACCTAACAGAAATGCAGTTTTGCCGATGATGCCATTTGTATGGCTTGTATCATTTGAGTTATTTCGACTTGTTGTATTTGAGAATTTTTGCTGTTATTGTAATCCTTGAGCATTTTTTCCTGTTATTGCTATAGTTTGCAATCATTGTAACAAATTTTCAATGTAATGATTATTTTATCTTGCACTCGGCCTTAAACAGAACTACTAGTATGGTCTCACAATTTTTTATCATTATACTATGCAAGATTTAGCGGTTGCCCCAAATTCAGAGCATCTCCACCGGCGGCCCGGCCTGATAGCGATTTGGGGGCCGGCGTCGTTTTATGGCTCGCACCGGTGCGCTCCAAACGGCGCCGGCCATTTTTCGAGCCCAGTAGAATCTCCGGCATCCCCGAGAGGACGCGACGGTTCGCATCGACTGGCCACGACGCGGGAAGGTTGGTCGTCGGCGTTTAAATGGCCTCCCGCGCGGAAACCGAGGCAGCGACTGGCCACGAGGGCAGCGACTGGCCACGCGGCGTCCAGTCGCCGTAAATGTGGGTAGTTGCCACCGCTAGATATATAGGACGTACGCCGTCCACCACCGCCGCTCCATTCTCTACTCTCCACATCAAGATGCCGCGCCGTCTGAAGACCACCTACTCGATGCTTGGCCTAAACGGCCGCGCGCTGCCTCCACCACCACGGCAGCCGCAGCCGGAGCCGGAGCCGGAGCTGCAGGCCGACGACGAGCACAGCTCCGACGAGGACGAGGACCCACGGTTCGAGTCCTGGCACGATGTCTACGTAGCAGAAGCGGAAGCAGAGGCGGCGGATCGAGGAGTCAGCGCAGTCGGGCGAGCCGCCGCAGGCCCCCACCGACCCGGAGCAGGCGGCGATCCTCGCGTCGCTGAACGCACAACGATACCAGCGGTTGAGGGAGGAGGAGCGCGAGTTCGTCAACGACGCGAACCTCGAGCACGTCCTCGAGATATCGCGCCAGCGAGCGGTCACGGAGGAGGCGGGACGCCGCCTCAAGGAGGCGGAGCGACAGAAGCTCGCAGAGCTCAACGCTCATCGCCACCAGGACGAGTTCGCTCGCCAGCAGGCGAGGCGCGCCGAGATCGAAGCTTCTCGGGAAAGGCTGGAAGCGCGGGGACAGCGCCGCCGGCCGCCATGCTCCACCGCCAGATGCGCGAAGCAACGAAGGAGAAGCGGGCACGAAAGCAGGCGGCAATGGCTAAGAACAACGACGAGGCAGTGCCGTCGAGCGCCCCAACCGACGGCCCGTAGACCAGGATTAAGTTTAAGTTTAGTTATGTTTAAAGTCGAGCTACTTTGGTATAAATTTCGTATGATTTTGGGTTTTTAAATGTCAATTTTAATTTTAAAATGGCTGCCGTTTGGGGCCGCTAGCTGGTGTGGTGTGGGAGCAGCATCCCCAAATAGAGGATCATGGTAACAGAAATTGTCAACGTGATGATGATTTGATGTTGCACTCGACCTTGAACATAAGTACTAGTACGGTCTCACAATTTTTTTAATCATTATACTTTGCAACATTTAGCGCGATGCGCCAAATTCAGAGATAGATCATGATCATGGTAACAAATTTTCAACGTGATGATGATTTGATGTTGCACTCGGGCTTGAACAGAAGTACTACTACTGTCTCACAAATTCTTTATCATTATACTTTGCGAGATTTAGCGGATGCGCCAAATTCAGAGATAGATCATGATCATGGTAACACACTTTTCAATGTAATGATGATTTGATGTTGCACTCGACCTTGAACATAAGTCCTAGTACGGTATCACAATTTTGTATCATTATAATTTGCAAGTTTTAGCGGATGCGCCCATTTTCAGAGGTAGATCATGATCATGGTAACAAATTTTAAACGTGATGATGATTTGATGTTGCACTCGACCATGAACAGAAGTACTACTACTGTCTCACAATTTCTTTATCATTATACTTTGCCAGATTTAGCGGATGCGCCAAATTTAGAGATAGATCATGATCATGGTAACAAATTTTCCACGTGATGATGATTTGATGTTGCACTCGGGCTTGAACAGAAGTACTAGTACGGTCACTAATTTTTTTAGCATTATACTTTGCAACGAATGCACCAATTTCAGGTGCATGTCACCAGATCTGTGTCCGATGATGATCATGGTAGTAACCGATGTTCAACTTGATGATGATTTGATTTTACAGTCGGCCTTGAACAGAGGTACTAGTACGGTCTCACAATTTTTTATCATTATACTTGTACCTTAGCGAAATTCAAAATCTCATAGCGGCAAAACTTCCCGCCCACAAAATACAAAAATTTCACACGCTTCCAAATTCCCATTCTACCCCTGTGGAGATGACAGCAAAGTCGGTTGGTGAGGGGTTTGCCCGTCATTTTTTCGATCACCACCTCCCTAGCCCGGAAACCCTCCCAAAAAAATACATTTCCTTCAGTCTCTCATCTGAGACCACCCACCGGAACTTCTCAAGTCCCTCTCTCTACCACCTCCACGACCACCGCACCGGAACATCCCCGCCGGACTTCCCTGGCCTACCCGAGCCCTCGCGATCCTCGTCATCCGGCTGCCTGCCGGAGCCGCTTCATCGACGCCGTCATCAACCGGACCGGATCATCCCCGCCGAACCTCGAAACCATATGCTCATCCAGCAGTCTACCGCAGTCGCTTCAGCTGCGGTATCGTCCACCCCGCCGGAGCCGCTTCGCCGGATCCGTCGTCCACCGCATCGGATCTTGCTCACCGACACCGCTGTGCATGAACCGGATCTGCTTCACCGGCGCCGTGCATGATCTAAACTCTTCTACTGTCGCTTTTCTATTGCTTGCCTGCAAGTTCTTGTTTAATCTTGGGGGAACCTGTTTGTGCTAACGACGCGCCGTTACGTTTTTGCAGATGAGATGAGTAACCATGAAGTGTAATGGCCGTCTCTCCAACCCCAAGTAGCACATGTAGCGTACTTCATCACCGGATCTATCAACCCCAGGAAGATCTGCTGTGACTCCCACAGAGTGCTTCTCCTAATGTAAGTCCCTTGTTTTAGCGCCATGTTCTGGGTTCAGATGCTTGTTTGTCTGAAGCTCTTTTAGTTCATTCCTAGCTATGACCGTAACACGTTGCTATTTTCTACTTCATTGCTAACTTTAAGCGATTGAACATTTTGGTTTGCATTCCCTGCTCTGTAGATGTAGCCATCATAACTTCTATCTTGCTCAGTCGTTGTTACAAAAATTATACTGTAGGTATTATAGTAACATCCTGCTATTATTTAGTTCATGGCCAATTTTAAGTAATTGCACATGTTGGTTCGCATTCCCTGCTCTATAGCTTTTGGCATCGTAACTTCTATATTTGGTTTACATTCCCTGCTCTGTAGATCTAGCCATCATAACTTTATCTTGCTCAGTCGTTGTTACAAAAATTATGGCCTGCTACTATGTTGTTTGTGCCAATTTTTTACTCCATGAACATGTTGGCTTGCATTCCCTGTACTACAGGTGATGCCATTGTTTTGTATCTAGTTCATTGTAAGCTAACAAAGTAAGGACTTAGTTTGGCATGCTATCACTCTGCTATCTAGCCTGTAGTACAAATAAACTTGTCATACTACTAGATAATAATTTTGCGTGCCATCTTGTTCTTCAAAAGCTGCATTATTGACTTGTTTCTCTGACTTGGCATGACGCTCACATATGGAAAGCTGAACATATTGGTTTGCATTCCCTCTTATACAAGTTCACAGGTGATCCCACTATATTCTGTATCTGGTCCATCCTAAGCTCCAGCATTAACTATCCTCCATGTGTTGCTCATTACAAGTTTATATCCCGAAACATCTTGATTTGCATCCCCTTCACTATAAGTTCAGGATTATTATTTAGTTCACGGCCAAAATGAAGTAATTGCACTTGGCACATGTTGGTTCACATTCCCTCCTCTTTAGCTTTTGCCATCGTAACTTCTATTTTTGGTTTACATTCCCTGCTCTGTAGATGTAGCCATCATAACTTCATCTTGCTCAGTCGTTGTTACAAAATTTATAGCCTGCTACTATGTTGTTCATGCCAATTTTGTACTCCCTGAACATGTTGGTTTGCATGGGACTCGACAGTAGTAAGTCTGCTGTTTCATTCTAACATGCTCTGTTATATTGGCTGTTGGTATGCGGCATGCACTCTTTGTTTGCTTATTGTGCGCATTACAATGATCTTGTTATAACGACGAAATGATGAGTTCCAAATTCTTTGGCAAACTATATTGTAGTGTCTTTGCCTTTCCATTGTTGCTGTCTTAACTTGTAATGTCTTTGTTTCAGATATAGGTGCTGCATGGACAACTTAAAAGATTGCCGGATCGCTTCATTGTATTGCTAGGTTTAATTACCATTCAATTTCTCTGGGTTCTGTAATATTTTTTTCAATGCCTTGCAGCTGATGTAATATTTAGTTAGTTTTTATAGTTCTTTCGCGCATTTTTTCTTTGGTGCTTGTGGTAAGTGAGGCTATCCGACAGAAATCAACTAAATCACGAATTCCCATCCCTTAAACGGCCCAATTAAGCGAAATCACATATGTGCCTGCCCGCAAAATCCTAAAGCGCATATTATGCCGGCATATAAACAGCACCTAAACAGGCTGGCCCACGTACTTCTTGGGCCAGCCCATTTGATTTACGGTGGACCCCACACACTAATTGGGCTGGCCCACTTGCTTTAAGGTGGACCCCACCAACTAGGCCGGCCCACTAATTAGTTGGGCCACCCCATTTGCTTTTGGGGGACCCCACATAATAAATGGGCCGGCCCTTTAAGAGGAAAGTGGGACCCACCTGTGTTTTTGGCCCGGCCCATTATCTTGTTGGGCCGGCCCACTTGCTAAATTGTGGACCCCACGTACTAGTTGGGCCGGCCCTTTAACAAAAGTGGGGCCCACTGAGCTTATTGGGCCCCTATCTTGTTGGGCCGGCCCACTTGCTCTATGGTGGTCCCACATGGTAAATGGACCGGCCCTTTAAGTGGAAGGTGGGACCCACCTGTGTTTTGGCCGGCCCAGTTTCTATATGGTGGACCCCACATACCAAATGGGCCGGCCCATTAACAGAATGTGGGACCCACTGCGTTTTTGGGCCGGCCCACTATCTTGATGGGCCAGCCCACTTGCTATATTGTGGGCCCCACACACTAAATGGGCCGGCCCTTTAACGGAAAGTGGGACCCACTGTGTTTTGGCCCGGCCACTATTTTGTTGGGCGGCCCACTTGCTATATGGTGGACCCCACGAACTAAATGGGCCGACCCTTTAACAGGAAAATGGGACCCACTGTGTTTTGGCCCGGCCCACTAGCTTGTTGGGCCGTCCCACTTGCTATACGGTGGACCCCACACACTAAATGGGCCGGCCTTTTAACAGGAAGTGGGACCCACCTGTGTTTTGGCCCGGCCCACTTGCTTCTTGGGCCGGCCCATTGTTGTAAGGTGGACCCCACATGTTAAATGGGCCGGCCCATTTAACTTTTGACCAGTCAACATTAGAGGTTAGGCCCGGCCCACGTAACTAATGGACCGGCCCAGCTATATAGTTGACCGGTCAAACTATGTCATCTGGCCCGGCCCGCTTAAGACGTGGCAGGCCTCGTGTGGGCCTACCATCTACCACGGGGTTTCAGCCGGTTAACGCCGTTAACTGCGTTAACGGCGTGTGTCAGTTTGCATGACGTCAGCAGTCAACGGGCTCCCGAAAACACTTCCGCAACGGTCCGATTTTCCGTGGCGGAAGGGCGCCCAAGCGCGACGGACCGAAAAAATCGTCGTTGGACTTTGCCTGACGCAGTTTCCACAACGGAACCCATATCGTCGGGTTAGGCCCATAGGCGACGAAAAATACCCCTTAGCGGACGATTTTGAGACGTTGTCTATCAGAACTTTTCTTGTACTACTGAAGAATATGCAGCCCTGATGAGTGACAGCATTGAGGATGCAACGGAACTTAGACTTTGGTCACTTGAGAAAATCAAGGAGAATAAAGCCAAGGTGGCTCGCGCATATAATAAGAAAGTGAAGCCAAAGGAGTTCCAGGTTGGTGATCTGGTATGGGAAGCTGTATTGCCGTTGGGGACTAAGGATAAAATGTATGGTAAATGGTCTCCAAATTGGCACGGCCCGTACAAAGTCGACCAAGTTTTAAAGGGTAATGCATACATGCTCGAGCAGTTGGATGGTGTGAAGTTCCCAGTGGCTGTCAATGGCCAGCATCTCAAGAAGTACTTCCCAAGCATGTGGGATGATGAGCAGTAAGATATGGAGGCCGATACACGAAATCGGGTAATGCATACATGCTGGAGCAGTTGGATGGTGTGAAGTTCCCAGTTGCTGTCAATGGCCAGCATCTCAAGAAGTACTTCCCAAGCATGTGGGATGATGAGCAGTAAGATATGGAGGCCGATACACGAAATCGGCCAGTAAAAAATTTCAAATTTTTTGGGAAACAGCCGATGCACAGACATCGACTTTAGAATAAAAACAGCCGATGCGCAGTCATCGACTTTAGAGGTACAAAGCATCATGGTCAGGTATCAAGTTATTGTCTAAATCTGAGGATTGTTTGCTTGAACCTGTCTAATTGGTTATCAGATTGGCTTTATGGGCGTCTGATGGTAAAAAGCCGATACGATGCTATCGGCTCTTGGGGCGTTGACCACCTTTGACAATCGGGAGATGAAGAAGATATGAAATCGGATGATTAAAAGTCAAATCAGAAAGAACATTTTCATTGATTCGAAGGGGGATTTCAACGAAGAGCTAATTGCTCTCAAAAGGGGATCATCTAAGTGCCTAATGCACTGCTACTAGCCCTATACTACTCCCTAATCTAAGGGCCGTCACTGCCCTCGTCGTCACCGTCGTAGCTGCCGGCGCTACTACCGGCGGGCTCTTCATCGCCGCTGTTGAAGCCGCCAGTAGCGTCTTCATCCTCCTCGTCGTCGTCATCGTCGTCTGACCAGGCCCAGCCTCGGACGCGCTTGGCCGGCGGGTACCCGGCGGAGGAGGAGTCTTCCTCCTCCGACTCCTCCGCCTCTTCTTCCTCCTCGTCAGAGGAGAGATCCGCCTCCCACGAGAGGAGGTCGTCCTCGCTCGCCGATTCCAGTTCCCCGTCGACGAGGAACCGGAGGTCTTCTTCCCCGATGGTGCGGGGCTCGTCGTCCTCCGACTCGATGGCGAAGTCCCATTCTCTCGCGTCCCAATACTCGGGCGCGAGAGCCTCATAGATGGCCATCAGATTGACCTCCGGCTCCAGTTCACTCGAGGAAGAGGATTGGGAGGAGAGAGCCGATGAAGCGGAGGAGGAAGAGGAAGACATGGCTACAGAGGGAGAGGGTTTTTTGGCCGGCGGCTAGTTCGGAGCAGGGGGATGAAGAGGTGAACTGTTCGATGCGGTTAAATAAAAGGAGATATAGTGGAGATTTAATGCTCGAGCAGTTTTCGAGGATGTGGTGCCAAAACTGTCAAATCGTGCAGAGAAGTTGAGAAGGCAAGGCGTCATGATGAAGAATACTGCGACGGTTCTGCTCTGCCACGACATGACCCTTCGAAGGAAAAACAGGGTGGTTTTGAAATTATCATTACCAAAACCAGGGGGCATGTGTTATCACCGGATTTTGGCCAAATCAGGAGATGGGCCGTAATGGAGATGGGCTTGAAGGATATACATGTGGAGTATCTCTGAAGCGGCCTTGCGCGAAGAGTTTGGGCTAGATTGCCCGTGTATCTGTAAAATATAGTAGATTGCATCTTAGTTTAGAATTAAAAGATAGAGTTTAACCCGTGCACGGTTAGGTGCACGCCCGAATTAGAAAGTCCCTTGGACTATAAATATGTATCTAGGGTTATCGAGAAAGGAGGACAATCACGTTCACAACAAACACAAACCAGGCGCATCGCCACCCCTTGTTTCGAGGGTTTCTTCCGGGTAAGCATCATGCTGCCTAGATCGCATCTTGCGATCTAGGCAGCGTACGTTTATTCGTTTATCTTGTGTTGCTCGTGCTGAAGCGTTGTTGATGGCGAGTAGCACTATTTATCTTAGGTGTTTTGGGGCTTGCATGGATGCTTTTCTTGTGCATATTTGCTTAGCTATGCCGTCCCTCGATATCTAGCTGCCCTTATACCTACCTAGGTGACAAAGGATTAATTTGTCAATGCCTACAGATTGTAGACTAGGGTTTTGCTAGAAGTAGAGGGCAAGTAGATCTCGAAGGTTCAGGCGAAAAGTACTCGACAATTATGAAAACTAGGGTTATGTTGACAGTAGATTCGATTCTTTCTTTGTCCCTCGACTCCCCCTTATATAGGAGGCGGAGCCGAGGGTTTCGTAGTACACAAGTTACAGAGTTCGGGAGGGTTTCGTACCCAACCCGTAAGATTACAAATCTCTATCTTTCCTAATACAAACTATCTTTCCTTAACACTAAATGGGCTTCCAAGTCTTCTTATTCTTCGAGTCCTGGGCTTTGATTAAACCCCGGGTACCATCTTTGGCAGGCCCATTGGGGATGCCTATGTCAGTAGCCCCCGAGATTTTTCTTGAATCGAAGAATCAGGGAAAATCTCCAATTTTACTCATTACATAATCTTTCGATATGCAAACACTATTTTGTACAGGGATAACGGTAATTGGGGCTAGTTCATCTGACGGATCAGGTACTAGTTAACTGCTCTAGTGGCAATCCGCAAAAACCTACTTCAAAATCACGTCCCTGGACATGATCTCGGGATACTGGTGTAAACTTCGACAGGTGCCGCTTAAGGTCTTACCATTCTGTCGAGTCCCAGTCATATTTTATCGGGTACCTAACGCGTCCGTTAGGATTTTTCTTCGTATCTGTTGATACGGAAAATAGTAGCAATCCGCCGTCAGAGACGGTGCCACGCCGCTCAGAACGGATCTGGGGTCTGATGTCTACGGGTGCTTCTATTCTTGTAGACAGTATTGGGCCTCCAAGAGCAGAGGTTTGTAGAACAGCAGCAAGTTTCCCTTAAGTGGATTACCCAAGGTTTATCGAACTCAGGGAGGAAGAGGTCAAAGATATCCCTCTCATGCAACCCTGCAACCACAAAGCAAGAAGTCTCTTGTGTCCCCAACACACCTAATAGGTGTACTAGTTCGGCGAAGAGATAGTGAAACACAAGTGGTATGAATGAATATGAGCAGTAGTATGGCGCCAGAAAAGTGCTTGCTGGCGTGAAGTTGATGGTAGTAATATTGCGGAAGTAAACATGCAGTAGTAACGCAGCAGTAGTAACGCAGTAAAACAGTAACAAGCAGCGATAGCAGTATTTAGGAACAAGGCCTAGGGATTAGACTTTCACTAGTGGACACTCTCAACATTGATCACATAACAGAATAGATAAATGCATACTCTACACTCTCTTGTTGGATGATGAACACATTGCGTAGGATTACACGAACCCTCAATGCCGGAGTTAACAAGCTCCACAATTCAATGTTCATATTTAAATAACCTTAGAGTGCATGAAAGATCGACGACTAAACCAAGTACTAACATAGCATGCACACTGTCACCTTCATGCTTATGTAGGAGGAATAATACACATCAATACTATCATAGCAATAGTTAACTTCGCAATCTACAAGAGATCATGATCATAGCATAAACCAAGTACTAACACGAGTGCACACACTGTCACCATTACACCGTGTAGGAGGAATAAAACTACTTTAATAACATCACTAGAGTAGCACATAGATAAATTGTGATACAAAACACATTGCAATCATAAAGAGATATAAATAAGCACTTCACTATGCCATTCATAACAGTGAATAAGTATTCTGTGAAATATAGCCTAAGAGACCCACACGGTGCACACACTGTCACCTTTACACACGTGGGACAAGGAGTCTCCGGAGATCACATAAGTAAAACTCACTTGACTAGCACAATGACATCTAGATTACAAGCATCATCATATGAATCTCAATCATGTAAGGCAGCTCATGAGATTATTGTATTGAAGTACATAGGAGAGAGATGAACCACATAGCTACCGGTACAGCCCCGAGCCTCGATGGAGAACTACTCCCTCCTCATGGGAGCAGCAGCGGTGATGAAGATGGCGGTGGAGATGGCAGCGGTGTCGATGGAGAAGCCTTCCGGGGGCACTTCCCCGTCCGGCAGGGTGCCGGAACAGAGACTCCTGACCCCCAGATCTTGGCTTCGCGATGGCGGCGGCTCTGAAGTTTCGCGTACCGTGGCTTCCTCCGTAAGGGTTTCGATGCGGGGCTTTATATAGGTGAAAGGGCAGCGTCGGAAGGTCGAAGGGGCGACGACACCATGGGGGGCGCGGCCGGGGCCCAGGCCGCGCCACCCTATCATCTGGGCCCACAGGGCCCTCCTCTGGCGGCTCTCGGGTGTTCTGGATGCTTCCGGGAAAAATAGGAACCTGGGCGTTGATTTCGTCCAATTCCGAGAATATTTCGTTACTAGGATTTCTGAAACCAAAAACAGCAGAAAGGAACTGGCACTTCGGCATCTTGTTAATAGGTTAGTTCCAGAAAATGCACGAATATGACATAAAGTGTGCATAAAACATGTAGGTATCATCAATAAAGTAGCATGGAACATAAGAAATTATCGACGTTGGGGTCTTACCTTCGCAAAGTTTTGCGGCATTCAGAGATTTATTCGCGACTTTTAGCGCTCTGAGAATATTTTGTCGAGTGCTTTTCGGCTGTTGGAATAGCACATTTTACCGAGTCATATTTGATGACTTATTTTGTCCTCCCGATGGGAGTATATGTAGAGTTATCTGTGTAACTCGAAATATACTCACTCCTACTTCTTTCTTTTAATGAAAATTCATCGGGCACGCGAACAGCGTTCCCGATGGGAGTAGCCCCCGAGGCTACAGCCAAGGACTTGTGCTTGGGTGTAGGCTCCACAGATTAGTATCCTTTGCCGCTATATTTATAATCCTTCTCGATATTTTTCTATTTATCGGGTGCGCGACCAGCGCTCCCGATGGGAGTAGCCCCCGAGGCTATGAACAAATGCTTGCATTTGATCATAGGCTCTCGTCAATTCTATCTTGTCATACTCGAAATTTTCTCTTTTCCAGAGTAGCCCCCGAGCGTTTGGGCAAAAACTTGTATTTGATCAAAGGCTCCCGAAATAATCTTGCGTTGTCGATAATCTCTCCAAGCTTCATAGTCGAGCTTTTCTTTTACCTTGATGACGTCGTTGCTGATGATAACCACGATTTCTGTTTTGGAAATATGCGATAACCGCTTCTCTCACTGCCTTGTGGGTCCTAAGTAACCATTATCTTGACACGTCGTTCTGGTGGGGGACACACGTCCTCCGCTTTTTCTGGCGCACGTACCGTAACTTCTCAATGTTAAAATACTGTTTTACCCTCGTCTCCACGTGGTTATCATCTGCCGCATACTTTTTCCATCCAACGGTCCGCCGCTTCACCGCACCTCTATATAAGATCTCCTTCTTCTACCTCGAGCACTTCCGCTCGCGCCGTTCCCCTGCTTCTACCTGCAAAACTTCCTCCTGCGCCCCACAACTCTCAGAGCTCATCTCTTCCCAGCTGCATTCCTGCGCCATTGTTGATGCCACCGCGTCGATTGACCAGGCACACCACGCCGGAATCATCAATGGCTGCCGCGGATCTAGGAACCGCGGAGTGGGAAAGGTCCAAGATCACCAACCAGGACATCAATCTCTTGAAGAAGCTGGGGATTAGCAAGAAACCCAAAGCGGTGTGCTTCCCCAGTGAAGAAAGCTACCCAACCCCTCCAATGGGGTATCGGGTAAGTTTTGTTGATCATCTCATCCGCGGTCTTTCCGCCCCCATTCATCCTTTTCTTCGAGGATTGCTTTTTGTTTACGGTCTCCAACTTCACCACCTCACGCCCAACTCAATCCTTCATATTTCCATCTTCATCACCCTCTGCGAAGCCTTCCTTGGTGTCCAGCCTAACTGGGCATTATGGAAGCGCATTTTCTTCTGTCGCCGTAATGGCTCTTCCAATGTCGCCTATAATATAGGCGGCGTTGTTATTTCCGTTCGCTCCTCAGTCAATTACTTCGACGTCAAACTCCCTGACTCCGTTCAAGGATGGCGCAAGAAGTGGTTGTATATTCGGAAGAAAACCATGGATGCGCTGAAGACAATATCCCTCCTTTTGATGGTGCCGAGAAAATCCTTCGCCGCCGTTCTTGGGATGCAGAGGCTACCGAAGAGGAAAAAGCTTCGACAGAGGCCTTGATGACTCGCATCCATGAGTTGCAGAATACTCGTGGCAAAGAACTGTCTGGTATCCAAATTACAGCGTATTTCCTTAGAGCCAGAGTGCAGCCTCTTCAGGCCCGCAAAAACCCTCTCTGGAATTATGCTGGCGATGAAGATACAGATCGTTTGTCGACAAATCTGGAAGTCAAGGATTTGGATAGGCTTGTCCGAAAAATCTCATCTCTCAACAAAAAAGATCCCATCCCTTCCTCTTGTCGTGTAAAACCATACAGCGCCACCAATGCGCTTCCTAAGGTAAACATTGTCGCTTAATTTGTTATTGCCTTGCTATTTTTATTGTTACTCCTTTTTTGACATCCTTCCTTATTTTTATACAGGACCATCCAAATCTTGTTTCGCTTCCTCCCCTTCCTGAAGGTGGAGAAGTCGAAGAAAGGGCCGTTATCTCCGACGATAACCAAGATGCCCCCTCTTTTGTGAATGAACCCGCAGATTCTCGAAAATCTGCGGGATCTGATGAAAAGGAGGGTGCCTCTGAAGCCACTGCGTCGGCACAATCTCCTCCTCCTGCTGTTTCTCCAAAGAACAAAAGGAAAAGGAATGATGCCGAAGATTCCGGCACCTCCAAGCCCGAAGAAGCTGTTCCTTCACGCCAGAAGGCAGCTTATGATCCATATCTTGAGACCCTCATCAGTTTGTAAGTTCCCTTTCTCTCTTTTTTTTTACTTGAAGATTTTTGTCTATATTGCTTTTTATATTGCCGACATTTAATCGTAGTGATGATGAGGAAGTAGTACCAGCTTCCAATGTGGCGGCTCGAACGAGCACGTCACATACTCTAGTCGCCTCGGAGACGCCAGTTGAAGGAGAGGAAACTTCGCCTCCTCAACAAAACGTCGGCGCTGCTACTCCTCCTTCAAGCCCCCTTGTCCCTTCACCAAAAAGGGCAAGGATTGACACAATCCCGGAGCCTACTCTCCAAATAAGTAGCTCCTCTAGCCCTCTCTTGGATGATGTAAGTTCTTAATTTGCTTGTCATTATCTATATTTCCTTCGTTTGCTTCTGTATGCCATCATTTTTCCATACCGACATTTTCTTTCTTTGTCTTTCCTTGATAGCCTATGATCAAAGAGCTTCTTCGCATTGGTGCCCAATTCGTTGGGTACCGTGATTACGCCAGTAAAACTGAAGGTAGTGCTTGGCTACTTCTTTTTGCTTCTGCTTCCTTACTTCTTTGTTGTCGATGTTTTTATCTAATCTTAACTTTCTTTGCAGAAAAACTGGCAGAAGCCAACGAGCGTGCTAATACACTTGCTCAAAAATTAGAGCAATGTGAAGAGGCTCGTAAGAAGGCCGAGTCAGATGCCGTTCAAGCTAGGCGAGAAGCTGACAAAGCCAAGGCCGATGCTGCTGGTGTCGAAGATCTTCGGAAACGTCTGCATGATGCCGAGACTTCGTTAAGTGAGCACATAACTGCACAATCTGCTCGTGAAGAAGCGATCACTAAACGTCTAAGGACGCAAAATCGTCGCTTTGTCAGTAAGTATCTGAACCACTTCATATCCTTTGGATTTTTCTTTTCTGCACTCATTTGTTGATCGGATTTTTTTTATTTTGACAGATAAGACCTCTCAAGAATTTGAACTTGAAGATCCCGACAATGATCCTCTTCTTGACGCTGTTTCGTTCCTTGAATTTCATGGGACAGAAGCGCGTGAGGGCATTGATGAAGCCAGGACAGGGCTGTCGCGGCTCTTCCCCTATTTCTTCCCGAAGAAAGAGGAACCCGCAACTTTCCTTGCTCTTGCCAAATGCTTTAATCCTCCCGAAGATCTTGGGCTGAAGATGCGCCATGAAAATATGAAGGTTGCCGTTGAAAGCACTGTTGCCTTGGTTGCTGATAGTCAACAGACCATCGACTGGGCGAAAGTGGGCAACACGGAGCAGATAGAGCAAGCAAAATGGCGATCATTGATCAAGGCGGCAAAGCTGAATACGAAGAAAATCCTGGCCTATCTCGGGATCAAACCATCTTCAACTCCTAGCTCGTCAAGGCCGGAGGTCTAATTGAATGCCTTTGTTTTTTCTATATTTTGCTTTCTTTATTTCTTTTGCTGTTGTCGCCATTTAGCCTTGGCGATAATTACCCTGTTAGTCCCTTTGGAGAACTTCTTTTGTAATGACCGTGTAAACTTTCTAGAAATCAATGAAATTCCTCTTGGTACTATCATTGATCCTGGGATTTTCTTTTCCAGTTAATATTTGATAATTATTCAACCAACCCTTGCTCTCCCGATGCTGCGCCTGCGTCTTCCTTCTCGAAGAAAGTAAAAGCCGATGATAATCTCCTTGAAGGTTCTTCAAGCAAACCTTTGTCGGAAGATTTACAAGAACTTCGACAACAACTTCAATCCATGAAAAAACAAACTCTGGCAATGATGGAACAATCTCGGAAAGCGTCTGAACAAGAGAAACTTGCTCTTCAACAAGCCAACGAGGCTATGGTTGCCAAGGATACTGCTGTATTGGAAGCAAAAGGAGCTACTACCCGAGAAAATAGCATGCTCGAGCTAATGTTGGAAGCTAGCACGGATATGTTAGGTATGTTTTTCCAACCTCTCAATGCCTCCTCTTTATTTTGCTGTGCCTTCTTCCAAGTTTCTTGCCTTGTTGCCTAATAGGCTCGGTTCTTGATGCTGCCGCCGAAGATCGAAGAGTGAACGAGAGAACGAATCTTCTTGTCAATCTTTCCCTTAACCATGGCTGTTTATTTTGGGCCACCCCTGAACGAACCCAGCAGATTGTCAGGTTCCAAGATCGTGCTTGCCAAGTGCGCGAATTTCTCAATTTTTGCACGACAACATTAACCCTTGTTTTCAAGACTTTGTTTCCTCGAAATGATGTTCCTACAACTCTTCCTGAATTGCTGGAGACCTTCAGAGATGCTCCTCGTATTCATAATTTTGTGCGAGCTCAATTGACTGCTGGAGCAAGATTTGCCATGATTATGATACATATTTGCCATCCAAAATTAGACCTGACGAAGATTGTCGTTGATTGCCTGGCGAAAAAATCGCGGCGGAAGAATAATATTGACACAATCAATGAAATGGTGACTCCTGTGGCCGAGTCGATGATAGATGAGCTTCTTCGGATGGACTCAGAATTCTTCGTCAAGGGATCTTATGCTGAGCATAAAACAACCAGAGGCTTGTCAATAGATAGTATTTTAGGTTTTGACTGATTTGTTCCATATTGCAAAACCTTGTCAAAGAAATTTGTTGTATATTGCAAAGTGCTCTATATTGTTGGAGCCCCCGAGCCTTTTGGCTAGAATTTGTACTATTTTTCTCTTTCAAAGATTTCTCCTTTTGTTGTAATAAGACATCTTGATGGACTGCAAGCCCTCGAGTATCTTAGTGTCGAAGTTCTATATTTCTGTTGCAAGGTTCTTGGACCAAAGCAATGAGATTTTTGACGTGTATACTATATTTAACATTACTAGCTTCCGATTTATGTATTTGGCGAGGTATTATTGTACCAAGGCGAAATATTTCGGTAAGTCGAGTTTGTCTGTTTTGTACGTATTTTGAGGCTTGAAGGTGTAGAGCCCCCGAGTGTGTCGACGAATAAGAAGTATATCTTTACTATTTTTATTATATTGCAGCACCGCGAGCCCGCCTCATTAAAAACCTTTCCCGGCCCCACTCGGTGCCCCGAAAAAGGAAAAGAGTGCGTCTGAAAACTCGCGGGCGTTTCAGTACATTGTATGTTTACAGAGGAGACTATATTTCGGCATCTAAGCGTAAAAACGCCTGAGCGCCACATTCCAAGGATTTGGCTCGGCAATCCCCGTCTTCTTGTCCTTGATCCTGTATGCTCCTCCTTCGATTACTTCTGTGACGATGTAGGGTCCAAGCCATGGTGACTCTAGTTTTTCATGGCTTTTTTGGTTGAGTCGCAAAACCAAATCGCCAACTTGGAAGGATCTTGGCCGCAATCGTCGACTGTGGTAGTTTTTCAGGTCCTGTTGGTATTTGGCGACTCGTGATAGGACTTCGTCTCGAGCTTCATCAAGTGCATCGACATCATCCTCCAAAGCTTTTCTCGAAGTTTCTTCATCATATTCTGTGACTCTTGGAGAATCATGCTCTATTTCTATCGGCAGGACTGCTTCGGCTCCATGGACCAGAAAAAACGGCGTTTCCTGCGTCGCCGTATTTGGTGTTGTTCGAATACTCCACAACACACTTGGCAACTCCTCCGGCCAAGTATGCCGAGCTTTTTCCAAGGGTCCCAACAAGCGCTTCTTGATACCGTTGCAGATGATGCCATTAGCTTTCTCGACTTGACCATTGGTCTGTGGATGTGCGACAGACGCAAAACTCAATTTGATGCCTACTTCTGCGCAATATGCCTTGAACTCCTTGGATGTAAAATTACTGCCGTTGTCTGTGACAATGCTATGAGGGACTCCAAATCTAAAGACGATGCTTTTCACGAACTTAATCGCCGACGCGCCGTCCGGTGAATTTATCGGCTTTGCTTCTATCCACTTTGTGAATTTGTCGACAGCGACAAGCATATACTCATAACCTCCTGGCGAAGCTTTGTGTAGTTTTCCCACCATGTCGAGGCCCCATTGAGCAAAGGGCCAAGACAGTGGGATTGGCATAAGTTCTGCTGCGGGAGAGTGAGGTTTGGCGGCAAACCTTTGGCACGCGTCGCAAGTTCTCACTATTTCCTTCGCGTCCTCGATTGCTGTTAACCAATAAAATCCTGCTCTGAAAACTTTAGCCGCAATAGCTCGGCTGCTTGCGTGGTGCCCGCATATTCCTTCGTGCACATCTTTCAGGATGATTCTTCCTTCTTCGGGTGTAACACATCTCTGTAGCACGCCCGAAATGCTTCGTTTGTACAACTCCCCTTTTACCACAGTAAAAGCTTTTGATCTCCTAATTATTCGCCTTGCTTCAACTGGGTCGTCGGGTATTGTTTTTCTTAGTATGTATGATATGTAAGCCTGCATCCATGGAGTTTGCACCATCATGACTAGCTCCTGCTCCTCTTCTTCTTCTACTGGGTCTTTGGTGGTACTCGAGGATTTCTCTTTTTTCTCCTTCTTTATTTTTGCTGGCTTTGTTGATCTCTCGCTTATCTCTTCCCAAAACACGCCTGGAGGAATCGCGAGACACTGTGACCCGATGTTTGCGAGAACATCGGCTTCATCGTTACTCAGCCTGCTGATGTGGTTTACCTCGCATCCATCAAACAATTTCTCCAGCTCATTGTACACCTCTTTGTATGCTATCATACTTTCGTTGACTGCATCACATTGGTTCATAACTTGCTGTGCCACCAATTGTGAGTCGCCGAAGATTTTTAATCGGGTTGCACCACAAGCTTTCGCCATTTTCATCCCGTGTATGAGAGCTTCATATTCTGCTTCATTGTTAGACGCATTTGGAAACGTCATCCTTAAGACATATTTCAACTTGTCGCCTTCAGGTGATACCAATATCACACCTGCTCCAGCACCTTCCAACCTTTTGGACCCGTCGAAGTTCATGGTCCAAGTTCTCGATAAATCTGGAGGCCTCGTGTTTTGCAGCTCCATCCACTCTGCAATGAAATCTGGTAAAACCTGTGATTTTATTGCCTTTCTTTTTTCGTGATGTCCCGAGGGGAAAGTTCTATTCCCCAAAGGGAGACACGACCCGTAGCTTCTGGGTTGTTCAATATATTTGACAAGGGAGCTTCATTGACCACTATTATCAGGTGCGCCGAAAAGTAGTGTCGCAATTTTCTTGCTGTCGTGAATACTCCATACGCCAGTTTCTGATATTGCGGGTACCGCTGTTTTGAAGGCGACAGTACTTCGCTGAAATATACTGGCCTCTGAACTCCATGAAGCTTGCCTTCTTCTTCTCTTTCGACTACTAGGGCTGTGCTGACCACCTGAGGTGTGGCTGCAATGTATAAGAGTAGAGGTTCTTTCTCTTTAGGCGCCACCAGGATTGGTGGTGTCGAAATTGTCCGCTTGAGGTTCTCGAAAGCCCTATCTGCTTCCTCGTTCCATTGAAATTTTTCCCCCTGTTTGATCAATGCGTAGAACGGCAATGCCTTTTCTCCTAGCCTGGCGACGAATCTGCTTAAAGCTGCGACTCGCCCCGTTAGCTGTTGTATTTCTTTCAACTTTGTTGGCTTTCTCATAGTAATGATGGCCTGGATTTTTTCGGGATTAGCTTCAATCCCCCTTGCTGATACTAAAAACCCGAGAAGTTCTCCTGCGGGAACTCCAAAAGAGCACTTTGTCGGGTTCAGCTTGAGGCAGAATTTGTCGAGGTTGTCGAAGGTTTCCTTCAAATCTTCGATCAGAGTCGACCCCTTTTTTGATGTTATCACGACATCATCAATGTAGACTTGCACATTTTTTCCAATCTGTGTTGCTAGGCATTTCTGCATCATCCGCTGATATGTTGCTCCCGCGTTTTTCAAACCAAAGGGCATTGTTTTATAACAGAACACGCCGTAAGGTGTTATGAACGCTGTCTTGGCTTCATCTTCTTCCTTTAATCTGATCTGGTTATACCCAGAGTATGCGTCCAAAAAGGAAAGATGTTCACATCCTGCCGTGGAGTCGATGATTTGATCGATCCTTGGGAGGGGAAAATGATCCTTAGGACAATGTTTATTGACACACGTAAAGTCGACACACATGCGAAGGACTTTTGTGTGTTTCTTCGGCACCATCACTGGGTTAGATACCCACGTGGCTTCTGTAGATATTTCTTTGATAAAACCAGCATCTTTGAGTCGGTCTATTTCTGATAACATAGCTTTGCGGTTGGGTTCCGAGAAACGCCGCAAAGGTTGCTTGATTGGTCTTGCGAGAGGATCCAAATTGAGGTGGTGCTCGGCAAGTTCCCTGGGTACTCCTGGCATGTCAGCTGGACACCATGCGAAGATTTTCCAGTGCTCACGGAGGAACTCGATGAGCGCGCTTTCCTATGCGATATCCATGTTTGCTGCAATGGATGTCGTTTTCTTTGGGTCTGTCGGGTGGATCTGTACCTCTTTTGAATCCTTGGTTGTGTTGAAAGTTGGCTCCTTAGAAGATCTCCCTACCTCTGGTAGCACATCATAATCAGTGAACCTTGGCGCCGCATATTCTGCTTGCATCCCGAAAGTTTCGACAGTCGATGAAAATCCTTGTCGCATTTATCAGATAACGCGAAACTTCCTTTGATTGTGATGGGTCCCTTGGGCCCGGGCAACCTCCACAACAGATATGTATAATGCGGTACTGCCATGAACCTGGCATACGCTGGTCGTCCCAACAGAGCGTGATATTGCGACGGGAAATCCACAACTTCAAACTCCAAATTCTCTATCCTGTAATTTTCTCGGGTTCCAAACTGAACGTCGAGATTGATCTTGCCCAGCGGATAACTTGGCTTCTCTGGCATGATCCCGTGAAAACGTGTATCAGTTGGTTTCAAGTTTGCCAGGGATATGTTCATCTTCCTCAATGTATCTGCATACATAAGGTTTAAGATGCTGCCGCCATCTATGAAAACTCTCGACACGTCAAAACCAGCGATTACTGCGGGTAAGATGAGTGCTGATTGTCCTGGTCGAGGAACTTGCTGCGGATGGTCCGCGATTGTGAAGCCAATGTCTTGCCCCGACCAATTTAAGTACTCGACTGTTGGTGGAGGCATCTTCTCTGCCATGAACACTTGTCGTGAGATTACCTTCTGCGCCCTGTTGGATGGCCTAGCTTTCTGAATCATCGAGACCGCACCGTTAGAATTAGGATCAACATATGGAGGTGGGTGTGGTGCTGCCGCTATTCTGAGCTGGTGCCGATTTTCGTCCGTAATTGCGGGAGGAGGTGGAAGGTGGATCTCGCTCCTTGGCCCCTGGGGGTTTCTATTCATGGCTTGGGCGTTTGCAATTCCTGCGGCTCGCAACATTGCCTGAAAATTTCGGCAGTCTTTCTGGAGATGTCCTGACGTGAAACCCACCGGCGGCAGCGGTCAACACCGTAGAGCCGGGAACAACTAGGGCTGCGGCTGGCCCTCCCTCAGAGCGACGGCCCGCAAAGCCTCCTGGTCGCGCGCCGATGCAAGTTGCAAGGGCGTGCCACCTATACCTGGTCAGGAAGGTGTGGATGATGCCTCGCTTAGTTTCCTGCAGGGCACACACGTACACGTTAAATAAGAGCCTCGATCGGCTCTCAGGTTGTCCTGTGAATCGGCTCATGGAGCCGATCCACCCATGATTCGTCCAAGGTGGCCGAATATATGGTGGTCCTGCTTGATCAAGATAAAGCATATGAGATCCACGACGATCTGGGGTTTTCACCGCATAATCGGATCATCCTACTCACGATTGGGCCTCGCGCTCACGCACGGTGACGTAAGCCAGCCCTAGACAAGGCCTAAAAACCAACACTAGGTTGATCCTCGGAACGTCCTGTCTAGGGGCAGCAAACTACACCCTACATGCCGCTGGATCCTCCAACCCTTTGTAAGGCCTAACTATTGCAGATATTAAACTAATCCTTGATGAATCAAGGAGCAATCGTAACGGATCAGATCTACTAAATAACGATCAAGCGGGGTGCCGCCCCTGCACCCATGATGAGGTACAGGGACGGCTAGATGCGCAAGGGTTGCACTACGACAGCATATGATACTAGGAACAATGCTAACCCTAACACATCTATGATAACTACGTTGCTCGCCATCAAAAAGGCTTCAGCACGAGCAACGCATGAACAACTAGGCAGGCTCGTGCTGCCTAGATCGCGAGATGCGATCTAGGCAGCATGGTGCTTACCGGAGGAACCCTCGAGACGAGTTGGCGATGCGCCGAGATTGGTTTGTGTTGAACGTTGGTTGTTGTTTATTCCATAAACCCTAGATACATATTTATAGTCCAGGGGACTTTCTAATGTGGGCGTGCACTAAACCGTGCACGAGACAAACTCTAATCTCTACGTAACCTACTATATAAAGATACACGGGCTAACTAGCCCAAACTTGATAAACAAGGCCGATTCACACATCTCTCTACGCATATATCTTCAAGTCCATCTTGATCGCGGCCCACCTCTGGTTTGGTCAAATTCTGGTGATAACACATGCCCCCCTGGTTTTGGAAATGACATTTCCAAAATCATTATGCTTTTCTCTCGTAGGGTCATGTCGTGGCAGAGCAGAACCGTCGCAGAGTTCTTCATCATGATAACTTGCCTCCTCAACTTCTCTGCACGATTTGACAGTTTTGGCACCACCTCCTCGGAAACTGCTGTGGCATTGAATTTCTACCATGCCCTCTTTTATTTAACCGCCCCAAACAGTTCTCCTCTGCATCTCCTTCGCATTAGCACCCAAAAACCCTCCTGCGCCACCATGTCCTCTTCTTCCTCCGCCTCATCGGGCTTTTCCACCGAGTCCTCTTCTTCCCGCGAGCCGACGCCGGAGTGGAACCCAGCGGAGGCCCACGCGGCCAACACTCGCCGCGCCATCGAGGCCGGGAATGAGCCCAGCCATGATTTCTCCATCTGGTCAGAGGACGACAGGTCCCTGACTGACGGGGAGAGCGATCTCCGCTTCCTTGCCGATAAGGAAGCGGTGGAAGAAAGCGAGGATGATCACTTCCCCTGGGATGGGGCCACCTCCGAGGAGGTGAAGGAGGAGGAAGAGGAGGACGACGACGACGACAGCTCCCCCGACGAGCCGCCGGCCAAGCGCCATTGCCCCTGGCCGGGAAATCTGAGTGACTTCGACAGCGACGACGACGACGACGAGAGGATGAGGACAATGAAGGTCCTGCCGGCGGCCGCTGGAGCAGCGACGACGAGCCGGCCGGGAGCAGCGCCGACAGCGGCGATGACGGCGACGACGAGGGCAGCAATGGCCCGTAGATAGGGCCCTTAGCATAGGATCCGTAGAAGTAGGCGGGGCAATGTATCCCCTTTTGAGGGCAATCAGCTCTACTATGTAAGAAATCTCTCTTATTAATGAAGAACTTTTCCCCAATTTGATTTGCCGATTTCCTCTTCCACTGACCTTGCCGATTCGTCCCCTTTGCCAATGCGTAATGAGCCGATAGCATCGCATCGACCCCTTGAAACTCGCTCTTCCCTTCTTCAACTGATGATTTTCTAAATCTGGCAGAAAATGCAGGATCTTCAGGAAAACCTTTAAACTTTTCCAACCAAACCCAATAATCCTCTTCAATACTCATCATTTGTGAAGAAGGTCGTAATGAAGGATCAGCCGATGGCATCCCAATCGGTTCTTTAAACAGAGCAAAACAAAATATCCACCAGGCTTGCTGCCCCCCGAGTCTTGGCCAAGGCAAAAACAGAAACGAGGACGCGTAACTTAGCTGAATTAGCCTGGGCTTGATCATGCAGAGCCAGCCGATTTGCACATAAATCGGCTTCCCAAAGCAGAGAGCCTTCAAGGCGAGCTGCCCCCCGAGTTTCTCCAGTCCGCTCTTAGCGCCCTGCTGGTCAGATCGGCTCCTTTCCTTCGGCGGATCTAATGCGATCCATCCTCGACCTGATCTGCACGTCCAGGCTGCCCTTGAAGAGAGGATCCGAGCCCTTAAATTACTCCATTGAGGAGTTCTTCCATTAAAATCCCCTTTCGTGCTTCATTGATCCTCTGATCGTAACAGTTATTCCTCTTGAGTCGATGGCTGCGCATCGGCTACTTCTCAATTCTGAAGTCGATGCCCTTGCATCGGCTGTAAATTTTTTAAAAATTTTAGGCCGATTTGTGTATCGGCCCCCATACTTAGTATTATCCATCTAGGTGCCCCCCCGAGCCGATTCTGTCAAGAGAATTGATGGTATCGGCTCGTCAGGTAGTCCCTGTTGGGTCAAACGTTGATCCCAGGCAGAATGGATGGTGAGGATAATTTCGGCCGATCGCTGGAATCGGCCTCCACGTTGTTTGCTCGATGAAGGTTTTGTAATGTCCCTTCATAAATTTTTGGAGGGCCGATCGCAAGGATCAGCCTCGCCACGTTTGCTTATTGACGTAGTCTTGCTACTCGCCCAGGCCGGTGGATAAAACCAGCCCAATCTCCGATTTTATTACGTTGGTGCGCTTGCTGTTGTCCACCTCAGGTGCATCGTGTGATCGTGGAGCTCTACACTTCGCCGGACGAACGAGCACCATGTTTGTGCCAGCCGATGTTTCATCATCGGCTTTCCTTTGCTTGGGGCGCCACTCTTTTCTTTGCGGCAGTCCCTCTTCATCCAGGGTCCTCTGGACTTTCGCAGCCAAATCAGGTCGTGCCTTCCTCAGCGTATGCAAGTATAACCTTTCGGCTTCCTCCAGACCGCGCAATCGCTGAACCCTGCGTTTTTGTGAATGGCTGAGACCATCAGGGCACCATCTTGGACGGTGACACCTATCTTCTTCGTCTTCCCCCTCGTCTTCCGAATCCTCGAGATCTTCCAACAGAGGGGTCTCAGCACGTCTGTTTTGTGGTGGGAGAGGCCCTAGGCGCTCGAACACAGACACGTTGGCTGCCTCCTTCTTTTTCTGGTTGCATTCTGGGCAGTTGCCGATTGTTGGTAATCGGCTCATTCCTGAATCCCAGCAGTGTCTGAAGAAAGGGCAGTCCCAATGCCTGTCCGTATCGTCCTGCTCCCTGGCGTGGCGCTCCTGCCGCTCCTCATCGTGATTATGCCGACGATGTCTTCTGTCGTTTCTGGCCAGACGGCCTCTTTCATCATCGTCGCCGTATTCCTCGGCGTTGATCATAACGGACTCAGTATGCTTGCTCCAAGGCGGGAGAGGAGGCTCGAACACGGATACCTTAGCTGTACCCTTCTCCTTTTGTTTACATTCTGGGCAATTGCCGATTGTTGGTAGTCGGCTCATTCCGGAATCCCAGCAGTGTCTGAAGAAGGGGCAGTCCCAGTGCCTATCCACGTTGTCCGGTTCCTCAGACCTTCCTCTGGCGCGACGTTCGTACCCGTCGTTGTGGCCGTTGTTCTGACGATACCTCCCGCTTGCATCAGACCGATGATTTCTTTGGTCGTCTTCGCCGTAGCGGCGTCGGTCGTATGGCTGATCATATTTGCTGAGGAGATGCTCGGGTAATGGGCGTGGATGCCGTATGCTTCTCACCTCCTCCTCGGCCAGGTACCGTTTATCGTCGTCTTGGGGCCGGTCACGTGGAACGGCCTCCTCTTTCTCTTTGCCACGCGCGTGGCTGCTCTCTGCTTTGTCCGCATCACGGCGAATCACGAACCCTGCCATATTGGCATCGAAAGAGAACCCTGGTTCCCTTATGGAGTGGCTGAGATCGACCGTGTTGACGCCATGCAAAGGACGCGTGTCTCCGTTGAGCTTGATGCCGTGCGCACGGGTCTTCTCACAGGAGCCGATGAGTTCGGTTCCGAGGGCCGCTTTGACCTTGTTATACTTCTTCTTGAGCTCGCCAGAGAGCTCCTCGTACGTGACCGGAGTTTCTTCTGCCATCTCTGATGTAGATGGCGATGTGGTTGATGTCGAAGATCGTCCCACCGGGCGTGCCAGAATGTGTTGACGTCAGAAACCCACCGGCGGGCAGTGACTGGTCAACACCGTAGAGCCGGAACAACTAGGGCTGCGGCTGGCCCCTCAGAGCGACGGCCCGCAAAGCCTCCTGGTCGCGCGCCGATGCAAATTGCAAGGGCGTGCCACCTGACCTATACCTGGTCAGGAAGGTGTGGATGATGCCTCGCTTAGTTTCCTGCAGGGCACACACGTACACGTTAAATAAGAGCCTCGATCGGCTCTCGGGTTGTCCTGTGAATCGGCTCATGGAGCCGATCCACCCATGATTCGTCCAAGGTGGCCGAATATATGGTGGTCCTGCTTGATCAAGATAAAGCATATGAGATCCACGACGATCTGGGTTTTCACCGCATAATCGGATCATCCTACTCACGATTGGGCCTCGCGCTCACGCACGGTGATCGTAAGCCAGCCCTAGACAAGGCCTAAAAACCAACACTAGGTTGATCCTCGGAACGTCCTGTCTAGGGGCAGCAAACTACACCCTACATGCCGCTGGATCCTCCAACCCTTTGTAAGGCCTAACTATTGCAGATATTAAACTAATCCTTGATGAATCAAGGAGCAATCGTAACGGATCAGATCTACTAAATAACGATCAAGCGGGGTGCCGCCCCTGCACCCATGATGAGGTACAGGGACGGCTAGATGCGCAAGGGTTGCACTACGACAGCATATGATACTAGGAACAATGCTAACCCTAACACATCTATGATAACTACGTTGCTCGCCATCAAAAAGGCTTCAGCACGAGCAACGCATGAACAACTAGGCAGGCTCGTGCTGCCTAGATCGCGAGATGCGATCTAGGCAGCATGGTGCTTACCGGAGGAACCCTCGAGACGAAGGAGTTGGCGATGCGCCGAGATTGGTTTGTGTTGAACGTTGGTTGTTGTTTATTCCATAAACCCTAGATACATATTTATAGTCCAAGGGACTTTCTAATGTGGGCGTGCACTAAACCGTGCACGAGACAAACTCTAATCTCTACGTAACCTACTATATAAAGATACACGGGCTAACTAGCCCAAACTTGATAAACAAGGCCGATTCACACATCTCTCTACGCATATATCTTCAAGTCCATCTTGATCGCGGCCCACCTCTGGTTTGGTCAGATTCTGGTGATAGCAATGTCCTGACTGCCTCTTTCCATTGTTGTCGAGATAAAAGTGCATTTGACACGGACCGTTCATCATCTCTTCGGGGGACACATAAGGTCTTTGAAACCTTGGTCCACTGTTTTGTCTGTTGCCGCGAGAATCGCCTCTATTGTCGCCTTGATGCTCGTTACTCCTTTGATAGTCATCTCGACTGTTCCCTCCAGGATTTCCTCGAAAGCCAGCCGATATATGGCCGGGAGCATCGTTGTTGTAGAACTGGCGAGAAAATCGCCTTCTATTTTGATAATTTCGACTACGATCCTCTTCTGGCGACCTGTGTCGCTTGTTGTATATTGCGTCTTCTCCATCTGCCCACTTATTGGCTATCTCCATGAGTGCTGATATAGTCTTAGGGTTAGTTCTCCCTAAGTCCTCGACGAAATCTCCTCGCCGAATTCCTGCCACGAACGCGTCTATTGCTCTCTCGTCAGATATATCCTCTGCCGAGTTTTTTATGATGTTCCACCGTTGTATATATTTTCTCATCGACTCATCGTGTTTCTGTCGACACGCCCTCAATTCTTCCAATGACGCAGGTTTCTTGCAGGTGGATCGGAAGTTTTTCACGAAGATGTCCTCAAAATTATCCCAGCTGTCGATGGAACTTGGGGGGAGTTTCTTTATCCAAGATCTCGCGGCACCACTCAAGTGAACTTGGATACTTTGCATGGCTGTTGCTCTGGTTCCTCCTACCAGCTTTACCATCTCTAGATAATCAACGAGCCAATCCTCGGGATCCTGCAAACCGTCGAATTTCTTGAAATTTTCAGGTAACTTGAACCCTTTTGGGACTCGGGTTTTTCGAACCCTTCTCGTAAAGCACGGTAGCCCACACATATCTTCGTCGGCAACTTCTGGTGAGTGCTGGCGCTCCCTTCTTTCTTGTCGTGCTCTATCCACCCTTACTTGAACTGCTGTATCTCTTGCTCCACTTGCTCTTGGTGGATCTTGAACCGTTGTAGCGGGTCGTGGACTATTTTGCCTAGGATTTCCTTCGGGAGGCGTGGCTGCAAACGCTGTTCCCATAACTCCTACTCCAGCCATTGCCATATTGAACAATGGTTCTCTCGGGTCTCCAGGAGGTGGTCTGGACGCGAGGATGTAAGCTTGCGTTGCCATGTAACCTGCTTCTGGCGTTTTCGGGATGATATTTCCCCTTGTATCAATCGACATGAAAGACATGTCGAGATTTTGAATTATATCTCCTCTCTCTGCTTCAGGTATATTTTGCAGCCGAGATCTCGCTCTCCTTCGAGCCTCTCTATGGCTATCTCCCGAAGTTTCTGATTGTCGACTGAGCTCTGCTCGACGCCTGCTGGACGCGGAAGCTGCCTCTTTTCTCCTATTCAGGGATGCTGTCTGTTTTTCCAACTCTCTGCTTACCCGAGCAAGTCTATATTGATATGCTTGTAGTTCTTGTACAGTAGCAGTGGTGGTCATTGGTTCTGAACCATCCATGGCTCTTGCAGCCCTATCCCACGCTGCTTGCGGGAGTTGTACTCTTTCTCGGGGTGAGGACCCGACGTATTTAGTGCCTAGGCCTTTTCTGAGATCAGCGGGATCGATGTAAGGATTTCCCAAATCATCGAAAGCCTCTGACGTTTCTGGTTCTGATCGGCCTGCCTCTTCTATCGCATAAATCTGATGGTATTTTGCGTATTGATTTTTGTCAGGATTGGTGACACCATCATATAGAGTGGTGAAGACCTTTCCAATGGCAGCAGATTTGTCGATGAAGTTGAAGCTGTCGACGCTGTCGGAATCGCTGCTTATAAAGGAGTCCGCAGACGACTCGAAGGATGTGTTGCTGAAGATCTTGGCGAGTTTTCCGCTTGCCTTGCTGTCGACGAAGCGCGGCGACGAAAACTCCTCGTCACTCGACGAAAAGTTAGAATCGACCGCTGAAAATTCCGATGAGATCGGAACTTCGAGACGGTAGGATCCTTCTTTGTTGACGCCAAATCGGAATTCCCCGAACGTCATGACGATAGGCTCCTCCAGATAGGCACATGCATCCATACGGGAGGGCGGGTGAGGAATAAAATCGACTAGATCAGTTTTTTCCTGGTTACCTCGATCCATCGCATTGCTTGCCACCGACGAAGTCGACGATCTTGAACGTGCCATCGAGATCAGCTCCTTGCAACCTCTAATTCTCACAGACGGCGCCAATTGACAAAGGATTAATTTGTCAATGCCTACAGATTGTAGACTAGGGTTTTGCTAGAAGTAGAGGGCAAGTAGATCTCGAAGGTTCAGGCGAAAAGTACTCGACGATTATGAAAACTAGGGTTATGTTGACAGTAGATTCGATTCTTTCTTTGTCCCTCGACTCCCCTTATATAGGAGGCGGAGCCGAGGGTTTCGGAGTACACAAGTTACAGAGTTCGGGAGGGTTTCGTACCCAACCCGTAAGATTACAAATCTCTATCTTTCCTAATACAAACTATCTTTCCTTAACACTAAATGGGCTTCCAAGTCTTCTTATTCTTCGAGTCCTGGGCTTTGATTAAACCCCGGGTACCATCTTTGGCAGGCCCATTGGGGATGCCTATGTCACTAGGTGTAAGGGCAGCACCTTGCTTGTTCGTTATTTAGTAGATCCAATCTGTTATAGTTGCTCCTTGATTCTTCAAGGATTGGTTTAATATCTGTATGGTTAGGCCTTGCAAACGGGTTGAATGATCCGGTAGTGCGTAAGGTATGGTTTGTTGGTCCTAAGAGGGATGTTCCGGGAATTGACTTAATGTTGGTTTTTAGGCCTCTTTTAGGGTTGGTTTTCCATTATCTTTCGTGTCTATTAGGCTCAACTACGCGTAGGATGTTCCGATCATGCGGTGAAAACCCTAAACTGTCGTAGATTGGTTTAACTTTATAGTGATCAAGCAGGAGCCCCATGTCATCGTTAAACCGACGTGAACCATGGGGCGATCGGCTCTTTGAGCCGATCCACAGGGCAACCTGAGAGCCGATCGGGCTCGTATTTAATGTTTACGTGTCTACTATGCAGGGAACTGATCGAAGCAATTCAACACCTTCCTGACCAGGTATAGGTCAGGTGGCACGCCCTTGCAACCGCTAGGACGTGTGCCGGAACATTGCGGGACGACGTCGAGGGACCAGGGGCCCCAGCAGTCTTGGAAGCCTCCCGGCTCTTCGTGTTGCTTAACCACTGCTCGCCGGTGGGTTTTGGCAGGCAACAGCCTTATATGATGTGCGGCTCTATCGGTAATATACTTGATATTTATCATAAAACTATAGAATGAATTGTTTCTGAGAATCCTCAAGAGAACTACGTGGATAGTATTAAGTTTCAAATGGCAAAATGATCCATTTTATAAGGGGAACCAGATCCAATAACCTTACACATGAAGCTTTTCGGCGAACAACACACACCTAGAAACACACGCCTTATCCAATCACCAGCCAAGAAGGCACATGAATGACACACAGGGCCTCAAGCCTGTGTAACAATTTAAGCCAAATAACTCGAAGAAAACACTAACTCCAAAAGGCACACGTCGACATACAACCCACCCATAGTGCCTAGAGGATCGGCGAGTCAACAGCAGAACATCCCCGGACCTAGGGATAACGTCGGCTAACAAACGTCAGTGCCAATGTACATTGTGCCCCAGATGCCCATGCTCCAAGAAGCGGCCGGCCTTGGCTCCGATTGCTGACATGGGACTCCACGAGCAACCCAGACAATGCCTCTAAGGAGGGGACGACGTCGGAGAACCACTACTGCCTGAACCAGAAAACTACGTCTGGGGTATCCCCCCATTGCTTTGGAGAGGGCATATGGAAGGGCCTAGACGACACCTTTAATAGGGTTCCGATTCCCTCATGGGTCGACGTCGTGCTGCAACAGCACAGAGATTTCCCCCAGCACTCAGACCCACTCTCTAACAAAGGAAAGAGGGAAGCAAAAGCCAGACACGCCAACGAGGATAGGCGAGCACTTGACACCGGTAGCCGACGACCACCTAGACCTTCACCCTTGCCATCCCCAGCTTGACGTTGGCCAAACTTCCATATAGTCGCGCTAGTAAGCGAGCAGCACAAACCCCAACGACCACCGTTTCGAGTGGCGCGCGCTGACTCCGATACTGCGAGCGGAGGCCACCGTCCCTCAAAGCCCTGGTCGAACCCAGATCGGGCCCTCGCGCTCGATGCCCACGGTAGGCCATCCACGCATGACGCACCTGCCCAGCTACACCACCGCACCAGCACCTTCCCATCGCTCCAGCCGGCCCAGCGCAACCTGGTCCGACAAACAGCCCAGATCAGGCCATGCCACAGTTGTAACGACGCCTCTCCATAGGGCCACGCCCACGCGACGCACGCAGCTCCACGCCGCCGCCATGGCCCGGCCGCACAGCCGCAGCCCCACCACATCTTGCACGACCCGCGTGCCACGCATCTCCGTGCGAAGACAAGCAGCTAGGGGTGCATCTTCTGCTCTCTCCGTCTTTGATGGCCAGGCATTGCCGCTGCCAGCAGCGGCGACCAAGGGAGAACGGTGATGACACCTTGTTTTGCTAGGGTTTCGGTCACCTCTGGAGTCGCGCGATCGACCTAGGAGGCATGACACACTAAAATAACATTTATATGTTATCAAAACCGGAATAATCTAATTGTGATAACTCTGCCACAGAAGTCAACATTTGCATGGTGTGATTTTTATTTCAAAAAGAAAGTGTCTACCAGCTCAAACAATTCGTAGAACTAGATGAGCCGGCGGTTTGACCGGGAAAAGGAACACAAAATGAAGCTTTATTGGACATTTATTCGAGTACACCTTTTTCAACATAATATGATGGGCTCATCATTTTTTTAAGGAATACGATTGGGCAAGCCTCTATACTGATTTTTTATTAAAAAAAGAACTCAAATCTGAGCCTCTAGAGACTTAAACCTGGATGGCTGGGTTATACATTCACTTTCCTAGACAAATAAGTTAGTCTCGCTTCTTGATGTGCTGATCGTTAATACTTACAGCTAATACATGTTATATATTCAAAGTACATGAAAGGCTAGCTAGAAAAACAATATACACACAAAAAATTAAAATGTCTCGCGATGAATTTAGTGAAGTCATAATATATATGAACCTGTTAGAGATATATTTGGTATACATACGGTTTAGGTAGTCTAGGATTGAGATAGATCTTGTGTCTTGTCTTGCACTCCAAGATGATCCCTGTACGCCTATATATACTCGCCCATGAGGCTCAATAATACATCCAACATATTCCGCCAATCTCTCTCCCTCTCTATCGTTCTACATGGTATCAGAGCGGCGCCGATCCTAACCTAGCCGCCGCCCAAGCTTCCGCGCCGCGCCGCCCCCGGGGAGGTCGATCTCCATGATCTACTCCGGGGGCCGCGCAATCCGTATGAGGGTTCGTCCGCCGATCCGTTGATCCGCTGCCCTCGAGTCTTTTTTTTCCAATCCGTAGATTGGTTTTCTTTTTGCTCGCTGGTCGCTCGACCGGCGTTTTCTTTTTTGGTTTTACCGATCATAGATCGGATTGAGTCGCCCATCGCCGTCGTCCACCTGCGCCTCTACTCCAACCTCAGCGTCGACTACACCGGCCATCTTCGACAACCGCGCGACTGATACGTCGCAAATGTATCTATAATTTCTTATGTTCCATGCTACTTTTATTACAATACTTGAATGTTTTATACATACTTTACAACATTATTTTACATTTTCCGGCACTAACCTATTAACAAGATGCCGAAGTGCTGTTTTCTGCTGTTTTTGGTTTCAGAAATCCTAGTAAGGAAATATTCTCGGAATTGGACGAAATCAACACCCAGGGTCCTATTTTTGCACGAAGCTTCCAGAAGACCGAAGAGGAGACGAAGTGGGGCCACGAGGTGGCCACACACCAGGCCGCGCGGCCCTGGCCGGCCGCGCCGGCCGTGGTGTGGCCCCCCGTGACGCCCTTGACCTACCCTTCCGCCTACTTAAAGCCTCCGTCGCGAAACCCCCACACCGAGAGCCACGATACGGAAAACATTACGAGAGGCCGCCGCCGCGTCCCATCTCGGGGATTCAGGAGATCGCCTCCGGCACCCTGCCGGAGAGGGGAATCATCACCGGAGGGGCTCTACATCATCATGCCCGCCTCCGGATTGATGCGTGAGTAGTTCATCCTTGGACTATGGGTCCATAGCAGTAGCTAGATGGTTGTCTTCTCCGCTTGTGCTTTCACTGTTATAGATCTTGTGAGCTGCCTAACATGATCAAGATCATCTATTTGTAATTAATGCTACATGTTGTGTTTGGTGAGATCCGATGAATAGAGAATATTATGTTAAGTCTATTATCAATCTATCATATATGTGTTGTTTATGTTCTTGCATGCTCTCCGTTGCTAGTAGAGGCTCTGGCCAAGTTGATACTTGTAACTCCAAGAGGGAGTAATTATGCTCGATAGTGGGTTCATGCCTCCATTAAATCTGGGACAGTGACAGAAAGTTCTAAGGTTGTGGATGTGCTGTTGCTACTAGGGATAAAACATTGATGCTTTGTCTAAGGATATTTGTGTTGATTACATTACGCACCATACTTAATGCAATTATCTGTTGTTTGCAACTTAATACTGGAAGGGGTTCGGATGATAACCTGAAGGTGGATTATTTAGGCATAGATGCATGCTGGATAGCGGTCTATGTACTTTGTCGTAATGCCCTGATTAAATCACATAGTAATCATCGTTGATATGTATTGAATCTTTATTTGTCAATTGCTCACCTGTAATTTGTTCACCCAGCATGTTAGTTATCTTATTGGAGAGACACCACTAGTGAACTGTGGACCCCGGTCCATTCTTTTACATCTGAATACATTCTACTGCTTTTACTTCTTTGCAAACAAACACCATCTTCCACTCGATACGCTTAATCCTTTGTTTTCAGCAAGCCGGTGACATTGACAACCTCACTGTTACGTTGGGGCAAAGTACTTTGATTGTGTTGTGCAGGTTCCACGTTGGCGCCGGTTTCACTGGTGTTGCGCCGCACTACATTCCTCCACCAACAACCTTCACGTGCTTCTTGGCTCCTACTGGTTTGATAACCTTGGTTTCTTACTGAGGAAAACTTGTTGCTGTGCGCATCACACCTTCCTCTTGGGGTTCCCAACGGACGTGTCGACTACACGCCAGCAAGACTTTTTCTGGTTGCCGGGAACGAAGAAAAGTTACACCACAGAGAATTGCCTCCCACGGCAACAGACTTTTTCCGGCGCCGTTGCGGGAGATCAAGACACGCTGCAAGGGGAGTTTCCACTTCCAATCTCTTTACTTTGTTTTTGTCTTGCTTTATTTTATTTACTACTTTGTTTGCTGCACTTAAACAAAACACAAAAAATTAGTTACTTAATTGTCTTTACTTTATTTGCTTAGTTTATTTTACTACTGTTATAATGGGTACTCCTGAAAATACTAAGTTGTGTGACTTCACTAGCACAAATAATAATGATTTTATATGTACTCCTATTGCTCCACCTGCTACTACAGCAGAATTCTATGAAATTAAACCTGCTTTACTGAATCTTGTTATGAGAGAGCAATTTTCTGGTGTTAGTACTGATGATGCTGCTGCCCATCTTAATAATTTTGTTGAACTTTGTGAAATGCAAAAGTATAAGGATATACATGGTGATATTATAAAACTGAAATTGTTTCCTTTCTCATTAAGAGGAAGAGCTAAAGATTGGTTGCTATCTTTGCCTAAAAATAGTATTGATTCATGGACTAAATGCAAAGATGCTTTTATTAGTAAATATTATCCTCCTGCTAAGATTATATCTTTGAGAAGTAGCATAATGAATTTTAAACAATTTGATAATGAACATGTTGCTCAAGCATGGGAGAGAATGAAATCTTTGGTAAAGAATTGCCCAACCCATGGACTGACTACTTGGATGATCATCCAAACCTTTTATGCAGGATTGAATTTTTCCTCAAGGAACCTATTGGATTCAGCTGCTGGAGGTACTTTTATGTCCATCACTCTAGGCGCCGCAACTAAATTACTTGATGATATGATGATCAATTACTCTGAATGGCACACTGAAAGAACTCCTCAAGGTAAGAAGGTAAATTCTGTTGAAGAAACCTCTTCTTTGGGTGATAAGATTGATGCTATTATGTCTATGCTTGCAAATGGTAGATCACATATTGATCCTAATAATGTTCCTTTAGCTTCATTGGTTGCTCAAGAAGAAAATGTAGATGTGAATTTCATTAAGAACAATAATTTCAATAACAACTATAGGCCATATCCTTTTAATAATGGTAGTGGTAATTCTTATGGTAGATCTGTTTTGCCTAATGAGGAAAAGATATTGGAAATTGAAAGAACTACTAAGAGCTTTATGCAATCGCAATATGAGCAAAATCAATTGTTTACTAAAACTATGAATGAACAATCTGCCTTGTTGAAAAATATAGGAAATCAACTTGAAAATTTGAATGAAAAAATTTCTGGTTTGCAAACTAAACTTACAAACGCTGAAAAGCGAATCTCATATATGTCTGAATCGCAATCTTCTTTAATTAATAAAATGGCTGCTAAACCTGAGGATAATGATACAAAATTTTCTGCTACAGCAAATGCCATCCAAGTTAGAATTAATGATAATATTAGAATGTTGGCTGAATTGCATGCTAGGTGGGATAGAGAAGAAAAGAAAAACTTGCTAAAGAAAATAATGTAGCTAAAGTATGGACTATTACCACCACTAGTAATGTTGATTCTTCACATGTTGCTGCACCTCCTACTATTAATGGTAAAATAATTGGTGTTGGCAATGTTTCTACTCCTAGTGCAAAGCGCACAAAATTGCCTGAAATGTTTGTGATAAAACTGCTGAAATTTTTCAAAATATTGGTGACAATGATTCCATTGCTGTAGAACATAATGTTTTAGATTTTGATGATTGTCATATTACTGAAGTTATAAAGTTCCTACAAAAACTTGCTAGAAGTCCCAATGCTAGTGCTATAAACTTAGCCTTTACAAAACATATTACAAATGCTCTCATTAAAGCTCGGGAAGAGAAATTAAGACTTGAAGCTTCTATTCCTAGGAAGTTAGAAGATGGTTGGGAGCCCATCATTAAAATGAAATTCAATGGCTTTGAGTGTAATGCTTTATGTGATCTTGGTGCAAGTATTTCTGTTATGCCTAAGAAGATTTATGATATGCTTGACTTGCCACCATTGAAGAATTGTTATTTGGAAGTTAATCTTGCCGATAATGTTAAAAAGAAACCTTTGGGGAGGATTGATAATGTGCGCATTACGGTTAAGAATAACCTTGTCCCCGTTGATTTTGTTGTCTTGGATATCGAATGCAATGCATCTTGTCCTATTGTGTTGGGAAGACCTTTTCTTCGAACCGTTGGTGCTGTTATTGATATGAGGGAAGGTAATATTAAATATCAATTTCCTCTCAAGAAAGGTATGGAACACTTCCCTAAAAAGAGAATGAAGTTGCCTTTTGATTCTATTATTAGAACAAGCTATGATGTTGATGCTTCATCTCTTGATGTTACTTGATTTGCACTTTCTGCGCCTAGCTGAAAGGCGTTAAAGAAAAGCACTTCTTGGGAGATAACCCATGTGTTTATTTTACTACAGCAATTTTTGTTTTGTTGAGTCTTGGAAGTTGTTTACTACTGTAGCAACCTCTCCTTATCATGTTTTTGTGCCAAGTAAAGTTTCTATGCTAAAGTTGATGTTATATTTGGGATCGCTGCGCAGAAACAGCATTGCTGTCTGTCACGAATTCTGGCATAAGTCCCTGTAAAAAATTCGAAAAATCTGCAAATTTACGAGCGTGATCCTCAGATATGTACGCAACTTTCATTAGTTTTGAGTTTTTCCATTTGAGCAAGTTAAGTGCCCAGTCCAGATGCATCTTTACGGACTGTTCTGTTTTTGACAGATTCTGCCTTTTATTTCGCATTGCCGCTTTTGTTAAGTTAAATGAGTTTCTTTGTTCCATTAACTTTCAGAAGTTTTGTGCAATGTCCAGAAATGTTAAGAATGATTGTGTCACCTCTGAACATGTGAATTTTTTATTGTGCACTAACCCTCTAATGAGTTTGCTTGAAGTTTGGTGTGAAGTTTTCAAGGGTCAATAGAAGAGGGTGATATAATGTGATCGAGAAGAGTGAAAGGCCTAAGCTTGGGGATGCCCCGGTGGTTCATCCTTTCATATTTTAAGAAGACTCAAGCATCTAAGCTTGGGCATCCCCTTCTTCATCGACAACATTATCAGGTCACTTCTAGTGAAACTATATTTTTATTCCGTCACATCCTTATGTTCTTTACTTGGAGCGTCGGTTTGTTTTTATTTTTGTTTTGTTTTGAATAAAGTTGGATCTCGCCATTCTTGTATTGGAGATATTACGCTCCTCTTTTTCATATGGAACACTTGTGTTCTTAATTGTGCTTTAATGTTCATGGCGAAAGCTTATTGCTTCGTTAAATTGTTATATGGTTGGAATTGGAAAATGATGCATATGGTTTGACAATTTGGCAATTGTTTGAGCTCTCATAGATCATGTTTAATCTCTTGCATCATGTAGCTTAATCTATTAATGAAGAACTACTGTAGAGCTTGTTTAATTTGGTTTGCATGATTGATCTCTCTAAGTCTAGATATTTTCGGGTAAAGTGTTTGAACAACAATGAAGACAGTGTAGAGCCTTATAATGCTTGCAATATGTTCTTGTGTGAGTTTTGTTGTACCTGTTCATACTTGTGTTTGCTTCAAACAACCTTGCTAGCCCAAACCTTGTACTGAGAGGAAATGCTTCTCGTGCATCCAAACACCTTGAGCCAAACACCATGCCATTTGTGTCCACCATATCTACCTACTATGTGGTATTTCCTGCCATTCCAAAGTAAATTACTTGAGTGCTACCTTTAAATTTCATTCCTCTACCTTTACAATATATAGCTCATGGGACAAATAGCTTAAAAACTATTGTGGTGATGAATATGTAGTTATGTGTCTTAATTCTTATAAGTTGCTTGTTGAGCGGTAACCATGTTTTCTGGGGACGCCATCAACTTTATCTTTGTTGGATATCATGTGAGATGCTATGCATGTTCGTCTTGTCTGAAGTAGTGGATTTCATGATCAAATGGTTTGAGTATGCATATGTTAGAGAAGAACATTGGGCCGCTAACTAAAGCCATGTATCATGGTGGAAGTTTCAGTTTGGACATACAACCTCAATCTCTTATGAGAATATTAACTATTGTTGAATGCTTAAGCATTAAAAAGAGGAGTCCATTATCTGTTGTCTATGTTGTCCCGGTATGGATGTCTAAGTTGAGAATAATCAAAAGCGAGAAATCCAATGCGTGCTTTCTCCTTAGACACTTGTACAGGCGGCATAGAGGTACCCCTTTGTGACACTTGGTTGAAGCATATGTTATGCGATGAGAATCCGTGTTTTCCGAGATAGTAGGAAAAGGTGCGAGCACTATTGGTACTCTATGCATGAGAATGCAACTTATAGGAAGTATTATGCATAGCACATATGAATTATTACTACCGTTGACAAAATTGTTTCTATGTTTTCAAAACAAAAAGCTCTAGCACAAAAATAGTAATCAATGCTTCCCTCTGCGAAGGGCCAATCTTTTACTTTATTGTTGAGTCAGTTTACCCATTCCTTTCTATCTTAGAAGCAAACACTTGTGTTAACTGTGTGCATTGATTCTTACATGTTTACTTATTGCACCTGTTATATTACTCTATGTTGACAAATATCCATGAGATATACATGTTACAAGTTGAAAGCAATTGCTGAAACTTAATCATCCTTTGTGTTGCTTCAATTCATTCTACTTTGAATTTATTGCTTATGAGTTATCTCTTATGCAACTCTTATTAATACTTGTCTTGAATGTACTATTCATGAAAAGCTTTGCTATATGATTCATTTGTTTAGTCATTATCTTTGTTAGCAATCTTTTGTTCAGATCACTCCATTCATCTCATATGCTTTACAATAATGTTGATCAAGATTATGTTGGTAGCATGTCACTTCAGAAATTATTTGTGTTATCGTTTACCTACTCGAGGACGAGTAGGAACTAAGCTTGGGGATGCTTGATACGTCGCAAACGTATCTATAATTTCTTATGTTCCATGCTACTTTTATTACAATACTTGAATGTTTTATACATACTTTACAGCATTATTTTACATTTTCCGGCACTAACCTATTAACAAGATGCCGAAGTGTTGTTTTTCTGCTGTTTTTGGTTTCAGAAATTCTAGTAAGGAAATATTCTCGGAATTGGACGAAATCAATGCCCAGGGTCCTATTTTTGCACGAAGCTTCCAGAAGACCGAAGAGGAGACGAAGTGGGGCCACGAGGTGGCCACACACCAGGCGGCGCGGCCCAGGCCCGGCCGCGCCGCCGTGGTGTGCCCCCCCCCCGTGACGCCCTTTGACCTACCCTTCCGCCTACTTAAAGCCTCCGTCGCGAAACCCCGTACCGAGAGCTACGATACGGAAAACATTACCGAGAGGCCGCCGCCGCGAATCCCATCTCGGGGGATTCAGGAGATCGCCTCCGGCACCTGCGGAGGGGAATCATCACCGGAGGGGCTCTACATCATCATGCCCGCCTCCGGATTGATGCGTGAGTAGTTCATCCTTGGACTATGGGTCCATAGCAGTAGCTAGATGGTTGTCTTCTCCGCTTGTGCTTTCATTGTTATAGATCTTGTGAGCTGCCTAACATGATCAAGATCATCTATTTGTAATGCTACATGTTGTGTTTGGTGAGATCCGATGAATAGAGAATATTATGTTAAGTTGATTATCAATCTATCATATATGTGTTGTTTATGTTCTTGCATGCTCTCCGTTGCTAGTAGAGGCTCTGGCCAAGTTGATACTTGTAACTCCAAGAGGGAGTAATTATGCTCGATAGTGGGTTCATGCCTCCATTAAATCTGGGACAGTGACAGAAAGTTCTAAGGTTGTGGGTGTGCTGTTGCTACTAGGGATAAAACATTGATGCTTTGTCTAAGGATATTTGTGTTGATTACATTACGCACCATACTTAATGCAATTATCTGTTGTTCGCAACTTAATACTGGAAGGGGTTCGGATGATAACCTGAAGGTGGATTATTTAGGCATAGATGCATGCTGGATAGCGGTCTATGTACTTTGTCGTAATGCTCTGATTAAATCACATAGTAATCACCGTTGATATGTATTGAATCTTTATTTTTCAATTGCTCACCTGTAATTTGTTCACCCAGCATGTTAGTTATCTTATTGGAGAGACACCACTAGTGAACTGTGGACCCCGGTCCATTCTTTTACATCTGAATACATTCTACTGCTTTTACTGTTCTTTGCAAACAAACACCATCTTCCACTCGATACGCTTAATCCTTTGTTTTCAGCAAGCCGGTGAGATTGACAACCTCACTGTTACGTTGGGGCAAAGTACTTTGATTGTGTTGTGCAGGTTCCACGTTGGTGCCGGTTTCACTGGTGTTGCGCCGCACTACATTCCTCCACCAACAACCTTCACGTGCTTCTTGGCTCCTACTGGTTCGATAACATTGGTTTCTTACTGAGGGAAAACTTACTGCTGTGCGCATCACACCTTCCTCTTGGGGTTCCCAACGGACGTGTCGACTACACGCCAGCAGCGACACAGCCGCACGCATCACACACGGGACGCCTACGTGCGACGCAGCAGGCTCTCTCGCCCACGCGGTCTCCATCGCTGGTCCATCTTCGCCGTCATCGCCCGGGATATCACCGACAACGTCGCCAACGAGTCTGGTCTGCGGCACGTCATCCACGCCATGGCGCGCGTAGCGCCGCCGTCGGTCTGATCAACCGACCGCGCGCACGTCTCCGCCAAGCACGTCCCCGAGCACGCGCCTACCACCGATCGAGCTTCGGGTTGCCGCTGCGTAGCCCCTTCGGGCCGCAGCGCCGCCGCCTTTGGTCCACGCCGCTAGCCAACGACGCGCCTTCCGAGGCGTGTACGTCGCTAGTGGCGTCCCGCCGCTGCACCGACTCGCGCTCTACAGCTACGCCGCCCCCTCGGGCCGTGGCGTCGCCGCACGCAGTCACCTTCGCCGTCCCCCGCGCACCGACGTCCGAGGCCACCACAGCGCCACCCCTTCGGCGCGGGTCGCCTCCGTCCGCGCATGGTCTTCGTCACACCGCCGGGTTCTTCCTCGCCTACTTCGAGTACCGCTGCCGCGCCTCCACAGGTAACCTGCATGGCCACTGCTGGCCGTTGCGGGTCCCGCCGACCACCTCCACGCCCATCTAGGCGTCAAGCATGACCACTCCAGGCCGCTGCTGCGACCGCCGCCTTCTACGTCTCCGTCCACCACGACCTCGTCGCCAGCGTCATCGACAACCGCGGACTGCATCGGCACCTCTCCCGCTTCGCCGCTCTGCGTCTCGCCACCGCTCCGGAGGCCTCCTCTGCTGGTCCTCCTGACACTGGCGCATGGTCCATGATGGTCCCTTCCCTCGCACGCCCGGTATTGGCAACACCGACGCGTGCCTTCGTCCCCGACGCGTCCCCGAGCCTGGCAAGCTCGGGCCAGCGCCTCGTCTTCATCGGCTTCGACAACGTCTTCATCGGCATCGACTCTTCTACGACTGCCTCGACCGCGTCGCCGACTTCGTCTTTGCGTACTCGGTTCTGGCAAAACCGGAGTATGCCTTCGTCCCCGACGTGCGCCTAGTTCTGGCAAAACTAGGGCAGCACCTCGTCCTCGACGGCTCGGACTGCATCGACTTCGGCATCGACAACCTCCACGACTGCCTCGACGCGTCTCCGTCACTCTCCTCGCGCACTATGCGCTTGCGGCTTCATGTGCGGCTACCTCGACACCGGCACCCGACCACGACATCGACCACGGCATCCCCTCGCGCGGCTACCCCGACCAAGGTTGCAGCACCCACGCTCTCGGCTACCTCGACATCGGCACAAAGGGCTACCACCTCGCCTGCGCCTCACCAGCTTCTTCTACAGTCCAAGCATCCGCGACGCGACACCATCCACGACGCTCCCGCTACGACTGCGGGGGAGTGTCAGCCTTCTGGGGTCCACTTCGGTTTATCTCCAGTCTGACCGTCCACGTCGTTCATGTTGTTCACGACGCTCCCGCTACGACTGCGGGGGAGTGTTAGAGATATATTTGGTATACGTACGGTTTAGGTAGTCTAGGATTGAGATAGATCTTGTGTCTTGTCTTGCACTCCAAGATGATCCCTGTACGCCTATATATACTCGCCCATGAGGCTCAATAATACATCCAACATATTCCGCCAATCTCTCTCCCTCTCTATCGTTCTACAGAACCACAACCAATAGACCTCACAGATAGCATAGTGACACTGATATTTCACCCCTATGCCATAAAGTTACTTTTACCATACCTTTTCTATGGACTGAATCAAAATATATTGTTCTCATCGTTTATACTTACAACTAATATATGTTATATGTTCAAAGTAGATGAAAGGCTAGCTAGAAAAATAGTATACACACAAAAGTTAAAACGTCTAGCGATGAATTTAGTGAAGTCATAACCACAATCGATAGATCTCACAAATACGCATACTATATGTGAACCACAACTAATAGATCTCACAAATAGCATACTGACAGTGATATTTCACACGTATGCCACAAAGTTACTTTTACCATACTTTTTCTATGGATTGAATCAAAATATATTGTGCTCTCTCTACTCATCATGCCGCCACTAGGTCCATGAGCTGATCGGAACATTGTGTGCTTGTTGTTTTGTGATCCCCTGATCATCACCCCATACACGTGCGCGCAAACACAGACCAAATGGTGGTTTATGACTTTATGAGTATAATATCGCAAAAGATGCTGGTAGTTTGTGCCAATGATAAAAATCTCTAGATCACAACACCTATTCCCCTCCTAAGAAATTTAAATCGCAGTAATTTAGGTTTAATAACACGTCCGTGCAACATATACATCAGTGTGTCGATTGGCTTTATTTGCAACGGAGATGCTACCACAGGGACGAGCTGACAGCAATTCATCCACACACGTGAAGATGTCAGCCATGAGAGTAAATCCTCGCGTTTCACACGTGTTGCACACTGTCATGTACGTTGGCATGGTGTAACGGAGTTGCCACTCTGGAGTATCGTGATAAACGAGCTCCTAAAATCGTAGTTTTGTGAAACCGTGGAAAAGATGTACCCTTTCTAGACGAAGGGGGTACTTATTACAAGAGTCTGCCAAACTTCACTCTGTAAACAAAGTACACACTATGGTGACCAGGCATCCGCTACCCAACTCAGAAAGTCCACGACTTTGTTTCATTGTTTGTAATCTCCAAACAGAGTGCAGACAAGACGTCAATGCAACTCTGCGAAAAGCATCTCGAAACAGCTAATGCCATTTGAGCTGCAAGCCTCCATCAAGCGACGTCACCAAGACGGTGCGTCGAATCAGATCCACCCATCAGAATTGTTGTGTAGATCAGCATACTATACACGGTAGGAGAGGGCCCAGATATATTCTACCTGTGCCATGGATTAGTGCCTTTTCTAGTGCCATCTACATTGAACACCCATAAGAATTGATCGGACTTTGAGAAGAAGAAAAATACTTATTAGAAACTTGGAATAGCAAGATAAGATCTTTGCTGGATGGCCACATCATCCACTTCTAGTAGTCGTTCCGGGAACAAAGTTTTAGTTCGGCCGGCAGGTCTTGGCATCAGTGGAGCCTCCAAGTCAATGCTGCGATTTTAAATTGAATCAAGTTCTCATCCCTGGTGTCGTCACGTGGCTAACATGCCTGAATACCACCAACAAGTATGAGCCCATTTCGGATATTCCAAGATGCTCAAGGCTTTTGCTACCCGTTGTCTCTACCCCCAATAGGTTTTACCGATGTGCTATAAATTGGGGACAAATCTCCTCATGATTGCAGAAGGATTACACTTGTCACTTTCGAAATGTTGAGGAGTACATTGCCCCATGGCATTACACCTTCCCGTACCTACAAACCTGCTTTCTCTCTCAGTGCAAGAACTTCGTCCTCGTCTGTAACCTCAAATCCAAAGGTCATTCCACCCCCCACTTTCTTGGAAGTTTCAGCGGAAATTTTGAATTTTTCCTTGTGAAATCTCTATGGTGCAAACAGGATTCTGTTTGATCTTTTATCCTGTATGATCAGCAAACAAGAAATCTGACAGGGCCTCTTGGATAAATTCCTTGAAAATTAATGTTCTCTTCTTTCCTTGCTTCAGAAATCTTTGTTCCAGGAGCTCCAAACGCAGCTTTCATTCAGGATCGATGAAGCCTCAAAGCTGCTGAAGAATACGCCACAGAAGCTATTGGATGCAGTAGTTGACTCAACCTTCAAATTTAGCGATCAAACTCTGCACCCATCTGAGGTACTTCAGTCCAGGAAACTCCTCCATTCCACTGCAATTTCCCATGTAGCAATTTTAGAATCAACAACCAAAAAAAAACTCAGCACTCAGCCATGCTTCTTTTCTTGTAAAATTAACGACTACTTGTGACAAGTTTGCAGAGCAACTTTGCACCAGTTGACGAGATAGGTGGACCCATAGAGATACTCCAGATCGAGGGAGAGATACCTGAAGATTTCCCAGAGGGCGTATACATCAGAAATGGTGAGCACCTGGTATCTTTTCAGATTACCGCAGTATTGAACATGTGCCGCAGAAGATTCAAAACAGAAAGCTAAGTGTCAGATAACAACAGGTTCCAATCCCCTCTTTGGCGCTCTCCACTCCACTGCGTCGGTCTTTGGAGAGTCCAGTGAAATATGGGTTGAGGGCGAGGGAATGCTCCATGCCGTCTACTTCACCAAGAGCCGTTCAGCTTCTTGGTCAGTCTCCTATGCCAACCGCTATGTGCAATCCGAAACATTGAAGATCGAACAAGCCCGTCAGAAGCCATGCTTCCTCCCTGCAATCGAAGGCGACTCTCCAGCCATCATTGCCGCCTACATTCTTAACTATGTAAGTGACACTGCAAACCCACATTGTATATGCTATTTCTCGGAAACCCTAACATGAAGTGAGTGGACATGCAATGCAGCTGAGATTTGGCAAAGTCAACAAGAACATCAGCAACACCAATGTGTTTGAACATGCAGGTAGGGTGTATGCCGTTGCTGAAAGCCATCAGCCGCAGGAAATCTGCCTACGAAATCTTGAGACAGGCAATACATGGGACATCGGTGGGGAATGGGATCGGCCCTTCACTGCTCACCCAAAGGTATGGACGGACAGTAGACGTATGTTGCATTAGTTGCGTAGCTAGAAAAGAACCGTAATTTAAGCATGTATAGGCACAAAACAGAACTTATTGTAAAAGGTACAAGTATTGATCATGTAACACACTACTTTACATCTAAGTATTTACATCTAAGTAATATCAGTTTGATCGATGTTTCAGTGTTATCATTGTTTAGTCTTGCTTTAAGGCACTTTGTTCAAATGGCTGTAGGTAGCTCCTGGATCAGGAGAGCTTGTAATCTTTGGTTCAGATGCAAAGAGGCCTTTCCTAGTTGTTGGGGTTGTCTCAGGTAGTTTATTGTACTTCTTCCCTGTGCCATGCTTGAGATCAGAATATAACCACACTCATGTATTATTTGGCTGCAGATGATGGAACCAAACTAAAACATAAAGTTGACGTCAAGCTGGACAGATCTACACTTTGTCATGACATAGGAGTTACTCTAAAGTATGTGAGTTTAAGAAACATCATTTGGTCCCCGCAACTTATTTACTTCAGTGCATACTACTTATAAAATACTAACTTGTTTACCGGAAATATACTAGAAAAATATTAGACTTGTATAATTCAGTAAGCAACGAAAGCAATTAACAGATATTGTCCTCTTGATGTAGGTACACTATAATCTTGGATTTACCTCTTACAATTGACATCGATAGACTCACTAAAGGCGGCCAGTAAGTATTTCAGATAAACTTATACTAACAAATAAGAAGCTTCCTTAATTTACAAAATCAAAATGAAATATTACCCCTTGCATAGGCTGATCGAATTTGAGAAGGGAAGTTATTCAAGAATTGGGGTTATGCCCCGCTATGGTGATGCAGAATCAGTTATGTGGTTCGACCTTGAACCATTATGCATGTTCCACCTTATCAACTGCTTCGAAGAGGGTGATGAGGTACATAGTATTCTCCTTTCCTTTCCTACCTTCAAGTTATTCCAAATGCTAACTATTTACAATGCAAATCTCATCCTTTCCTGGTGACTTAGGTTGTTGTCCAGGGCTTCCGTTCAGCTGACTCGATCATACCAGGGCCAAGACTAAACAAACAAGACATGGTGCTGGAAACAACAGAACTTACAAAACATGGCAAGGCCAGGAAACACGAAATTAATGAGAAACTATTCTCTCGCTTATATGAATGGAGATTAAACCTGGAAACAAAGACTGTTTCAGGGGAATATTTGACTGGAACCAAGTGGTCTTTGGAATTCCCAATGATCCACAACAACTACACAGGCGTGCGTCACAATTATGCGTATGCACAAATAGTGGATTCTTTAACAAGAACTGGAGGCAATAGTGAAAAAGGTACTACTAAAATGAAGCCGCAATTCACTAAATAACGGCATGTATATTGGGTGCATACGTCTAATTTTTATTTTTACAGTATTATGCATCATAGCTTGATTGATTCTTTTATTACATCTTGCAGTACTCCCTAAATATGGAAGTTTAGCAAAACTATGCCTGGAAGAAAGAGAGAATGTAACAGAGGTACGTATAAATGAACTGTGTGCTTCAGTTCAGCTACTATTTAACAAGAATGTCAGCACTCACGCTCATGTTGTAAACCAGACATCGGCCAAGGATCTAGTAAAGATGGAAATTCATCGGCTCGGTGAAGATAGGTTCTGCTCTGGAGCATCATTTGTTCCAAGAGTTGGTGGCACACATGAAGATGATGGGTGGATAATTTCTTTTGTACATGACGAAAAAACAAATACATCACAGGCAAGTTTTCATTGCAACACAGTATAGACACACCCTGATTCCTATACGAAATACAGGTCTAATTTTGAAGCTTATGTCTGCAGGTGCACATTATTGACACGCAGAGATTTGAAGGTGCACCTGTTGCCAAAATAACATTGCCGCAAAGAGTACCTTATGGCTTTCATGGAACTTTTATTCACAGCAACACAAATGGACGTGTGAATACTAAACCAGCAAAAAACTGGACAGCTTAAAACTAATCAGTTGAATTGGGCCTTATTAAGTAGCATTTTTTGTTCCTCGGATGCTGTATCATACAGTATTAGGTGAAATGTTCATATACTTCCCCTACGTGAGTATGTTTGTAACTACCGGTAGCCTTGTAGGTTATGTTATACAGTTGTTTGTAGAAACAAGAGGAGGCAGTGTTTAGCTAATAAGCATGTGGCTGCAGTTCTAGCTCTCTCAGTTGTGTGCAATTTCCATAAAAGACAGAACCATCATAAATAATTTGGTGTACTGAAATAATCGAAGTCAATCTGCCAGTATCTTAAAAAATAGGGAAAATTGGCTACAAGACACCGTTATTTTCCGGCCTTTGCCCAAACACACCGCTCAAAAGTGTCTTTGCTAGGTACCATTATAATTTTGTGGTACATTTGTGAGAACACACCGCACCCCCCAAAACGGAAAGTTTGACATTTTTGCTCAGTACAACCGGTTTTGAACTTTTTTTTTATACATCTGATTCAATTAGGGGAGCCTCTTTTTCAAGTTTTGGGAACCTATTTGGGTGGGTAGGGTATGGAAAATTTGCTTGGCCATAGGGAACCCAAGCCAGGTCGGGCTCCATTGCGTGGTGGTGTGGTTCAGAGCAAAGGAGTCACTGGCCTTGGCCAAAGCACTAGTGCAGGGGGCACTGGACTAATGGAGTAGTTGCTGCTAGGCACTACCCTGGCAGGACACGCACGCCATGGAATACAGAGATGAGGGGGGCAGAGCTTGCGGGCTAGGGAGACCACCAGGGCTCTCGCCGGATGAGGGAGGTAGGCTCGCCGAGGGCAACGAAGCAGGAGGAACAGAGGAAGGCGGGCTCGCTGGGGATGATGGATGGCGGCGAAAGGATTCGCCATGTCGCTGCAGCCTGTAGGGCTTCAAACCAGAGAATCAATAACGATTGGGATCTTGCAATTCTTTCTGGCATCCAATTAGTCAAACTTTCTGTTTTAGTTGATAGGATGTGTTCCGGCAAATATAACACAAATTATAATTGCCCTCAACAAAGACACTTTTGAGCGGTGTGTTTGGGCAAAGGCCAGAAAATAATGGTGTCTTGTAGCCAATTTTCCCAAAAAAATATTGTGCCAAATATCTACTACCTCCATCCCAAAGCTTCAAGGCTTATATTTTTTTTGAAAAGTCAAACCAAGTAAAGTTTAACCGAACTTTTAGAACAATATATCAACAAATATAATATTTTGTAGATACCATACGAAAATATATTTCATTATCTATTTAATGATATTAATTTTGTATTTTGCATGTTAATGATTTTTGGTAAAAGCTTAGTCAAACTTGACATAGTTTGACTTTCTAAAAATAATATAAGCTTTAAGCTTTGGGATGGAGGTAGTATAATGCAACAAGATTTGCACTAACCTCTAAAGGAAATAGTCAACATCATCACCAGAGCAGGTCATGGTCTCTCATAACAAATTTGTAGAACCCAGAAGCTAACGGAAAAGCCATAACCTGGAGGATCTTGAGGGCAGCCGAAGCCTCGCCAACATAACATGTTGCTTGTACGGTTGGAGAAGAGTAAAAGGGGTAGGCGCAAGAGAAGGGGCTTGGGGCAAAATAATTCTTTATAGATATTCAAAAAAAAAGTATTTTGGATCATATAGCTAGCATAACAAACTTGTAAAGGAAATCATAATATTATCTCTAAGAGATTTCTAAGGGCCACAAAAGTCCTGGACTTGGGCATCAAACCTTAGGGAGGTCGGAGGCAACTAAGAATCTGGTGGCTCAGCCCATGCCTATGATGAGGATGCCCCACATAACTAATATATTCTAGTAAATCAGTATGATACATATGATTCGAAAAATACAGCAGAAATAGCAGGGACTTATTTGGATCTATCAAAGTATTGTAGACAACTGAACAAATATAATTATAGTCTGCAACATAGAGCTCTCACATGCTACCTCTCTTCAAGTTACTAGTGCTGAAATTATTTAACCATGAAGGAACTCTTGCAGCTGCACCCTCCAACCGCACTAGGATTGGTTGACACCTGCACATTGATAGTAGCGGTACTACTCCATCAATATACATCATAGAATTTCACTTACATACTACATCAATATAGAGCCATGACTGATAAGGACCTACGATTTTAATAACACACTGCCTAAAGAGCGTAAACAAGATCAGGTGTTCACCTGGCACAATGGCTCAGAAAAGTAGAATATGAAGTCTGAGTATCACTATTTAAGTTTCTACAAATATACAAAGCACAAGCATTTAGAGTGATGAAAATATCTGATCAACTTCGATAGACAGCCTGAATACTTTGCATTGTGTAAAATTAGCTAAATGGATTTCGGCATTATTTGAGCTGGATCAAATGCCAGTAATAACGCTTTAAAGGTAAAACATGTCCAAGTCAGTACAATATTTATTTTTAATCATACATTGGCGGTTGATTAGCTAATTCAATGATGTAGTTTATTGGAAAAATAAATATATACCACGCTTAATTATGTAAAAGACGTCAGACATGTAAACTGCAAGCTCGGAAAGGTGAATGATCGTCCAAACAACATGACAACTAAAACCTCTACAGTGTAGATCAATTGTTAGGACAACTGGGTGGTTTTAAGTAGTATTCCAAATTCAGATACAGGGTGAGACATGAATGAAGCTCAAAACTTACCACGAAAGCCGAGCGTATCAATTCCTCTACGTAATCCACAGTAGAACCTTTCACGAAGTCGTATGAGACATTGTCGACAACCAACTTAACACCATTCTTCTCGAAGACTCTGCAGTTGAAATAAAAACAAAAAAAAGCATGTAAGTGTGGAATCGTCAAAATTATGGTGGTTAAGATCGATGCTTCATTGCTTCCCAAGAAATCGATTCTGAGATTCAATCTTTTGTCATAAAAAGTACTGTGAATAAAGAAAGTGAAAGCCTCAATCGAAAGCATGACCACTAACCTGTCATCTGCATTTTTCTTGTTATCAAGTACGAAGGTGTATTGGAATCCAGAACACCCGCCAGCTTCAACGCTCAAGCGCAACATGTTACCCTCGGCAGATGGTGCATTAGTGTGCAATTCTTTCAGTCTCTGCAGCGAGCTAATTCCATTATCACACACTGTACATGATAAACTAACTTGCAGAAGTAAAACACGTAACACAAACAGTATCAAAAGTGACACATTTTCTTATAATAACAGCATTTGTGTAAGCATGCAGACTATATCTATACGATCTGTATTACCTAACATATATAGAATTCGAACAACTCAAAGATTGTCCTTACATAAATGCTAAAGTTCCTATTTAAAGACTAAAGTTTCAAACCACCTAAGTTTCTACCATAATTATACAACTTAGGGACAATGTAAACAGAATCTAGAGCCGAATCTTAACCAGAAAATGGCAAGCCCTCGTTACAAAATCCTGAAAATTGATCCCCAAATTTATGAAAAGACAAATATCCCTCGAAGCAGTTAAAAATGGAATTAGTAAAACGGAGATGTGGAGGGAACCTACACGGACGCAGCTATCCGTCATGCTGACGGCCTCCGGCTCCGTCGGCGTCGGCGTCTCGGCGGTGGCGGCGGCGGCAGTTTGGTGGGAGGACGCGGAGTAGGAGGCGGCGAGAAGGTGGTTGGCGCGGATGCGGCTGTTAAGTAATAGCGCGAGGCGGCGTAGCAGTGGGGGGCTCGCCGTGGCCATCGCCGTCGGTGGGCGCCGGTGTTAAGCGGCGCGCCTCCGGTGGAATTGGGGAACGGGAGAAGAGAAGGAAGCTGACGATTTCCTGCGGTGCGTGGGCTCCACGCGTAGTTCCCGCTCCCACGTTCTACGTGCTCCAAAGTTCCGAATTTTGCATCTTCTAATTATTAATTTCTTTATTTTCTCGAAAATGCTAAGTACTATAGTACATATCTTGGCCACAAAAAACACATCGCGTCTATTGATGACCGTTGTCTACTTACATAAACTTCTGGTTAAACAATTTCGGTATCCTCTCCTCTTCAAAAGAAAACCTACTGGAAATGTTTTGTGGAGGCAGTCCTCACAACTTTCCGCTCTATTTTCGCGCCGATATAGAGTTGGCTCTGGTACTGATGTGGAGTGCGTGGAGTGTTCAATCCATCATTCATGGTGGATTGTTTAAGAGATCATAGTCGTACGACTCCTTAGCTTTGCGAGTGATTGCATTGATGCTCAAATAATATTTGGAGGGACAAAATTGTGATTTCTGCATATATGCAATCGAGGTGTCTATCTTGGCGACACCAGGTGGTCGCGTCAAACCTGAGAAAGAGAAGCATATGGTATTAAGAGACGGGTGCCTGCTCCGGGTCGGTAAAGCACTGGCCGCCGATGTTTTTCTTGCTCCACATATGACGGTCATATTCATCCTTCTTCTCCAATTGCTCCTTCAGTGACAACACGGCATGGGTCTTTGCAAAAAATGTGTTACATGAATACAAGCATTATCTGAAAAAACTAAACATAAATTTATATGACGAAGAAATTATATAGATTGAATGAATCATACAGCTATTATGAGGCAGGAAACCTTATTTTTGTGATGGAATGTTAGAAACATGCTTTATTAGGGCATGTACATTGCAGGCGCTTAGCCCAGGCGCTAGGATGTAAATCCTTGCAGTTAGACGAGAATCCCAGCCGATCTCGGGAATTAGGCTAGCATCGACGCAAGTCCATGCGCCGGGCGCTCTATCTTTTTTCCTGCATGCAACCCATCGGCAGGCCTAAACTCATGCACTAAATTCGTTTTAACTCCCACAATTAACGCCCCAGTTAGCGCCTAGCGCTGTACTTGCAGACGCTAACAAATATTTTTTACGGTAATTAATTCTTTTTAGCTGCACAAGCGCCTACCTAAGAGCCTAGCATTGTACATGCCCTTACGAGGGGGTACGCGGGCACATTAGCAGTCAAGTGAATTTCGAAAAATAAATAAAAAATACTTCCGACCTACCGGATTCGAACCAGTGACCTAAGGATTTATCTGCAACATACTACAGTCCTCCGCTCTACCAACTGAGCTAAGGTCGGTTTGTGATTTAATTCCAACACAGCGGATATAACATCAAAAAGATAATCGAAGGCATGTACCCCGTATTTCGAGAAATTTCTTGTCATCTCCCACTTTTGCTGGACAATGTGGCATTATCATGTGCTAAAAACCTTCATGATTTGTGCCTTACATACGAAGTCATATAGTGAATAATGAATTGGGAGTAACCTGTTATAGGTCGAATTCAAGGGAACACAAGCGATCGTAATTGAGTACCAATCAAATCTAGCTCTACCAAAGAGGACAGGGCAGGGAGTACCAATGGCGTATGGCGCAAAGCAGGGCCAACCTATATGCGTATCAAGAGACTCAGGAACAGCAGCAGCAGAGGCCTCCTGAGCAGACCAGGATCTTTTCACGAAAGAGGCTGAGATCTGATGCCCCGAAGCCTGACCAGATTCAGACTCCTCATGTTAGCCTGGACATCTATAAAAATTTCCAGGCTTCGCATTATATTAGCTTACAAAATCGTTATATCTAGTTTGAAACTGAGACTAGTTTGTTAAAATGTTACCAAACTGTTCCGCACCAATCCATACGTTGGCCTCTGATGATGGCCCTTTGATATGCAATCGTTGAGTCTTCGCAGTATGTGTTTGCTTGTGGTTCGTGTTGGCTCGTATGAAATTTCAGCCCTGATGCAGCTGAATCGGTAGTAACTGAATGTGCATCGGTTTTCTACAAAAACACAGGCGATTGGTTATTCAGTTGAAGTTTGTTAGTAGTTTTTTTTTACTGAGGTTTGATAGTAGTTACCTGAATGCATAAAGGCACCTCCAACATTCCGACGCAAATGGATGTGTTTGTGATGGATGGTCGAAATATATGTATGTATCTTCGCTCAGCGGCCTGATGCATAGGGACTGGCATGTTCATCCGAACACGGCCCAAATTTACGCCTTGGATGCACGACGGACACTGCAAGGTCGCATGACCGCTTGTTTCTCCCACAGGCCCGCATGACAGTGACCTGACTCGACCCTAGGGTGTCAACTGTTAAGTACTCAAATGAGATCCCACCTTAGTCCCACATTTTGCATTTTCTGGTATAAATTTTGATAGAAAACTTTGACTAAAAAAGCAAAATACACAAAAAGTGAGATCCCACCGGGATCCCACCTTGACATCTTACTCGATGCATCTTCTCAGCAGCACGCCAGTACTAGCGAAACGGCATCGCTTCGGTAGTCTGTGCCACGTTAATGGCGATGCCTCGCTTGCCGAACGGCCGCCGCCTACTTCTGCCAATAGAACTAATGCCATTGGCAAGCATGTCGCGCCCTCGACAACCTCCAGCGTATAAAGAGGGGCGCACGTTGGGCTGCCTCATTCCCTCCTCACAACCCTAGCTGCTGCACAATTTCCACCGTAGCCCCCCCCCCACCTCCTCTCCCATAACCACTGCAAGCAAATCCATGGCAGGTCCAAGTGGCTGGCGAGGTGGTCAAGGCCGTAGGCTAAAGGTTCGTTCCGAGCTAATGGTTTGCTCTTCTCACTACTAGGAAAAGGCATATAGCTGCAAAGGTTACTGCCGACGCGCTAACTTTTATGTATGCCGGTGCTATTTACCGTCGGCGCAACACTATATAGGGGCGTTGGTGATGCCGAAATACCACCAACGTACCACAAATTTGGTGCGCCGAGGGTAATGGTCGACCAGGTTCGGGCCAAGAAAAAATGGCAGCCCCCCTTACCGCCGGCGCACCAACATATTGGTGTGCCGAGCGTAATTTGATTACTACCGGCGCACCAATATGGTGGTGCGACTTTTCAGTTTTGAAAAAATAAAAGAAAATAATATAAATTTCAAAAAACAAAATCCTTGGATGGCCATGTGTTATGTGATGTCGTTTTTACCAAAATTAACAAGCATCAATTTCGAGTTTTTACAAAATGACGTCATGTTTCGGTAAAACGGGATTTCTAGTTACATACGACCTTCGATGAAAACCTTTTTATATCAAAATGTATCTACGCCCAAAATTTTGGCCAATTTTACGGTCGTTTGGCCAATTTTAGATTCCCCAAAATCAAAAAGGAAAACAGAGTTTTTCATGTTTTATTTAAAAAAAAAAGAAGAAAAAAATCCAAAGATACCGCTGGCGTACCTAAGATGGTGGTGCGCCGGTGGTTAGCTAGTTCTATATATAACAGACCCGTGTCCTTCTCTCTCACTTTCTTCTCCTCCTCCTCCTCCTCCATGTCTCCACTTTCTCCTCCTCCTCCTCCATGTTTCCTATTTCTCCTCCTCTTTCTTCACCTTCTCCCTCCGGCGCCCCATATTCTTCTTCCCATCCGGATCCAAGACGGCGAGCTCGAGCTTTGAAAGTGCATGGAGCCCCCATGTTTGGTTTTGGTAATTAATGACAATCCCTATGGACTAATGTTTGCATTGAGTTATATTTGTAGGAGTTGTCCATAGGCAATTTTTGAACCATATGTTGGCTTCAAGGTTGCAATAAGAAGAATTTGATGAAGGATATCAAGTGTCAAGTATGTCTTGAAGATGAAGGTGAAGTGAGCCCTCAAGTTACTTCAAGACATCAACATGATGAAGAATGAAGAAATGAAGTGCAAGTTCAAGATGAGCCATCTCGAAGAGGTCCTTTGCTTGAGTCTTGCCATCCATATGGTGATCATGGATATGTGAAGATGCGCCGAAGAAGAAGCTCTCCCATGGTGGATTATGGGGGAGCAATCCACATGGTGGTCATGGTTATGTCAAGATGCGCCGAAGAAGAAGCTCTCCCATGGTGGATTATGGGGGAGCAATCCACAAGACTTCGTCAAGCAAACACAAGCAAGAAAGGCGTTCCATCTTTTTGAGGTCAAGATCGTCGTCATCGAGCTCAAGTGGAATGCGCAAGTATAAGGTTTGCTCTTGATAGGGTTTCTTTCTCACCGGTCTCATAGTGTAGTTGGAGACCGGTTTATAGTTTAGTTGCCGTACTATCAAGAGGGCTCTCGAGTGAGTAACTCGATCGTATCGTTCGGAGAGAGCTCAAACCTTTGCATCCTTGCATCATCTTTCTTGGTTGTTATTTGGACCTTATCCATGTGATGTTTTAGAGCTTGTGCTTATTCTCATGACAAGCTCTAGTTCATCGAAAACGGATTTCACATAGATCACTTGTTGCGTTTTCGAGTTTGGTTCATCATCTTTCTTGGTTTTATTTGGATCTTATCCATGTGATGTTTTAGAGCTTGTTCTTATTCTCATGACAAGCTCTAGTTCATTGAGAATGGTTTTTGCATGGGCAACTTGTTGCATTTTCAAGTTTGGAAGTTTTACCGGTATGTCTTTTTTAGATAGGTCAAACCTTTAATCATTTGTTTCTATCCTCCCTTGTTGTACTATGATGGTTTCCTGCATGATCTTGTAGAGCTTGTTCCTAGCTTCAAAACAAGCCCAAGATCATCAAAATCGGAGTCCGGATGCAAAAGTTATGCCCGTTTTAGTTTTGGTGATTCTGCAGTTTTCTGGGGGGCGGATAATCCGGCCCGAAGGACAAAACATGGACAATATCCGGCCAAATATCCGGCCCGAGCCAGGGGCGATTTCGGGGGGCGGATAATCCGGCCCGGGGGCGGATTTTCCGGCCTGGGAGGCCCCAAACGGTCATATTTCGTTGGGAGGGGGTATATAAGACCCCCTTCTTCCTCCTTGGGCTGGTTGGTTCACTTTCTCTCTCTCCCCTCCATTGTTGTACTTCAAAGCTTGCCCTAGTTCTTGATTCCTCCCATGATTCTTGCATATTCTTGAGGGAAAAGAGAGAGGAGATCTAGATCTACATTTCTACCAATCAAATCCATCTCTTTGTGAGTGGAACTCTCTAGATCTTGATCTTGGTGTTCTTTGTGAATTCCTTTGTTCTTCCTCTCTTATTCCCCCAATAGCTTTTGTAGCTTTGTTGGAATTTGAGAGAGAAGGACTTGAGCATCTTTGTGGTGTTCTTGCCATTGCATTTGGTGCATCGGTTTGAGTTCTCCACGGTGATTCGTGGAGGTGAAAGCAAGGAAGTTGTTACTCTTGGGTTCTTGGAACCCTAGACGGATTCTAGGCCTTTGTGGCGGTTTGTTGGGAGCCTCCGATTAAGTTGTGGATGTGTGCCCCAATCTTTGTGTAAGGCCCGGTTTCCGCCTCGAAGGAAATCCCTTAGTGGAACCGTGACCTAGGCCTTTGTGGCGAGGGTCACCGGAGATTTAGGTGAGGCGCCTTCGTGGCGTTCGGTTTGTGGTGTGAGTACCGCATCTTGGGGTGAGGCCTTTGTGGCGTTGGTGTGCATCGAGCAACCACACCTCAAGGTGAGCCTCTTGTGGCGTTCGGGAGCACTAAGCAACCGCACCTCTCCACCGGAGATTAGCACTCGCAAGAGTGTGAACTCCGGGATAAATCATCGTCTCCCGCGTGCCTCGGTTATCTCTATACCCGAGCTCTTTACTTATGCACTTTACCTTGTGATAGCCATCGTGCTTGAAGTTATATATCTTGCTATCACATAGTTGCTTGTATTGCTTAGCATAAGTTTGTATATCTTGCTATCACATAGTTGCTTGTATTGCTTAGAATAAGTTGTTGGTGCACATAGGTGAACAATAGTATATAGGCTTTGGGCTTGACAAAGTAAACGCTAGTTTTATTCCGCATTTGTTAAGCCCATCTCGTAAAAGTTTTAAATCGCCTATTCACCCCCCTCTAGGCGACATCCGTGTCCTTTCAATTGGTATCAGAGCGAGGTCTCTCATTCTTAGGCTTCACCGCCTTGAGAGTAAAGATGTCGGCTAGGGGATTAGCGCACAATAACTTGTTTATATTTGATGGCACAAATTATGATCTATGGAAAATTTATGTGCTTAATATTTTGCGGCGTATGTCCCCGGACATGGAGCGATTTCTTGACATGGGTTTTTCTTCTCCTAAGGATCCTCAAAATTTATCTCTTGAGGAGGAGAAAAACTCTTGTCTCGATGCTCTTGCTTCTCATGTGTTTTCCATTGTTGTGAGCAATGTAGTTACTTCTTCAATCATGCCTTTTGGGAGCGCTCATGAATTATGGACAAAGCTTCAAGATAAATATGATGTGTCCAATATTATTGAGGATGATTGTATTTGTAAGGGTACATTGCCCCTATGTGTGGTTTTGGTAATTAATGACAACCCCTATGGACTAATGTTTTCATTGAGTTTATATGAAGGAATATTCCATAGGTACTACTTGCTCTCCATGTGTTGGATTCAAGTATGGATGCCATGAAGATAAAGATATACCTTGTGTATTGGCATCAAGATCATCGGTATGAAGATATATATGTGATATGATCAAGAAGAAGAAATGAAGATGGAGTTCTTATGTGGAACTCAATATTAGCCATGCTCTATCTTAAGTGAGTATGAGAAGATACAAGGTTGAGTTGGGCAAGTTCAAGATGAGCATCTTGAGTGGATCACATGCTTGAAGCTTGCCGTCCATTTGGTGATAATGGACATGTGAAGATGTGCATCAATGAAGCTTTCCCATCATGGTGTATGGGGGAGCATTTGTGAGTATACACGAAGCGACAATGATCAAGTGATGCATTCCGGCTTGAGTGGAGCGTGAAGTGTTATCATCAAGATCAAGCGGGATGCGCAAGGCAAAGGTATGACCTTGATAGGTTTTCCTTTTACCGGTCTCAAGGTGGTTGTTGGGAGACCGGATTATAGGATAGATAGCCGCACTATTAAGAGGGGCTTTCGGTTGGGTAACTTGATCACATCGTCTTAGGGAGCTCAACCCTTTGCATACTTTGCATATCCTTATTGCTTCTTGGTGTTTCTCTGTGTGAGGTTCTTGAGCTTGTTGCTAGCTTTACAACAAGCCCAAGTTCATCGAAAACGGAATCCGCATGCATCTTCTATTGCGTTTTCGAGTTTGGACGTCTTCACCGTTTCTTGACGGTGGGAGACCTCCTCTCTAAAATCATCTAAAAATATCCTGTGAGGAGTCTCCATATTTCCAGTTTTTGTTGGGGTTCTATTCGTCGTTATCTTTCCAACAAAATTGGTTTCATGTCATTCGGGGTTCGGGAGCAAAAGTTATTAAAGAAAAAGATAAAAGGAAAAATGAGAAAAGAATAAAAAGAGAAAAAGAAAAAAAAAGGGGGAGGGGACCGGCCGGCCGACCGGCCCAGCAACCGGCCCACCCGGTCCGGGAGCCGGCTGGTGCCATCCGGCCTGGTCCAGTGGCCTTTGGGCCGTGACCGGCCGCAGGCGGTGGCCAACCGGCCCGCCCGGCTGCCACCCGGCCGGACCGGGCTCTGGCCGGCCGGCCACACCGCCCACGCGGCCCGCGCTCGCCCCCGCGCGGCTGCCGCCGCCCGTGCGCGCTCTGCTCCTCTTCCGGTCGGTGGCCCGGCTGGGCCGGATGGCTGACCGGCCTCCTCGGCCCAGCATCCGGTCAGCCGGCTGGGCCGCCGGCCTGGGACGTTTTCCTAGCTTTTTTTGCCCGTTTTCTTGTCTTTTTCCCCCCAACAGTTTTATTTGCTCCTAGCTATAAATAGACCCTTCTTCCACCTTGAGCAACTACTTCTTCCCCATTCTCTCACCTCCATTGTTGCATTTGAAGAAGTTGCTCTCTCTCTTGTTCCCCCCATGATTCTTGCTCATATTTGAGGATTTGAGAGAGGAGATCTAGATCTACACTTCCACCAAACCAATTCTTCTCTAAGTGAGGGAATCTCTTGGGATCTAGATCTTGGAGTCTTTAGTTGACTTTCCCCCTTGTTCTTCCTCTCCAATCTCATCCTAGCATTCGTTGCTTTGGTGGGATTTGAGTGTGAAGGACTTGAACACCTCCGGTGTTCTTGCTTTGCATCATTGCATAGTGTTGAGCTCTCCACCACGATTTGTTCGAGTGAGAGACCGTGAGCTTGTTACTCTTGGAGGGTGACCTCCTAGTTGGCTTGGTGATTGGTGCTCCGGTGATCTCTTCAAGAAGATTGTGAAGAGGCCCGGGCTTCTCCTTCGTGGAGCTTGTGAAGTGGTTGTGGAGCTTGCCATCTCCGGAGCGGAGGAAAAGCTAACCATAAGGAAAGGGCCATTATCCTTCGTGGGTGTGGTTCGGAGAATAGGGTGAGCCTTCGTGGCGCGGGGAATCCTTCGTGGGACCTCCACTCCTCCAAACGTGACGTACCTTGTTGCAAAGCAAGGGAACACGGGAATACATCCTCGTCTCCGCGTGCCTCGGTTATTTCTATACCCGAGCTCTCTTTCCTTGTGATAGCCATCGTGCTTGAAGTACATATATCTTGCTATCACTTGTGCTACATATATCTTGTGCCTATCTTGCTTAGCTCTAGTTGCCATTGTCACACTTAGTTGAGCTTAGCATATTTAGGGTTTGTGCTTGTAAACTAAACATTAGTTTAATTCCGCATTCTTACAAGACAAATCCGCAAGAGTTTGTAATTGCCTATTCACCCCCCCTCTAGGCGACATCTCGATCTTTCAATTGGTATCAGAGCAAGGTCTCTCCTTGTTTTAGGCTTCACCGCCTTGAGAGTAAAGATGTCGGCTAGTAATTTAGTGCACAATGACACAATTATCTTTGTTGGCACAAATTATCATTTGTGGCGAAATTGCTTGCTTTGTAAACTTCGGACCTTGTGTCCAAACATTGAGCAATTTCTAGATGTAGGTTTTTCTCCTCCGATGGACCCTCAAAATCTATCTTTAGAGGATGAGAAAAACTTACATCTTGAAGCTCTAGTATCTAATGAGCTTGTATTCTCTTTGAGACCAGATTTTCATAGGTTCTTGATATATATAAAGCGAAAATCGTCTCATGAGATGTGGATCAAGCTTAAGGAAATGTTTGGTGGATCCACTTCTCATTTGGTTGGTGGTGACTCCGAGGAGCTCTCTTCCCCTTCACATCATGAAGAGCTCCAAGTTGCTTCCACCTCCGGCCGTGATGAGTTCTCATCTTCTTCCACTTCACCAACGTGTAGCAAGACACGAGGTAATGATATGGTGAGTGGTGAGGAAAATTGCAATGTTGATATTGTGCTCAATAGTGATGATTCTTCATCTCTATCCCATTGCAATGCTTCCTCTTTGGACTTAAACACATCTAGCATTGAAAATAATCTACATGCTTGTGTTGATAGTCCTCGCATATCATGTGTAAATTGCTCACATAAATCCCATGATGATATGCTTGCCTTGTCTTGCTCCCATAATCAAAATGCTTCTATCTCCTCTAGTTGTTTGACTAACAATGTAGAGGAAACCGAACACTCTATGGATCAAGACATGTTTTCAAATGAGGATTCAAGAACTTCTTCATCTTCATCCTCCGGTTTGCACATGTGCCTTATGGCAAATGGATCAAAGGTATCTCCTACTTTGACTCCTAATACTTCCTCTAATGATGAAAGTGATGATGATGACAATGATGAAGAATATAATATCTTGGTGCATAATATGGCAATGGTATATGCTTCTCTTCATGGTAATAAAGAAGCTCGTGCTAATCTCGAACACTCTATGGATACCTTGAGTAAATATAGGGAAACCATAGTGGAGTTGGAGTCCCATATCGAAAATGGGGAAATGAGATTCACTCTCCTCAAGCATGAGCTAAAAGATGAGAAGCATACTAATTTTATGCTCACACAAAAATTTGAATCCTATAAGCATGAAAATGAGAAAACTATTGTTGATGCTTGTGCTACTAACTCTAATTCTTGTGAAGCATCTACCTTAGAGGAGAATGTTGAGCTAAGGGCTCAACTAGAGTTGCTAACTAGCAATTATAGGGAATTGGAAGAAAGTCATAAAAAGCTCTCAAGCTCTCATAATGATCTTCTAATTTCCTATGATGGGCTAAAGTTAGCTCATGAGGCTTGTATCACTAAGGTAACATCTTGTGAGCCTCATGTGGACATTAGCACAATCTCTACTACAAATGCTATATCGACATGTGCTAGTCCTAGTAGTCCATCTAGTCAAACTAGTGATACACCTTGTGTTGGATTACTTGCTTTGCCTTGTTGCTCTAATAATGAAGCTTCTACTTCCTCTAGTACTTGTATTTCTACTAACCATGTAGAGGAAATCAAAGAGCTCGAGGCCCAAGTCCTTTCTTTAAAGAAAGACTTGGAAAAGCGTCATGAAGGGAAATCCGCACTTGACAAGATGTTGAGTATGCAACAATCCCCCAATGACAAGAGTGGACTTGGATTCAATTCCAATAACAAGAACAAGTCCAAGAGCAAGAGCAACAAGAAGAAGGGCCAAGACAAAGTCAAGGATCCGGCCAAGTTGGTTTGCTTCAAGTGCAAGGTTGAAGGGCATCATGTTAGATCATGCCCATTGAAGAAGAAGAAGCACTTGAGTGAGAAACAACAAGGGAAACGGCCACAAGGTCAAGGTCAAGCTCATGCTCGACCTCAAGTTGAAGATAGGCCACTTCCCAAGAAGAATCAAGATATTGTTCCCCAAGAGAAGAAATCAATAAAGAAGAGAAAGGGGAACACTTGCTACTTATGCCGTGTGAAGGGGCACTTTGCTTCTTCATGTTTAGGTAGTACCTTATCTAACCCTATAATTGTTGATGATGATTATTCTCTAGGGAAGGATAAGGATGGCAATGTGTTTGCCAAGTTTGTTGGAACTCAAAGTGGTCTCAAGAAAAGGACCATTTGGGTTGCCAAGCCTATTGTGACTAACCTCTTAGGACCCAACTTAGTTGGGGACCAACAAGCTCAAACGTAATCAATAGGTGCATATGGAGGTCATTGGAGACTTGGCTACTTCATGAAGAATTAAGGGATCTTCATATATTATATTATGACCAAGCCAAGTCGTATGGATTATCATCTATATCTTATATCCAATGTTCCTCCTTGCGGTAACTTATACTTCAACTCACCATATTTATTGTAAGTTACTTGCCCCTTTGCATGTTTGGTTTTGTACCAAATATTTGTGTGTATGTGTTGTGTCTTACTTACCTATCTTGTGTATTCAAGTATGTTTGTTTGACTCATCATATACTTGTGTATTATTGGGAGCCTAATGCATCTTGATGATATCTTATTTGGCTCTCTTTGAGTGATTAATGGAACATCCCATTTTGGGGGAGTGATATGCATTGTGCATCTCTCTTTCTTTAAAATGTGTGTATGTGGGTACCACCACTTAGTATTGATATTGCAAGATTATCTAGTAACTATGTGGTGTGGCATACTCATGAGAAATTCAAATTCTAAATATCCATTAATCATCTCTAGTTGAATTTTAGTTGCCTCTTATTTAGAAGAAATGTCTTATCACATTATGGGGGAGTAATATGTTTTGTACATATCACAAACCTAGAAAATGTGAACATATGAGGTTATGCCACTTAGAGTTGATGCTCTTAATTATCTTGTTCCTAGGTGGCATGTTTGCTCAAACAAGCTCCATTCCTAATAAAAATATTTTATTGGCTCATCTTATGGACTCTTGTTTGATTAAGAAATTCTTGGTACGGTTTTCCTCAAATACATATCTCTATATCTTATTTGGGACACCGTTTGCTTCAAGTTATTCTAATCATTGCCGTGCGTGATTGTTTGACTAATTGAAGCCATCAAGAATCTTCATTCGTGCATAGTGCTTAATTCTATATACTTATCCTATGCCTTTTATTGTGAAGTTGATCCTTACTATCATTTTAAATTCACCACCGGAAATTATTTCCAATATACTCATTGTCCTTGACAATTGATAACCTTGTATGTGGTTGAATTCATGGATCATCTTCACCTTGGATTGCTTCTTATTTACTTATCTTATTTCCAAGAAATCTTTGTTGCTCCCACGTGTCTTCTTTGTCCCTTTGAAAAATCTTTTGATAAATTCTCTTGATTCATATCAAGTGTTTGTTTTGGAAGACAAACCTTTTTCCTTACGGTACATTGTGCCATTGTGAAAAGTGTATAGGGTTTGGTTTATTTTGTTTGAACCTTGCTCTTTTGGGGAGTTTGCTATCTCATTCTTTCTTACATGATTCATTTGCTTGAATGAGATAAATCGTTGAGCATGTTTGCTTTATTTCATCCTTTATGCTCAATGGTTTCTTCTTAGTTCATTTGTTGAACTTTGTTGAACAAATCTTTTTGTGATTTGCGTCTTTGATATATTTTGTACAACAAATTTGTTTGGTGATATCTTTATGCCTTATTCGATTCTTTTGGTGTTTTGTCCAAAGTATATCTTTCTTGGATCTTTAAAGTCTTTATGTGTGCTTATATGTAATTTGTTTATATTTGTAGCATGCTTGCTTTGTTTGATCCATTATATAGGGTATACTCCATCAAATCCTAAATGGCTAAGATGTGCATGAAATTCAAATTTCATCTAAATATGCACATATTTATATGGAGTGTGTCCTATATATTGTGGTTTGTCTAACCATGTTGGACCCAATGAGTTTGGGGGCCAAGATGTACTTGAATGATGTTTTAGGTACATTGGAGATGCAATGGAGGCTTGTCTCATCTATAAGGAAGGTGTTATCACCATATGAGAATTGGAGTCAAGACTAGGATGATCTATGAACTCCTATCTACTACATCATGCCATTGCTATCTCGGTAACAAGTATCTTATTCATGCATACTCATATAGCATCCAACCTCTTGTAGGTTGCATCTTGGCATGAAATTCTTTATTTCGAAAATATTGAGGTTCTTGAAAAATCCTTTTAAAGAAAAACTTCTTATTGTACACTTGAGTAATTTGAGAAGATGCATATGATGGGGATATATATATATATATATATCATGTTTATGATTCACCTATCCCAAATATGCCCTCTAGCAATTTATTGCATATCAATTCCTCAAAGAACTCTTATGTGCAATATTGATGAAATTGAGAAATAAATCCGCATTTGTGATACTTGTTGCCTCTCTCAAAACATTCCAACTAGCTTTACTTCCCTTATTGTTGGTTGTGATGTTTTTGAGATTTTACTTGTTTGAAGCTCATTCATATACCATAAGTGAAAATTGGAGCCATAGGCTATATATGCTTCTTAAGCAAACATCCTTTGGTATATCTTATGACTTCATCTTGGATATCTTGTCTTATCTATTTTGTTAACCTCTTATGTGTGCATGTCTCTTTATGGATCATTTGTCCACTTTAGAAACTTATATACATAAGAGCGTTAATCCATCACCTTGATATCTTTGTTCTTTGCCGACCATCTTTTATCCTTTTGTTTCTTAGTGGTGTTGGTAAAGGAGATTTATGAGTGCTTGGTTTATTTGTTTTCCTTCTTGCACTCATATCTCGTAATTTTTGGACTAAAGTTGTTCTTGATAAGCATATTCTCTTTATCTTAGTTGCGTTCTAAATGATATATAGGGAGTGAGGATTCCATGTTTGTGCATATTGTATTCAAATGCAAACATTATAAATTGTGCACAAACCTTGGGGAGCTTTCTTATTTTATTTAGAGCACTATATCTCTCTTATCATGATATCTTTGTTTGTCCAATTGGATCTTTGATTGCTTGCTTTATTTATTGAAGCTCACTTCACCATGTTATCTTTTTGCAATCTTTGATCCTCAATATAGTTTGACTTCCTTCAAGTATTCATCATTGGATATGTGCACTTGATTCCACTCAAATTATGAGAAGTGCACACTTTGGGGAGGAACTCACATTATATTGGCCTTCTAAATTTTTCACCCATTTTGACAATCGATGCCAATGGGGGAGAAGTTTAGAGGGTTTAAGGGAATGGTTTTATACTTAAGCTTGGTTTGTGCTTAAGTGTTTTGCCTCTCATGCATTCCATATTTATATGTCTTGCATGGTTGTATATATATAGTGGAAACTATCCCAAAGGTTAATCTTGACAATGTATGCAATGAATTCATATTCATCACACGTGCATACATTGTGGGGGAGTTTTCTCTATATATATTGGTTCTACTCACATCCATTGCATTTGTTGTAGTTGTGTGAGTAGAGCCGGTTTTGATATGGACTAGTTGCTTTGTGTTACTTGACCATATCAAATACAACCTCTTGTATACAACTTATTCTCGGATAAGTTGCGTACTTGTCACTAATATTCATTATATAAACCCTCTTATTGTGGTTGTCATCAATTACCAAAATGGGGGAGATTGTAAGGGTACATTGCCCCTATGTGTGGTTTTGGTAATTAATGACAACCCCTATGGACTAATGTTTTCATTGAGTTTATATGAAGGAATATTCCATAGGTACTACTTGCTCTCCATGTGTTGGATTCAAGTATGGATGCCATGAAGATAAAGATATACCTTGTGTATTGGCATCAAGATCATCGGTATGAAGATATATATGTGATATGATCAAGAAGAAGAAATGAAGATGGAGTTCTTATGTGGAACTCAATATTAGCCATGCTCTATCTTAAGTGAGTATGAGAAGATACAAGGTTGAGTTGGGCAAGTTCAAGATGAGCATCTTGAGTGGATCACATGCTTGAAGCTTGCCGTCCATTTGGTGATAATGGACATGTGAAGATGTGCATCAATGAAGCTTTCCCATCATGGTGTATGGGGGAGCATTTGTGAGTATACACGAAGCGACAATGATCAAGTGATGCATTCCGGCTTGAGTGGAGCGTGAAGTGTTATCATCAAGATCAAGCGGGATGCGCAAGGCAAAGGTATGACCTTGATAGGTTTTCCTTTTACCGGTCTCAAGGTGGTTGTTGGGAGACCGGATTATAGGATAGATAGCCGCACTATTAAGAGGGGCTTTCGGTTGGGTAACTTGATCACATCGTCTTAGGGAGCTCAACCCTTTGCATACTTTGCATATCCTTATTGCTTCTTGGTGTTTCTCTGTGTGAGGTTCTTGAGCTTGTTGCTAGCTTTACAACAAGCCCAAGTTCATCGAAAACGGAATCCGCATGCATCTTCTATTGCGTTTTCGAGTTTGGACGTCTTCACCGTTTCTTGACGGTGGGAGACCTCCTCTCTAAAATCATCTAAAAATATCCTGTGAGGAGTCTCCATATTTCCAGTTTTTGTTGGGGTTCTATTCGTCGTTATCTTTCCAACAAAATTGGTTTCATGTCATTCGGGGTTCGGGAGCAAAAGTTATTAAAGAAAAAGATAAAAGGAAAAATGAGAAAAGAATAAAAAGAGAAAAAGAAAAAAAGGGGAGGGGACCGGCCGGCCGACCGGCCCAGCAACCGGCCCACCCGGTCCGAAACCGGAGCCGGCACTGGTGCCATCCGGCCTGGTCCAGTGGCCTTTGGGCCCGTGACCGGCGCAGCCCGGTGGCCAACCGGCCCGCCCGCCACCCCGGCCGGACCGGGCTCCGCCGGGCCCACCCGCGCGGCCCAGCCGCTCGCCCCGCGCGGCTGTGGCAGACCGCCGCCCGTGCGCGCTGCTCCCTTCCGGTCGGTGGCCCGGCTGGGCCGGATGGCTGACCGGCCTCCTCGGCCCAGCATCCGGTCAGCCGGCTGGCGCCGGCCTGGGACGTTTTCTAGCTTTTTTGCCCGTTTTCTTGTCTTTTTCTCCCCCAACAGTTTTATTTGCTCCTAGCTATAAATAGACCCTTCTTCCACCTTGAGCAACTACTTCTTCCCCATTCTCTCACCTCCATTGTTGCATTTGAAGAAGTTGCTCTCTCTCTTGTTCCCCCCCATGATTCTTGCTCATATTTGAGGATTTGAGAGAGGAGATCTAGATCTACACTTCCACCAAACCAATTCTTCTCTAAGTGAGGGAATCTCTTGGGATCTAGATCTTGGAGTCTTTAGTTGACTTTCCCCCTTGTTCTTCCTCTCCAATCTCATCCTAGCATTCGTTGCTTTGGTGGGATTTGAGTGTGAAGGACTTGAACACCTCCGGTGTTCTTGCTTTGCATCATTGCATAGTGTTGAGCTCTCCACCACGATTTGTTCGAGTGAGAGACCGTGAGCTTGTTACTCTTGGAGGGTGACCTCCTAGTTGGCTTGGTGATTGGTGCTCCGGTGATCTCTTCAAGAAGATTGTGAAGAGGCCCGGGCTTCTCCTTCGTGGAGCTTGTGAAGTGGTTGTGGAGCTTGCCATCTCCGGAGCGGAGGAAAAGCTAACCATAAGGAAAGGGCCATTATCCTTCGTGGGTGTGGTTCGGAGAATAGGGTGAGCCTTCGTGGCGCGGGGAATCCTTCGTGGGACCTCCACTCCTCCAAACGTGACGTACCTTGTTGCAAAGCAAGGGAACACGGGAATACATCCTCGTCTCCGCGTGCCTCGGTTATTTCTATACCCGAGCTCTCTTTCCTTGTGATAGCCATCGTGCTTGAAGTACATATATCTTGCTATCACTTGTGCTACATATATCTTGTGCCTATCTTGCTTAGCTCTAGTTGCCATTGTCACACTTAGTTGAGCTTAGCATATTTAGGGTTTGTGCTTGTAAACTAAACATTAGTTTAATTCCGCATTCTTACAAGACAAATCCGCAAGAGTTTGTAATTGCCTATTCACCCCCCCCCTCTAGGCGACATCTCGATCTTTCAGTATTGCTTCCACTTCCGGTCGTGATGAGTTCTCATCTTCATCCACTTCACCGAAGTGTGGTAAGACACAAGGTAATGATATGGTGAGTGGTGATGAAAATTGCAATGTTGATATTGAGCTTACTATTGATGATTCTTCATCTCTATCTCATTGCAATGCTTCATCTTTGGACTTAAACACATCTAGCACTAGAAATGATTTACATGCTTGTGTTGATAGTCCTTGCATATCATGTGTAAGTTGCTTGAATAAATCTAATGATGATATGCTTGCATTGTCTTGTGGCCATGATAAAAATGCTTCTATTTCCTCTAGTTGTTGTGTGTCTAACAATGTAGAGGAAACCAAAGATTCTATTGGTCAAGACAAGATCTTGAAAGGAGCCTCAAGTAACTCCTCATCTTTATCTCACGGTCCTCATATATGCCTTATGGCCAAGGGTTCCACGGTACCTCCTACCATGGAACCTAATATGTCTCGTGGTGATAAGGATGAGGATGAATATGAAGAAGAGGATTGGGTTGTCTCTCTACGCGATAAGGGTAAGAGCGTATTCAAGGTTATTTGCAAAGATAAAATTGCTAGCACTCACTTCTTTGAAATCTTGACTACCGCTATTGAGAGCCAAAAACTTATTTGGATGCATGAGAACACCATTGATAAAAAGGGTGCTCTTGAACGAGAGTATGCCGATGATGTAGCATCATTAAAAAATGAACTTGAAGAAGAACAAACCATCAAGGAAGCTCTTGAGGAGACCTTTGCTCTAGAATTGTCTAGAGAAAAGGAAAACCATGATAGAGCTCTTGAGATGGCAAATGAACTAAAGCTAAAAAATGATAAGCTTGTGTTTGTTAATGCTAAACTCCTTGAGGATTTTGAGCAACTCAAAAAGGGCTCAAGGGTCATTGAGAGTGCGCTCGCCAAACTCACCGAGTCGCATGAGCAACTTAAAGCTTCTTATCTAAAAGAGCATGCCAACTTGCCTTCTTCTATTACTACTAATATTGATGCTTGTGCTACTAACTCTACTTCTTGTGAAGCATCTATCTTGAAGGAGAATGTTGAGCTAAGGGCTCAACTTGAGTTGCTAACTTGCAATTATGGGAAATTGGAAGAAAGTCATGGAAAGCTTTCTCGCTCCCATGAGGATCTTCTAGCCTCTCATGATAGGCTAAAGTTAGCTCATGAGGCTATCATATTTAAGGCAACACCTTGTGAGCCTCATGTGGATACTAGCACTACTACTCAAAATGCTATATTTCCATGTGCTAGTCCTAGTAATTCATCCACTCATAATATTGCTAAATCTTGTGATGAATTATCTTCCTTGCCTTGTTGCTCTAACAATGAAGATTCTACTTCCTCTAGTGCTTGTGTTGTTACTAACCATGTAGAGGAAATCAAAGAGCTCAAGGCCCAAGTCACTTCTTTGAAGAATGACTTGGTAAAGGGTCATGAAGGGAAATGCAAACTTGACACGATGTTGAGTATGCAACAATCCCCCAATGACAAGAGTGGACTTGGTTTCAAATCCAACAACAAGAACAAGTCCATGAACAACAACAAGAAGAAGGGCCAAGTACAAGTCAAAGACCCGGCCAAGATTGTTTGCTTCAAGTGCAATATTGAAGGGCACCATGTTAGATCTTGCCCTTTGAAGAAGAAGCAAAAAGGGAAGCGGCCCCAAGCTCAAACTCATATTCAACCTCAAGTTGAAGAAATGCCACTTCCCAAGAAGAAACAAGCCAATGCTCCCATTGTGGAGAAACCTAGTGAGAAGAAGGAGAAGAAAAGAACTTGCTACATATGCCGTGAGAAGGGCCACATCTCCTCCTTGTGCACTATTGGTACCTCATCCAACTCTATCACCATTGATGATGTTTATTCTCTTCGTAAGGATGAGGGTGGCAATGTGTTTGCCAAATTTGTTGGTGCTCAAAGTGGTGTCAAGAAAAGAACCATTTGGGTTGCCAAGCCTATTGTGACTAACCTCTTAGGACCCAACTTAGTTGGGGACCAACAATCCAAAATTTGATCAATAGGTGCTTGTTGGAGGGCATTGGAGACTTGGCTACATCATGAAGAATTAAGGGATCTTCATCATTTATATTATCTCAAGCCAAGTCTTTTGATTATCTTACTTCTATCATATACCCAATGTTCCTCCTTGCGGTAACATGTGCTCAACTCATTTATATTGAAAGTTACTCGCCCCTTTGCATGTGTTAGTTTTGTTCCTAACATGTGTTTGTATATGTTGTGCATCCTACTTGTTTTTCTTGAGAAATCAAGTCTATGAATGTTAGGTTGCACACCATGTATTTGTGCTTGTGTTGGAGCCTCTTTGCATCTTGTTGTATCTTATATGGCTCTTATGAGAGATTAATGGACTATAACATTTTGGGGGAGTGATATGCCTTTAGGAATTTCACAATCCTAACAATGTGTGTACATGAGGAATATCACTTAGAATTGATATTGCAAGATTATCTAGTCTCTATGTGGTATCTCATCTTCATGAGAAATTCAAATTCTAATGTCCATTAATATCTCTAGTTGGATCTTTTTTTTCCTCTTGTGAAAATAAATTCCTTATCACATTATGGGGGAGTAATAAGCTTTGTGCATATTACAATCCTAGGAAATGTGAACATTTGAGGTTGTGTCACATAGAATTGATATTGTAAATTATCTCTCATATGTGACATGTTTTCTCAAACAAGTTCCAATTTGCTTAAATGGCTTCATTGCTAATATCTTTGTGGATCTTATTTGTGAAAGTTTTTCTTGGCATGGTTTTTCACAATGTGTCCCTCAATACATTTTTGGAAAACCATATGCTTCAAGTCATACTATTAATTGCTTTGCATGTTGGTATGAATACTATTAATTGCTTTGCATGTTGGTATGAATACTATTAATTGCTTTGCATGTTGGTATGAATACTATTAATTGCCTTGCATGTTGGTATGACTAAATGAAGCTATCAAGAAACTATCTTTGCATGATGGTTAACTCTTATCTTTTACCATATGCTTTATTCGTTGTAAATATGATCTTATGTATACTTACAAACTACCACCGGGAAATATTTCCTAATACCTCTTGTCCTAGGACAAGTGGTAATAAATTATGAGGTAGATATTTATTGATCATATATACATTGGCTCTTGTGTTTAAATTGCCTTATTCATTGCCATGAATTTGTTGTGCTTTGACTCCCATGTGTCTTCCTTGCATCTTATGGATCTAAGTTGTCTATTCAAACTTTCTTAGCATTGTTAGAAGATATAGGTAGCGTGATGATCCTAGTTTTGTGCATTTTGTATTCATATAAAAATTCCTAGATAATGCACCAAACTTGGGGGAGCTCTTCTATATTATTAGAATGCTTAACATCTCTTGATCTTTATCAAAAATTTGGTTTTGGGAGACATAAATTTTTCTTTTTGGTACTTTGTGCCATCATAAAAAGTTTCGAGGGTTTGGTTTATTTGTTGGAACCTTGCTCTCTTGGGAGTTGGTTATCTCATTCCTTTGTGTTTAGGTTTAATTAGCTTCTTATAATGAGATAAGTCTTTGGAGTCAATCTTGTGTTGATTTGATTCTTTGATATAATTTGGACAACCATTGTCTCTTGGTTTATTTGGTGTTTTGTCCAAATTGTATCTTCCTTTGGTTCTTGAAAGTATTGTGCATGCATATTTAATATATGTATATCTTATGGCATGTGTCACTTTCTTTGATCCAATATATAGGGTAAACTCCATCAAATCCTAATTTGGCTAAGATGTGCATGAAATTCAATTTCATATCTATATGCACATAGAATTGTGGAGTTTGTCCTATATGTTGTAGTGTGTCTAACTACTTCGGACCCAATTAGTTTGGGGACCATTTTGTACTTACCTTTGTGTTAGGTACAATGGATATGCATTGAATGCTTGTCTCACTCTTGAAAAAAGTGGTGACTCAATGGTAACTTGAGGCAAGCTAGGATGATCAACGAACACATATCTACTACATCCACACAAATGCTATCTTGGTAACAAGTATCTTCTCATGCATACTTTTCTTGTATCCAACCTTATGGTTGCATCTTGGCATGAATCTCTTGATTTGCAAATGTTGTGCTTCTTGCAAAAGTCTTAATGAAACCTCTTTATTGTGAATGTGAGTAATTTGAGATGAGTGCATTTGTTGGGAAGTATTTTAAATCATGCTCATGATTCATCCATCCCAACTATGCCTATCTAGCAATTTTGTTGCATATCAATTCCTCAAGGCTCTCACATGTGCAATATAGATGAAAGTGCAAATTTAGTTACTTCTTTTGGTATCCCCGTTTGTGATACTTGTTGCCTTTCTCAAATGCATCCCAACTATCTTCTATCCCTTGTTGATATTTGTGATGTATTTTAGTTGTTTGTGGTTGAAGTTCATGAATGTACAATAAGATAAAATTGAGCCTTTGGTCATGCTATTATGCAAAAATTCTTATTGGTATATTGCATGACTTCGTCTTGGATATCATACTATTTTTCTTGCGTATCTATTTTATGTGTGCATGTTTCTTTGTGGATAAATATCTTTGTGATATTGCCCACTTAGAGAAACTTATACACATAAGAGATGATACATCTCCTTTTGATATCTTATTTATTTCTTGCGTGTTGATTGGTCATGCTAAGCAATATAATTCATTGAAGACTATGATGATGCTTTTTGCTCATCCTTGTAATAGTCTTATAATATGCTTTATCATGCCTTTCACATATCCTCTTGGTTGAGCCTTTTTATTATGGTGCCTCTTACTTGTTGCTCAACTATTTGTTTGTTGCAAGTGTTTAGCTTACTTTTCTATCTATGTTCTATTACAAATGTTTGTGTTTTAAATGAGGGAGTGAGGATTTCATGTTATGCATATTGTATTCAAATGCAACATTTTATTTTATGCATGTACCTTGGGGAGCTTCCTCATTTGATTTAGAACACTATCTTGTGGTGATCATTAGAGTTTGATTCACTTGGTATCTTTTGTTTTTGAATGATATTATGGGAGTGATGATTCCATGTTTGTGCACTTTATACTCCAATGCAAATTGTCTAGTTTTGTGCACAAACCTTGGGGAGCTTCCTCATATTATTTATAGCAATCTTCTTGATCTTATCATAATATCTTTCTTTCTTTTGGTATCTTCCTTGTGGTTCATTTGGTTGCTTGCTTCATTTGTTGAAGCTTCTTGACTTTGTTATCTTTTTGCAATCTTTGATCCTATCTATAGTGTGATTCCTTCCGAATATTCGTCATTGGATATGTGCATTTGATTCCACTCAAATTATGAGAAATGCACACGCTATGGAGGAACTCTCACTATATTGGCCTTCTAAATTTTTCACCCATTTCGGCAATTGGTGCCAATGGGGGAGAAGTTTGGAGGGTTTAAGGGAATTTGGTTATGTCTTTGCTTTGTGCTTAAGCATGTGCCTTTATTGCATTGCATCTTGTTGCTTTGCATAGTTGAATATTTAGAGGAAACTCCACTAGGCTTTGAATGCCAATATATGCAATGAAAGTCAAGATCATTCACACATGCATATATTATGGGGGAGTTTGCTCTATATATTCAACTTATTTGTTACTTAAATTCCTTATATAAACCCTCTCAAAGAGATTGTCATCAATTACCAAAATGGGGGAGATTGAAAGTGCATGGAGCCCCCATGTGTGGTTTTGGTAATTAATGACAATCCCTATGGACTAATGTTTGCATTGAGTTATATTTGTAGGAGTTGTCCATAGGCAATTCTTGAACCATATGTTGGCTTCAAGGTTGCAATAAGAAGAATTTGATGAAGGATATCAAGTGTCAAGTATGTCTTGAAGATGAAGGTGAAGTGAGCCCTCAAGTTACTTCAAGACATCAACATGATGAAGAATGAAGAAATGAAGTGCAAGTTCAAGATGAGCCATCTCGAAGAGGTCCTTTGCTTGAGTCTTGCCATCCATATGGTGATCATGGATATGTGAAGATGCGCCGAAGAAGAAGCTCTCCCATGGTGGATTATGGGGGAGCAATCCACATGGTGGTCATGGTTATGTCAAGATGCGCCGAAGAAGAAGCTCTCCCATGGTGGATTATGGGGGAGCAATCCACAAGACTTCGTCAAGCAAACACAAGCAAGAAAGGCGTTCCATCTTTTTGAGGTCAAGATCGTCGTCATCGAGCTCAAGTGGAATGCGCAAGTATAAGGTTTGCTCTTGATAGGGTTTCTTTCTCACCGGTCTCATAGTGTAGTTGGAGACCGGTTTATAGTTTAGTTGCCGTACTATCAAGAGGGCTCTCGAGTGAGTAACTCGATCGTATCGTTCGGAGAGAGCTCAAACCTTTGCATCATTGCATCATCTTTCTTGGTTGTTATTTGGACCTTATCCATGTGATGTTTTAGAGCTTGTGCTTATTCTCATGACAAGCTCTAGTTCATCGAAAACGGATTTCACATAGATCACTTGTTGCGTTTTCGAGTTTGGTTCATCATCTTTCTTGGTTTTATTTGGATCTTATCCATGTGATGTTTTAGAGCTTGTTCTTATTCTCATGACAAGCTCTAGTTCATTGAGAATGGTTTTTGCATGGGCAACTTGTTGCATTTTCAAGTTTGGAAGTTTTACCGGTATGTCTTTTTTAGATAGGTCAAACCTTTCATCATTTGTTTCTATCCTCCCTTGTTGTACTATGATGGTTTCCTGCATGATCTTGTAGAGCTTGTTCCTAGCTTCAAAACAAGCCCAAGATCATCAAAATCGGAGTCCGGATGCAAAAGTTATGCCCGTTTTAGTTTTGGTGATTCTGCAGTTTTCTGGGGGGCGGATAATCCGGCCCGAAGGACAAAACATGGACAATATCCGGCCAAATATCCGGCCCGAGCCAGGGGCGATTTCGGGGGGCGGATAATCCGGCCCGGGGGCGGATTTTCCGGCCTGGGAGGCCCCAAACGGTCATATTTCGTTGGGAGGGGGTATATAAGACCCCCTTCTTCCTCCTTGGGCTGGTTGGTTCACTTTCTCTCTCTCCCCTCCATTGTTGTACTTCAAAGCTTGCCCTAGTTCTTGATTCCTCCCATGATTCTTGCATATTCTTGAGGGAAAAGAGAGAGGAGATCTAGATCTACATTTCTACCAATCAAATCCATCTCTTTGTGAGTGGAACTCTCTAGATCTTGATCTTGGTGTTCTTTGTGAATTCCTTTGTTCTTCCTCTCTTATTCCCCCAATAGCTTTTGTAGCTTTGTTGGAATTTGAGAGAGAAGGACTTGAGCATCTTTGTGGTGTTCTTGCCATTGCATTTGGTGCATCGGTTTGAGTTCTCCACGGTGATTCGTGGAGGTGAAAGCAAGGAAGTTGTTACTCTTGGGTTCTTGGAACCCTAGACGGATTCTAGGCCTTTGTGGCGGTTTGTTGGGAGCCTCCGATTAAGTTGTGGATGTGTGCCCCAATCTTTGTGTAAGGCCCGGTTTCCGCCTCGAAGGAAATCCCTTAGTGGAACCGTGACCTAGGCCTTTGTGGCGAGGGTCACCGGAGATTTAGGTGAGGCGCCTTCGTGGCGTTCGGTTTGTGGTGTGAGTACCGCATCTTGGGGTGAGGCCTTTGTGGCGTTGGTGTGCATCGAGCAACCACACCTCAAGGTGAGCCTCTTGTGGCGTTCGGGAGCACTAAGCAACCGCACCTCTCCACCGGAGATTAGCACTCGCAAGAGTGTGAACTCCGGGATAAATCATCGTCTCCCGCGTGCCTCGGTTATCTCTATACCCGAGCTCTTTACTTATGCACTTTACCTTGTGATAGCCATCGTGCTTGAAGTTATATATCTTGCTATCACATAGTTGCTTGTATTGCTTAGCATAAGTTTGTATATCTTGCTATCACATAGTTGCTTGTATTGCTTAGAATAAGTTGTTGGTGCACATAGGTGAACAATAGTATATAGGCTTTGGGCTTGACAAAGTAAACGCTAGTTTTATTCCGCATTTGTTAAGCCCATCTCGTAAAAGTTTTAAATCGCCTATTCACCCCCCCTCTAGGCGACATCCGTGTCCTTTCAAGCTTCTCCCTCCGGCGACGGTGGCAAGCTCCCCTCCGATGACGATGACCACCTTCTCTCTGGCGACGACGACCATCTCCTCTCCGGCAGCCCTTCCTCCTACGACGACGACCATCTCCTTTCCGATGGCCCTTCCAGCGACCACCTCCCCCCGCTTGGCGCCCACAACCACGGTGCCCACGGTTCCTGAGCAACGACCAAATCTCGATCTAGATCCTTTTTTTAATTATGAAAAACATTACCACCGGTGCACCAGCTTGGTTGCGCCGCGATAAATCGTATTACCGTCGGTGCTAAGCCATTACCACCGGCATGTTTCCACCGGAGGGCTTCTGGTGCACCGGGGATAAGCTAAATAGGTGCGCCGTCGATAGCCTGTTTCCTAGTAGTGTCTTATCGTCAAGAGAGAAGTCCAATTTACTCCCCTAAACTTGTCTCAAACTTCAGCTTACAACCCTCAACTTAGTTTGGTTCAACTTTCAACCCTAAATTCTAAAAAGGGTTAAAATCACCGCTTGCGGTGTTTCGTCAATTTGATATCTCTTTGAGATCCACGGCAAGGTTGTCAGCATACCGAGCTTGGAGGATGCGGCCATCATACCGATGTTGTCAACGTATTGTGCAGGGAGGGTGCGCGCATCACGTCGTTGTCAGACGCTCAAGAATACATGGCAACAATTAGTTTAGTTTTCGTAATTATGATGTTTTTTTATTTTTCTTTCTTTTGAAGTTGCACGGGACTCTTCTTTAACTAGCAACCATTTTTAAGTCGTTGCAGTGTAATATAAGGTAATAAAAAGGGAATTTGATATCTTAGAGAAATGAAGGATGGCTGCTTCCAAGCCCACCTCCTGGTTGTCATGCTATTTGTATGTTCCTTAGTTCGTGCAGAGACTGGTAGATAATAAGCTTCCTAATTTTCTAAAGCAAATCTAGGATTGCATAGAGCAAATTCAAAAATCTTGATTTCAAAAACTAAGGTCTATGTACAATCGACAACTGGAAGGAAAATTCCTCCATCCTTGCTACTAGGTCAAGCGGCATCCTCATTTTATCTTCTCTTCTTCTACTCTATCAAAGGCAGACGACACTGCAAATCTGGAATGCAACGATTGCTTCCTTTGGTGCTTTGAATGCATTACCCGTTCCTTGGAAGCTTCTGCTCAAGATGGTGGGAAGAACCTGTTGAGATTGAACGGTAGGGTGTAGAACTCTTCGTTCCTGCTGTCCCCTCGGTATGTCCGGAACCGCGCCCACCATGACATCCCCCTGTCCTTTGCCGCATCTCTGACATCGAGTGTGTTGTCAAGGAGTACAGCAATGATAAGAGCGACAGTTGGGGGCGACCCGAAGATGGTGTTGATGTAGTCGTTGAACTGCATCAAGGAACAGGGATGATAAATTTCAATCTCAGCTAATAATAAAGGATGCTAAATAGGACCGCTGCATAGAGATAACAAGATAAAACCTTTTTACATTAGACACATGAACTTTGTGCAATGTTGCTTTTGTGCAAGCTAGTTGCTGGTAAAGTAAGAGAGAAAACATACTAAATTGTGCGATTTCAAATACCACAACTTTTTGAGATCACTTAAGATTGTCTTATGCATTGTGCTAGATACTAGATATTTTGGAGTTTGAAATGTAAGATAGTGACGTTACGAACCCATTCAGCCTTTGTGTGTGCTGGGCCTGACCGAGAACTCGTCATATACCGAGAAAAGTACTCTGGTATAGATAATCCAAGAAAGAGTGAAACACCAACAATGAAGAGGTTGCGCATAGAGTTCATGTTGGTGAACTGCAGAAATGATAGCCCCACGGCCGCTGGAAACACAACAAAGAGAAAAATCAGTTGTAGAGTCAAAACCATTAGAACTAAAAAAGCTACTTCCTCTGTTCCAAATTATAAAATGTTTTGGAAGGCCAATTTGGAACAGAGGTAGTAAAAAAAACATCTTTCACTTCATCTGTTAGGATACTTACCAATAATACCAAACATAACGCAGTATATGGCAGCGAATATTGTGAAAGGAATGGATGCAAAAAGTGCTCCGAATTTTCCTACAATCATGACAGGTTCAGATATCTGGGAAATCTAATGTGAACTTGTGTTCCCGGCTAGAAAAAAAAGTTACCTAGTATGGAGAAGAAGATCATGAAACCAGCAGAAATCTGTATCACTCTCCTGCTACCAATCCTTGTAGATCCTAACAGGCCAACATTCTCACTGCATTGCATCCAATGTTTCTGCATAATATTAGGCATGCCACTACAGAACAATCTTTGAACGCAAACGCAGATGCACTCACATAGATACAGTAGAGCCAGTCCCAGTGCCGAATAGCCCATCCAGTAGGGTACCAATTCCCTGAATGCACAAATGTTTGAGCAGAAAGAGAAACATTACTCAGTCAAACATCATGCATTATAAAGTCTCATTCCACTTCAAAAAAGATCAGCAGTGATTATTGAAAAGCTGTGAAACTGTAAACAATTCGCAGTAATTCTATTTGATATTCATGGGACATATTGACAACACTCTATAAGAGGCTAGAAGAATAGAACCACTAACCTGCCATCCGATACCTCTACTCAGGACATATGCTGGTGGGGGTGTCGCACTTGCCAACCGGGCAGCAGCCTTGAATGCGCCAGTTGTCTGAAGAACTCAAATAGTTTCCACAAAATCAGACGGATAAAGATTTATTGAGTAAAAGAAACAACGAGGATGTCATGGTACCTCTATAAGCGACACCATTACTGCGGCCATCATGCCAAATGCATGGTCTGCATTGAATGTTGGTGCGCCCCATTGCAATGGGTATGGAATGCTTATCCTTATGAGAGTAAAAATATAAACTGAGAAATATATAAATATGTATGTGAAAAATGAACAAGTACATGCCAGTTTACAAACCATAACGCGGAAGAGATGAGGTTGGAACGGTCTGTCTGGCAACTGATCTGGGTGACGAGTGCAGTATGTTTGTATGCACCACTTGCTGTTAGAATGTGGGCATAGACCCAGACAAGAGCGATGCACACCAGCATTGAGAACCTCTCCATAATCGGAACATGCCGAAGATGTACATGCTTGAGATATTGGGAAAGAGCAACAAATAGGATAAGCATCGGCAGGCCAATCTCCACGCAGCTCCCAATCTGAATTTTTGTGCTGAATTAGCTCATGAACTCACTATAGTGCAACATAAATACCCCATGGTGATAGATGTTTTTCCCAGATAAAGGAAAATGGTCATGTTCTTTGAAGATTTTGCCTCAGTAAAGATGAATAGTTGATGTATCATAGATGCCATTTAACTTTTGAAGTGTATAAGAAATAAATGTATTACTACGTGCAACATAACAATCAATATAATTTTTTTATCAGCGAGTGTTAAACGGTAATAGATCCATGCTCCAAATAAACTTTGGTAAATCAACAGTTATATCATCAAACAGTAAGATAGGCCATGCAGCTGAGAAAACGTATAAAAATGGTAAGGGAACATAAGATCCGGGGTCACATTCTGCAGTGTGATGAGTTCCAAACATCAACGTGACTGATATTCTTTTGTGCAGAGAAAAAAGTAAGTTCACTAGAGCTTTTACCAGTGGGAATCCTCTCTCGAAAAGGCCAAGCCCCACCAATGAAACCACTGGAACCATCCCAAGTGGGCTAAAGAACCTGCATCATGCACATCCTACTGTTAATGTTCTTATTCTTGTCGTCGCTGCGAAGATAGTATCCATGTTACAGCAACTTTTGGATATATAGCCCACCTTTTGATTAACATATCAGCATATTGACTTTATCTAAAGTGATGCCCACTATTCAAACTGATGGACACATAAAGTGGATGGATAACAGAGGGGCTAGGGCAGTATATTAAAAATCAATAAAATTAATTATATATTGTATAGGTGGTCCAGCATATGAACACGTGTAAACATGTCATGTTAACGCACAAGAAATTTAATGAAATAATCTGCCTGGTGCAGTACATGGTTTTAACGCACTACTCGGATTCTGACACAAGTCAAGAAAAAAATTGTATGAACTTTTGGACTGAAAAATCAATCATACATAAGTTAAGGAAAGAAGTGAGAAATCCTTGTACCTAGAGCATATTGCCCAGAGCTGGCTATAGCCAAGAATTATCTGAATGCTTGACGAGACTATCAACGCCCCCTGTATGGCTCTCATTGTTAGCACGAACCTCTGGAGACAGAAAAGAACAGAAACTGAATAAGTGACATGAATATTTGCATTTGTGTGATGGCGCATTCGGCCATGATTCTTGTTCTAAGCTTATAGAAAATGTAGAAAAATTATTGCATACTTACAGTATGGCCATCAGCTATTTGCGTGAGCGAGCGATCATGGATTATGGAGAGGACCGGAACAACATACGCATATGAACCGCCAATGACAGTGGGAAGGCGAGTGCCGAATAGAGTCTGGAGCAGTGTATTTATCCCAGTCACAAATAACAGTGTCTGAACCACTTTTGCCTTGTCACGCTTTGATTACCAACCAAACATTTGCAGTTAAAATATGTTGTGCCAAACTAACCATTGTGTCTAAAAAACATAGAAAAATAAAGGAGGAAACTCTCTCACATCATTTCCACCCATAAGAGGGACCAACATTGTGGGGATCATCACAGCAGTGCCCAGGGACAGTATGTAATGCTGAAAACCCAAGGCAATTGCTTCCCCTGCAACAGCCAAAAAAGTTCAGGATTAGCAGTACATATGACTGGAAAAAATATACCAAACAATTGAGATATGAGGTGAAGACAGACCCCAGGAAGGGTTAGAGTCTATGCAATACTCAAACCCCTGCAGCTGATCCATGGGTGGATGATGGACCATATCCTCAGGCTTCACCTCAGCCATTTCTCAATCGAACCCTTCCTCTGCTCAAGGGGAACAATCTTTTCGCTTGGTTGATTGAAACGGTGGGGAAAGCAGCAAAGGTGCTCAAGAACTCCTCAGAATAATTGCTAGAGTGTAAAGCAGGGGCAAGATGGAAACTAAAGGGTAAGCAGATCGAGCAGACGAATGCTCTTAAGCTCCCAAATATGTGTGACTGAAACCCTCTATCAATCTGCAGAGAGAACAGTAATTATCTTGAGCTACCGATTCCTCGATTAGTAGCACAGCAAGACTGACCAAATCGGTAATCGAACAGAGTACCTGGGACAGATGCCACCTTTCTGCTCCTAAAGAAATCTTGAGCGGCGGACCATCAATCGCAGACAAAGAGCTCAAAGATTGCAAGAACCAAGGCACAAATCGACCTGGCAAACCCCGGGGAGCTGCAAAACCAGGGGCAATGCGGCAGATAAACGCCGAGCTAGAGTGACGCTCAGATGGGGCGGGGGGACACGAACGTGAGCAGCCGCAAAATTCGCCGAGGAGGACGAAAGCAAACAAAGGCGGTTCTGATGCTGCTGCTAACGTGCTTTAGTAGTGATGTGGGATGTATCAAAGAAGAAGAAAGGAAAAAAGATGGAAAAGGTCAAAAGAGGCAGCCATAAAAAGGCGCAGAGCGAGTGCGAGGGATGAGTGTGGGCATCTTCTCTCTCTCAGTTCTCACTCTGCATCATGTCCCCTTTCTCACACTCTCGCTAGGAAACTTCCCCATGGTTAATGTGCCACTGAAGAGCTGTGGGGGGATTAGAAACGGCTATGGGGATGGATTAGACCGTTATAATTCAATTTCTGGCCTCGGCTCATAAGATTAAAACAGAAGAGGCGCGTCGGGGTGCGTGCGCAGTAAATTTTGGTTGGTGGAAGGCTGCGCAGAATGTCGGATTTGTCGCCCTGCGTTTATGTTTTTCAGTGTGACGTTATCTTCACATTCAGACAACACAGGTACAGTCTGATTCCCATTTTGCCAGGGGACAGGGACGTATCGTTTTTTTAATGGGGACGAATCTTTTGTTAACGCCGTTTGATTGTGTTAAATTAGATACATGTGCCATCTTTTATCATGAGAAAAACTATGCCAGGTCGGACGATACTTTTATTTGGCTTTTGCCACTTTGAACTAGATGTCCCATATACTTCAGTTTAACACATTTTAGCAGACCTCTCCACGGAAAGCTTCGCAATGGTCCGGTGAACATGTTGATTTCATATATACTAGTGAAGAATTCACCAAAAATCATTGGGATCAGCTGGCACTATGGCAGCTCCGTCCCTGGGGAAGGCGGCGACGGAAGTATGCAGCGCAGTCCTGCAGCCAGGCGGGCACAACCTGATCCTTCAATCGCCGTTTCATATTTCCAGGTGCTAGCTTCCCTCCATGTAATTCTCATCTCTGAATAGCTTTACGCATTGCAAAACTTACACGCGTATTCTTCAGACTATTGCAGATATGAGTACCCCAACATGTAGGTTTTACACATAATCACGAAAAATTTTGTTGCTTCTGAAACCTATGAATATATTTTCATTACATATTAATATAAAAAATTATACATAAACCATGGTATGGTATATTTGTTGTATTGAAAAAATATATACCTAATAGCCTCACCCTAGCTTGAAATCCTAGATCCACCATTGAGTAAGAAGGGACGGAAGCCACAAGTGAAAAAAGGGTAAGAGCATCTCCAGTCACGTCCCCCAAACCGTCTCCCAAACCGCGCCGGATCGAGCGTTTGGGGGACGTGTTTTGTTCGTGCCGCGTTTGGGGCACGTCGTTCCCCAGCCGCGTCCCCAAAACGCCGCCCCCAAATAAATATTTGTGCACGAAAATAAAGGTTTCATTCAATTTTGATTATATATTACAAAGTTTGAATGAAAAACGGCTAGATTTCATCTAAATCTAGACTACTGACCGCCCGGCGGCGCGTTCGACGGCCCCGCCCCGTCGTCGCCTCCCCTACGCCGCAGCTCCTCCTGCGCGCGCCTCCTCTCCTTGCGAGCGGCGTTGGCCAGACGGTGCCGCTCCCGCCGCGCGTCCTCCGCCGTCCCCTGCTGCGCCGCCTGGAGGGAGAGCTCGATGGCGCGACGAATATGCGCCTCTTCGCGGGCACGGGCGTCGTCCTGGAGCTTCTTCTCCGACTCGAAGGACTCGACGAGGGCGCGTTGCTGATCGGCCGTCTCGTCCGGGTGCGGCCCGTCGTCGTCGGACCAGTCGAACTCGTCGTCGTCGTCGTCCTCCACCTCGGTCTCCTCCGCCTCGGCCTCCTCCTCCTCCTCCTCCATTGGCGCCTCCTCCTCCACATCTGTTGGCGCCTCCATCATCGCCGCCGCAAACGCGTCGGCCTCCGCCGCCAACTGCTCCGCCCGCCTCCCCCATAGCGCCGTCAGCGCCGCCTCCCGCTGCCGACGCTCCTCCGCCGTCACCTGCTGCTGGAGCTCGATCGACTCACGCCGCCGGTGCTCGATCGAGTCACGCCGTTCACGGAACAGCGCCTGCCGCTCATCGCGCTGGCGCCGGCGCTCGTCAGCCCATCGCTGCTCCATCTCCTCCCGGTACCGGCGCCGTCGCGCCTCTTGCCCCGTCGAGGCGTCGAACGCCGCAACGGTGTCGCACTGCTGCTCCTGCCACGCTGCTGCCGCCGTGGCCTCCTCAGCTGCGGAGGCAGGGCGGAGATCGCCGCTAGATCCGCCGCCTGCTGGCGGGCCTCCTCCTCGAGTGCCTCCTCTAGTGCCGCACGCCGCTGCCGGGCTGGAAGTGGAGGAGATGGCGGTGGAAGGAAGTGGCCATCGCCGGGGCGGTTCGCCATTGCCACTGGTGATGGAGGAGACGGCTGTGGAGCGACGAGGGCTGTGTTTGTTGCCGGCGGGGTGTGGTGGCTACCGTTGATGAGCCGGGAGACCTTTTATAGACGCCGGCGTCGGGAAGAAAGCGCGGGAACAGACGAGAAGAGGCGGGAAGATCGCGCGGGAACGGGCGGTGGCGTGCGAACGCCGGCGACGCGTGGAGGCTGCGCAGCACCGACGAGACGTCTCGCCTGCCCCTCCGTCGCCATTAAGGCAAAGATGCCGCTGCGCGCGAATAACTTCCGTCGCGAGGTAGGCGACGGTTAGGTTAAAATTAACTGTCGCTGACGCGTCGGCCCCGCCACTCCTCGCCTCGCTTTTCGTTGTGTCCGGCGTGCCCGGGCGTCCCTGTGGGACGGGGACGGGCTCGGGGCGCCGGACACCGTATAGGGGCGCGGACAAAAGGGCTTTGGGGACGCGGTGACGCTTTTTGTGGCGCGCCCCAAATCCCTTTGGAGGACGCTTTGGGGGACTGGAGATGCTCTAAGTATGCCTCATACAAAGAAATAGGACTGTGTGTGCCCATATTCACCTCTCCTAGTCTTTCGTCGATCGGTATTTGTTGCATGTGCGTTGTTGTATGTGATTGGTCGATGGGTTCCAACTATCTATATTCATCACACTAGGTGAATAGGCGCGCTTCGCCGCACCGCCTGCATCTCGTTTGTACATAGCATGGTTGGCCTAGTATCACTGGCATTTTTTTTTTTCTACGACAATGTCACGAGCAAGGCACTTCTAACGCTTTCCTGTGAACAAGGCTGGAGTGTGGAGATTCGGCTCGCAGGTAGCATATGAGGATACCTGCTGTTGTTTGTCCTAGAGAGGCACCCAGCTCATGCACTTGTATCGTTATCGGTGGCACATTGCTTCAACTAAGATGGTTTCACTTCTAAGAAACAACACAATTTTCTTGTAACAACTCAAATCAAGTAAAAAAAAAAGGTAAATCAAAGACTTCGTGAAACCCACTTATTGAAAATATCAAGCATGCACGATGCATTGTTATCAGTTAGGATGAAACACGTACCAATATTCCCTAGCACGCGTACTAATTAATAAGGAGACTCCTTATATACCGGATATACAATAAGCAGATTCCTTATATAAGTTGTTCAAATAACCGTAAAAGCTTAGAGCATCTCTACTCGTTGGCGCTCCCTACGCCCAAATCTGGCCGTCCCCCCGGCAGGACACCCTCAACTTCGGCCTGGGTAGCCCTCCATTCGCTGTCTCGGCTTGCACTTCCGGTGACCTGGTGCCGACCCACCACGTCGACCAGTTGCCACCCCGGCGTACATGCTTGATAAGCAACCGAGGATCATCATGTGTTCCTCGTCTTGGGCGGCGGCTGCCATCTCTTCTCGCATAAGCTCGACGAACATCTGCTCCTCCTCTTCGTCCGAGTCCATGGCCGGCGAGGCAAATGGACGAACACCTGACGGGCGTGGTCGAGGCTAGCCGACGCGAACGACGAGGAGTAGGCCGTCGTCGAAAAACAGGCAGGCGGAGGAGCAGGCAGATAGGCCGTCGTCGAAAGACGGCGGAATATAGGCAGGTGGGAAGGAGGGACGTCGGAATCTGGGCAACAAACCGGCGGGGTGGTGCCGGCGGCGAGAGAGATACGAGGGGTGGGGGGATTTTGAGCGAGGTGGTGGTGGGGTTCGTGTGTCCAGTCGCCGACAGATCGGGCCCTTCCCCGCTTTTCACTCGTCTGGAGTCCCCGAGCGCGTCCCGGGGGACCGGGGATGGCGTGGGCTCGCCGGATAGATGAAGGGCCAAATCCGGACGAAAACGAGGAACCGGGGACGCAACTGGACCGAATTTCGCCGTCCGGATGGGAAAAATGTCGCTCGGGGGCCTTGTCGGGGAGACGAGTGGAGATGCTTGCTGCGTGTAGTCGACACGTCCGTTGGGAACCCCAAGAGGAAGGTGTGATGCGCACAGCAGTAAGTTTTCCCTCAAGAAACCAAGGTTATCGAACCAGTAGGAGCCAAGAAGCACGTGAAGGTTGTTGGTGGAGGAATGTAGTGCGGCGCAACACCGTGAAACCGGCGCCAACGTGGAACCTGCACAACACAATCAAAGTACTTTGCCCCAACGTAATAGTGAGGTTGTCAATCTCACCGCTTGCTGAAAACAAAGGATTAAGCGTATCGAGTGGAAGATGGTGTTTGTTTGCAAAGAACAGTAAAAACAGTAGAATGTATTCAGATGTAAAAGAATGGACCGTGGTCCACAGTTCACTAGAGGTGTCTCTCCAATAAGATAACTAACATGCTGGGTGAATAAATTACAGGCGGGCAATTGACAAATAAAGATTCAATACATATCAATGATTATTACTATGTTATTTAATCAGGGCATTACGACAAAGTACATAGACCGCTATCCAGCATGCATCTATGCCTAAATAATCCACCTTCAGTTTATCATCCGAACCCCTTCCAGTATTAAGTTGTAAACAAGAGATAATTGCATTAAGTATGGCGCGTAATGTAATCAACACAAATATCCTTAGACAAAGCATTGATGTTTTATCCCTAGTAGCAACAACACATCCACAACCTTAGAATCTACTGTCATGATCCCAGATTTAATGGAGGCATGAACCCACTATCGAGCATAATTACTCCCTCTTGGAGTTACAAGTATCAACTTGGCCAGAGCCTCTACTAGCAACGGAGAGCATGCAAGAACATAAACAACACATATATGATAGATTGATAATCAACTTAACATGATATTCTATATTCATCGGATCCCGCCAAACACAACATGTAGCATTACAAATATATGATCTTGATCATGTTAGGTAGCTCACAAGATCTAAACAATGATAGCACAAGCGGAGAAGACAACCATCTAGCTACTGCTATGGACCCATAGTCCAAGGATGAACTACTCACACATCAATCCGGAGGCGGGCATGATGATGTAGAGCCCCTCCGGTGATGATTCCCCTCTCCGGCAGGTGCCGGAGGCGATCTCCTGAATCCCCGAGATGGGATTCGCGGCGGCGTCTTTGAAGGTTTTCCGTATCGTGGCTCTCGGTACGGGGGTTTCGCGACGAAGGCTATTTGTAGGCGGAAGGGTATGTCGGGCGTCACGAGGGGCCCACACACTAGGGCGCGGCGGGGCCAAGGCCGCGCCGCCTAGTGTCTGGCCACCTCGTGGCCCCACTCGTCTCCCTTTCGGTCTTAGGAAGCTTCGTGCAAAAATAGGACCCAGGCGTTGATTTCGTCCAATTAGAATATTTCCTTACTAGGATTTCTGAAACCAAAAACAGCGAAAATGGCGCTTCGGCATCTTGTTAATAGGTTAGTGCCGGAAAATGTATAATAATGCTGTAAAGTATGTATAAAACATTCAAGTATTATCATAAAAGTAGCATGGAACATAAAAAATTATAGATACGTTTGAGACGTATCAAGCATCCCCAAGCTTAGTTCCTACTCTCCCCGAGTAGGTAAACGATAACACAAATAATTTCGAAGTGACATGCTACCAACATAATCTTGATCAACATTATTGTAAAGCATATGAGATGAATGGAGTGATCTAAATAAAAGATTGCTAACAAAGATAATGACTAAACAAATGAATCATATAGCAAAACTTTTCATGAATAGTACTTTCAAACAAGTATCAATAAGAGTTGCATAAGAGCTAACTCATAAGCAATAAATTCTAAGTAGAATGCATTGAAGCAACACAAAGGATGATTAAGTTTCAGCAATTGCTTTCAACTTGTAACATGTATATCTCATGGATATTTGTCAACATGGAGTAATATAACAGGTGCAATAAGTAAACATGTAAGAATCAATGCACACAGTTAACACAAGTGTTTGCTTGTAAGATAGAAAGGAGTGGGTAAACTGATTCAACATAAAGTAAAAGATTGGCCCTTCGCAGAGGAAGCATGGATTACTATTTTTGTGCTAGAGCTTTTATTTTGAAAACATAGAAACAATTTTGTCAACGGTAGTAATAATTCATATGTGCTATGCATAATACTTCCTACAAGTTGCATGTCTCATGCATAGAGTACTAATAGTGCTCGCACCTTGTCCTACTTAGCTCGAAAAACACGGATTATCATCGCATAACATATGTTTCAACCAAGTGTCACAAAGGGGTACCTCTATGCCGCCTGTACAAATGTCTAAGGAGAAAGCACGCATTGGATTTCTCGCTTTTGATTATTCTCAACTTAAACATCCATACCGGGACAACATAGACAACAGATAATGGACTCCTCTTTTAATGCTTAATCATTCAACAACAGTTAATATTCTCATAAGAGATTGAGGTTGTATGTCCAAACTGAAACTTCCACCATGATACATGGCTTTAGTTAGCGGCCCAATGTTCTTCTCTAACATATGCATACTCAAACCATTTGATCATGAAATCGCACTTACTTCAGACAAGAAGAACATGCATAGCATCTCACATGATATCCAACAAAGGTAAAAAGTTGATGGCGTCCCCAGAAACATGGTTACCGCTCAACAAGCAACTTATAAGAATTAAGACACATAACTACATATTCATCACCACAATAGTTTTTAAGCTATTTGTCCCATGAGCTATATATTGTAAAGATAAAGGAATGAAATTTTAAAGGTAGCACTCAAGTAATTTACTTTGGAATGGCGGAAAAATACCACATAGTAGGTAGATATGGTGGACACAAATGGCATGGTTTTTGGCTCAAGGTGTTTGGATGCACGAGAAGCATTTCCTCTCAGTACAAGGTTTGGGCTAGCAAGGTTGATTGAAGCAAACACAAGTATGAACAGGTACAACAAAACTCACACAAGAACATATTGCAAGCATTATAATACTCTACACTGTCTTCCTTGTTGTTCAAACACTTTACCCGAAAATATCTAGACTTAGAGAGACCAATCATGCAAACCAAATTAAACAAGCTCTACGGTAGTTCTTCATTAATAGATTAAACTACATGATGCAAGAGCTTAAACATGATCTATGAGAGGTCAAACAATTGCCAAGTTAATCCAAACCATATGCAGCATTTTCTGATTCCAACCAAATAGCAATTTAACGAAGCAATTTCAGCCTTCGCCATGAACATTAAGCACAATTAAGAACACAAGTGTTCCATAAGAAAAAGCGGAGCGTAATATCTCCAATATAAGAATGGTGGGATCCAACTTTATTCAAACCAAAACAAAAATAAAAGAAAACCGACGCTCCAAGTAAAGAACATAAGATGTGATGGAATAAAAATATAGTTTCACTAGAAGTGACCTGATAATGTTGTCGATGAAGAAGGGGATGCCTTGGGCATCCTGTTACCTGCCAAAACCCACCGGCGGGCAATGGTTAAGCAACACGAAGAGCCGGGAGGCTCCCAAGGCCGCTTAGTGGACCCTGGCACCTCGCGTCGTCCCGCAAGTCTTCCAGCCACGTCCTGGCGGTTGCTAGGGCGTGCCACCTGACCTAGACCAGATCAGGAAGGTGTTAGAGATTCGATTGTTCTGCATGGTAGACACGTAAACATTAAATACGATCCCTATCGGCTCTCGGGTTGCCTGTGGATCGGCTCAAAGAGCCGATCGCCCCATGGTTCACGTTGGATTTGCAATGACATGGGGATCCTGCTTGATCAAAACAAAGCTAAAGCGATCTACGACAGTTTAGGGTTTTCACCGCATAACCGGAACGTCCTACGTGTGATCGGGCCTAGCAGATACGAAAGATGATGCAAACTACCCCTACGAGAGGCCTAAAAACCAACATAACGTTGATTCCCGGAACATCCCTTGCAGGGACGGTAAACAACACCTAACGCGCTACCGGATCGTCCGACCCCAGCATAAGGCCTAACTATGCAGACATTAAACTAATCCCTGCGGAGCAAGGAAACTATAACAGATCGGATCTACTAAGTAACGAACAAGCAAGATGCTGCCCTTACACCCATATAGGTGTAAGGGCAGCTAGGTGTCGAGGGACGGCATTGCCACGCATGTATGCACGAGAAAGCACCAATGCAAGCCCTAAACACCTAAGGATAAATAGTGTTGCTCGCCATCAACAACGCTTCACACGAGCAGCACAAAGTAGACGAATAAACGCGTCTTGCTAGATCGCGAGATGCGATCTAGGCAGCATGATGCTTACCCGGAAGAAACCCTCAAAGAAAGGGGTGGCGATGCGCCTGGTTTGTGTTTGTTGTGAACGTGATTGTCCTTATTTTCCGATAACCCTAGATACATATTTATAGTCCAAGGGACTTTCTAATTGAGGCGTGCACCTAACCGTGCACGGGCAGTCTATCTGTAATTCTAAACACAATACGATCTACTAAATTACGAGATACACGGGCGATTTAGCCCAAACTCTTAGCGTAAGGCCGCTTGAAGATGCTCCACGTGTACGTCCTTCAAAGCCCATCTTCACTTACGGCCCATCTCTGATTTGGCCAAAATCGGGTGATAACAGATGCCCCCCTGGTTTTGATAATGATAATTGCAAAACCATCTGTCTCGTCGAAGGGTCATGTCGTGGCAGAGCAGAACCGTCGCAGTATTTTCTCATCATGACGACTTGCCTTCCCACCTTCTCTGCACGATTTGACGGTTTTGGCACCATGTCCTCGGAAACTGCTTAAGCATTAAATTGCTATATCCCCCTTTTATTTAGCCACTTCTTGCAGTTCCTTTCTTCATCCTCCTCGCACTAGCACTTCCAAAAACCCTCCTCGGCTATCATGTCTTCTTCCTCTTCTTCTCCCTCATCGGGTCTTTCCACCCAATCCTCCCCCTCCCGCGAGCCGACGCCGGAGTGGGACCCGCAGGAGGCCCACGCGGCCAACATCCGCCGCGCCATAGCCGACGGGGACGAGTCGAGCCACGACTCCTCCGTCTGTCCGAAGATGACCAGTCCTTAACGGACGGGGAGAGCGACCTTCGCTTCCTTGCCATTGGGGAATCGGAGGAGGAAACGCGACGACGGATTCTCCTGGGATGGTTTCTCCTCCGCGAGGAGGTGAAGGAGGAGGAAGAGGAGGAGGACGACGCCTCCTCCGATGAGCCGCCGGCCAAGCGTCTACGCCCTTGGCCGGGCAATATGGCGACTTCGACAGCGACGATGCCGACGCCGATGAAGAAGACGAGGACAATGAAGGTCCCGCCGGTCGCAGAGCCGACGAAGAGCGGCCGGGAGGCACCGCAGACGGCGACGGCGACGATGAGGGCAGCAGCGGCCCTTAGATAGGATAGAGCTAGGAGTAATAGATGAGGGCAATGTATCCCCCAGCAGTTCCTTTTGAGAGCAATCGGCTCCTTCTATGTAAGAAACCTGATTATCAATGAAGGAATTTCCCCAATTTGATTCTGTCGATTTCTTCCATATTGATCTAGCCGATTCTCCCCTACCCTGATTTTGCCGATTGTCACCTTGGTCGATGTTCAATGAGCCGATGGCAATGCATCAGCTCTTATAATAAATTGCAAGACCGATCAATCTAATCACCTCCTCAGATGGTAACTTGCAATCCTTGAAATTTAGATCCAAACTCCCAATCGAACACGTCCAGCCCACAGCTTTGAGACCCTCAGATCTTTGGACTTCAAAATCATCCGATCGTGATGTTGGTCCTGACGGCAAAACTCCTGGGTTAATGCTCCCAGGAAAGCTTCTTAGCCCGTTGCTGACAACCTTAATGTTGAAGCTGATACTCTTGTAAACAGGTGCTATTTGCTCACAGCTTCCCCTGTGATGTTCTGTTCATATGCAGCAACACACTGGTGGAGCCTAATCAATGATGACGGCTCCCTCTTCAATCTCCTCCCATCAACCTGATGGTCTTCTTCTGCGAGAGTTCGCCACCTTTCATGGTCACGATGCAGAGACAGCCGATTTCAATACCATCGGCTCTTCAGAACGAAGAATCTTCAGGGCCAGCTGCCCCCCGAGCCTCAGTCAAGGCGAGAACAGAAGTGGACCAGCCAAATGGGCTATCACCGGCTTCCCAACCGTAGTGCAGCGTCAGCCGATTCTAACCAAATCGGCTTTCAAGCGAGAACCTTCAAAGTGAGCTGCCCCCGGAGCTTCTTCGGTTCAATGATGCAGCCTCTGGTGAGAATGCAGTTCAGTCCAATTGGACGATCGTCGGTTGTTCTCATGATCCTAGCCTGATCTGCACGTTCATGCTGTTCTTGTTGTTGGCCAGGGCTGCGATCCTCAAACTTGCCGGCAAATATCAACAGCTTAAATGAGAAAAAGGGCCGTCTTGGACGCCCGAACTGATGCTTCTGCTGGTGCTGCCGAGCTTGAAGTCTTGCAAAAGGAGTTGGAAGTCCTTGAAGAGAGGGCCTGAGTCACCAAGCAATCCCAATGAGGGGTTCCTCCAGTAGAGCCTCGCCACGTAACTTGATGACTGCTCCATTAGGCTTCCGCTTGTAACAGTTGTATCCCTTGAGTCGATGGCCGTGCATCGGCTTTGAATTCTTAAGTCGATGTCTACGCATCGGCTGTGCCCAAAAATTTCTGTATTTTTGCATCGGCCCCCCATACTTGAGCTGTTCTGCTGGGCATTTGACATCCACTCCAAGCTTTGTATCCTCGTGTTTTGTCCATCTATGTGCCCCCCGAGCCGATTCTGTCAAGTACTTGATGGTATCGGCTCTTCAGGCATCTGTCGGATCAATGCTGAACATAGACAAAACGTGTGTCGAGGATAATTTTGGCCGATTGCGGGAATCGGCCTCCCTTTTCATTGCAATGCTTGACGATGGTTTGCAACTTCTCGGATTTCCACTGTAGCTACGTGGCATGCTGGAGATAAGATCCTTTGCTCTTCATTTTTTGAGGGCCGATCTCAGGGATCGGCCTTGCCACGTACGTCCAATGTCTTGGACCTGCTACTCCGTCCGGATCACGGATACCATGTTTGTATCAGCCGATGCCTCTGCATCGGCATCAGCCGATGCTGTGCATCGGCTTCTGTTTGGGCGCCATACTTTCTTTGGCGGGCGCGCCTTTGTCTCCATTGTTTGCTGAATTTTCGCGCCAGATCGGGCCGCTGAACGTGTACAGGTACTGTGCCTCGGCTTCTTCCGGGTTTCGCAGCCGCTGCCTCTACGCTTCTGAGAATGGCTGAGTCCATCGGGGCACCACCTTGGTCGGTGATACCTATCTTCTTCTCCATCTGACTCCTCAAAGTCTTCTTCTTGAGATGACTCAGCTTGCTTGTTATGAGGTGGGAGAGGCCCTAGACGCTTGATGACCCACAAGTATAGGGGGTGTATCGCAGTATCTTCGATAAGTAAGAATGTCGATCCCAACGAGGAGCAGAAGGTGTTGGCAGCAATTTCGATGGAGGATTCACTGTAAATGCTCACAGACAAGTATTCGGGGGTTTTGATATTGAGATAAATAAAGTACAAGTAAATAAAATGCGAGAGAAATAATTGCAGCGTGGCCCAATCCTTTTTAGCACAAAGGACAAGCCGGTTTGTTTACTTATAATGACCAAACGTTCCTGAGGACACACGGGGATTTTAGTCTAGTACTTTCGCTTCATGTGGTTTAATAATCTTCATTGTTTTGATAAGTGTTGTGTGGGTGAACCTATGCTAATGCACCGCCCTTCCTAGGACTAATACATACTTGTGATTATACCCCTTGCAAGCATCCGCAACTACAAGAAAGTAATTAAGATAAATCTAACCACAGCCTTAAACTCTGAGATCCTGCGATCCCTCCTGCATCGATATACTAACGGGGCTCAGGTTTCTGTCACTCCGGCAACCCCGCAATTAGCAACCGAATACAAGATGCACTCCCTAGGCCCATAAATGGTGAAGTGTCGTGTAGTCGACGTTCACACGACACCACTAGAAGAATGACACCACAACTTAAATATCATAACATTGAATATTACTCAACCATAATTCACTACTAGCATTTAGACTTCACCCATGTCCTCAAGAACTAAACGAACTACTCACGAGACATCATATGGAATACAATCAGAGGTGATATGATGATGAATAACAATCTGAACATAAACCTTGGTTCAATGGTTTCACTCAATAGCATCTACAACAAGCATAGAATAACACCGGGAGAGTTTCCCCTATCAAACAATCAAGATTTAACCCGAATTGCTACAGCGGTGACGAGGTGCAGCGGTGGTGATGGCGGTGTAGATGGTGGAGATGATGATGATGATGATGGAGATGATGTCCCGCTCGATGACGATGGCGATGGCGTCGATTTCCCCCTCCGGAGGGAATTTCCCAGTTCACGCCCGCGGAGAGCTCTTTTCTCTCTGGTGTTCTCCGCCCCGCAGAGCGGGCTGTAACCCTTCGTGAGGTCCTCTCGTGGCTTAGGTTTCGGGACGAAGGAGTACGCGAAGAAAGGGAGGCGAAAGGGTCGTGGGCCCCCGAGCATAGGGTGGCGCGGCCGGGGCACAGGCCGCGCCGCCCTATGGTCTGGCCTGATGGCCCCTCTCTTCTTCCCCTTACGGCTCCCTCCGTCATCTGGAAAAATAGGAATTTTCGTGAAATTCCCTTCCACGATTGATCTTCCGAAATATTGCGTTCTGACGGTGCTTTTTCCGTCCTGGCTCCGGTGCTTGATCCTCCAATGATGATGAAACATGCAAAATAGATGAAATAACATAATTATTGTATCCCAATATGAAATATATCAATGAATAACAGCAAATTATGATACAAAATAGTGATGCAAATTGGACGTATCAACTCCCCCAAGCTTAGACCTCGCTTGTCCCCAAGCGAAACTGAGCTCGAAAAACAAGACCACATGTTTATGGAGTGAAGAGTCGATAAATAAAATACGGACAAGAAGCATCATATTCATTCACACAAGACATTCTAGTAAACAACTTCCTCATATAACTCATCTTGAAATAAGTAAAGAGAAATCACAAGTAAAGGTGCATAAGAAATCATAATTGGTGATGGCAAACTTTGTTCTTGGTCAGAGAACTACTAACGGATTGTACTTCTAAGCAAAGCTTTCATATTAGATTTTATAGCTGAGCCTTCATATTTAAGCATAACAATCTCTTCATAATCATTGATAACTTCAAAGTCATATTCATTCAGATAAAATTGGTACTAAACAAGAAAGTATAAAAGACATGATTAACTGGATCACAACATAAATGATTGGTTCACAACAACTCAATTGCTTGCTTGAGATAGAGGGAAATAGGTTTACTGACTCAACATAAAAGTAGGAGATAGGCCCTTCGCAGAGGGAAGCAGGGATTAAATCATGTGCTAGAGCTTTTCAAGTTTTGAAATCGTATAAAGAGCATAAAAGTAAGATTTTGAGCGGTGTTTGTTGTTGTCAACGAATGGTAGCGGGCACTCTAACCCCCTTGCCAAACGAACCTTCAAAGAGCGGCTCCCATGAGGGACGGTATCTCTACCAGCAAGGTAGATCATCCCCCTTCTCTTTTGTTTACACATGTATTTTAGTTTTATTATGGGTGACACTCCCCCAACCTTGGCTTTCTCAATCCATGGCTAACCGAATCCTCGGGTGCCTTCCAACATTCACATACCATGGAGGAGTGTCTATTGCAAAATTAAGTTGCTTACTGATAAATCAGAGCAAAACATGTGAAGAGAATTATTAATGAAAGTTATTAATTGGGGCTGGGAACCCCGTTGCCAGCTCTTATTGCAAAGTTATTGGATAAGCGGATGTGCCGCTAGTCCATTGGTGAAAGTCCGCCCAACAAGATTGAAAGATAAAACACCACATACTTCCTCATGAGCTATAAAACATTGACACAAATAAGGAGTAGTATAGTTTGAATAATTTAAAGGTAGCACATGAAGTATTTACTTGGAATGGCAGAAAATACCATGTAGTAGGTAGGTATGGTGGACACAAATGGCATAGGTTTGGTCTAAGGTTATGGATGTATGAGAAGCATTCCCTCTCGATACAGGTCTTTGGCTAGCAAGGTTTGATAGCAAGCATAAAGGTTGAGGGAAACAAACAAATATACATATGATAGAAACAATCATGCATCTTTCTCATAAGCACAAGCAATTTTAACTTTAGAATACTAAGCATAGAGATAATAGAATAATGTATCTGAGTGTATTTCTCTCCTTCATTAAACATCAAGATGTTGTTGCTATTGACCAATGCTAAGTTTGCCAAAACAAAATAGATTTACTTGATGCTCCCAAAGTGATATCAATACTCATGTCAAGAGTAATCATATAATGGAGATTGCAAACTAAAATAAGGTGTGCAAAAAGTAAATGATAAGACTTCTCATTAATATTTCATAACGATAACTCACACCAACGGATACATAGATAACTAACTAAGAGAGATACTTCCACATTGCATACTATTCCATATAATAACTTCCCTACTCATGATATGACACTACTTGATAGTAAAAGATAAAGGTGGTGATGTGATACCGCGGCACTCCCCCAAGCTTGGAACAAACCAAGGGGATGCCAATACCGATGATGAATTACTCCTTCGGCGATGGTGGCTTGTTGGCGTTCCTGCGGAGCTTCCTCCACTTCTTCATCCTCTCTTGCATCTTCTTTCTTCAGCTCCGGGTCTTGAATATTTTCCTTCAAAGGTTCCTTGTCCTTGTTGTTGGAGACCATGGTGCTTATAGATCAAAACAAATCTGGCAGAAAACAGCTCGAAACAAAACACGACGAGAAAACGATATTACGGACCTCCGGGGGTCCGGGGAATTATATAGCAAATATTTTTACGACAAAAGGAAGATTCCAGAACGAGTCGGAAAGGGGCAACGAGGCGGCCAGACCATAGGTCGGCGCGGGCCAGTCGGGCCGCGCCGGCCTATGGTGGCACGCCCTCGTGCGTCTTTTCCACTCCGTTTCGATTCCGTAATTTTTCATATTTTCTAAAAACAGCAGAAATAATGTTCGGAAAGGTAAACGCGGACTTTTTATTACCTATACTGTTACCTATTCAAAGTCCGTTCTGGCGGATTGTCAATTTGTCCTTTGATGAAGGCCTCTGGTGTTTCCACTTGAATAATATCAACATCAACATTATAAGAATCGCCCGAGATATAATGCTTGAGTCTTTGTCCATTCACCACTTGTGTGGCATTGCCTTGGAGAGAGCTAATTTTAATTGCTCCTGAACGATACACCTCCTCAACAACATATGGTCCTTCCCACTTCGAGAGTAATTTCCCTGCAAAGAATCTGAGACGAGACCGATACAATAGAACTTGATCTCCAACATTAAATTCTCTTTTGATGATCCTTCTATCATGCCATTTCTTAACTTTTTCTTTAAAGAGTTTAGCATTTTCATAAGCTTCACTTCTCCATTCATCTAGAGAACTTAATTGCAACAACCTCTTATTACCGGCCAATTTAGGATCTTTATTTAGTTCTCTAACAGCCCAATAAGCTTTGTGCTCTAGTTCTAGAGGTAAATGACAAGCTTTTCCATAAACCATTTTATAAGGTGACATTCCCATAGGATTTTTATAAGCAGTTCTATAAGCCCATAACGCTTCTTTCAATTTGCTAGGCCAATTCTTTCTAGATTTATTAACAGTTTTACCTAAGATAGCTTTAATCTCTCTATTTGATAATTCTACTTGACCGCTAGTTTGAGGGTGATAAGCAGAAGCAATTCTATGATTAATACCATACTTAGCAAGAGTTTTCTAAAACCTCCATGAATAAAATGAGAACCTCCATCAGTCATAATATATCTAGGTACTCCAAATCTAGGAAATATAATATCTACAAGCATTTTTATAGAGGTCTCACCATCAGCACTTTTTGTAGGTATAGCTTCTACCCATTTAGTAACATAATCAACAGCGACAAGTATATGAGTGTTACCGTCTGAAGAAGGGAAAGGTCCCATGAAGTCGAATCCCCAACAATCGAATGGTTCAATAACAAGAGTATAATTCATAGGCATTTCATTGCGTCTAGAGATATTACCAACTCTTTGACATTCATCACAAGATAAAATAAATTTCCTTGCATCTTTGAAGAGTGTTGGCCAATAAAAACCTGATTGTAGAACCTTCTGCGCGGTTCTATCTCCAGCGTGATGTCCTCCATAAACACTTCCATGACATTTATTCAATATCTCTGTTGTTCATATTCGGGAACACATCTTCGCATAATACCATCCACTCCTTCTTTATATAAGTGTGGGTCATCCCAAAAATAATGCCTCAAGTCATAAAAGAATTTCCTCCTTTGCTGAGCTGAAAAGGTTGGAGGCAAATACTTCGAAACAATAAAGTTAGCATAATCGCATACCAAGGGCTCTCTCGCGAGCTCACCTTTATTACAGCCAATTGTTCATTTGGAAAACTATCATTAACAGGAACAGGATCATAAGCAATATTTTCCAATCTAGACAAATTATCAGCAACAAGATTATCAGCACCTTTCCTATCTATAATATGTAAATCAAATTCTTGCAACAGAAGTACCCATCTAATAAGCCTTGGCTTAGCATCTTTCTTTGTCATAAGGTATCTAATTGCAGCATGATCAGTATGAATTGTAACTTTTGAATCAACAATATAAGGTCTAAACTTATCACAAGCAAAGACTACTAACAATTCTTTTTCAGTTGTAGCATAATTTCTTTGAGCAGCATCAAGAGTCTTACTAGCATAATGAATAACATTTAACTTTTTATCTACCCGCTGTCCAAGAACAGCGCCTACAGCAAAATCACTAGCATCACACATAATTTCAATCAGGAGGTTCAACTACAGGAGCAGTTGTTAAGGCTTTCTTTAGAGTTTCAAAAGCTTCCTTACAATCATCATCAAAAACAAAAGGTACATCTTTTGAAGAAGATTAGTAAGAGGCTTTGAAATTTTAGAGAAATCTTTAATAAATCTCCTATAAAACCCAGCATGACCAAGAACACTACGAATACCTTTAACATCCCTCGGATAGGGCATCTTCTCAATTGCTTCAACTTTAGCTCTATCAACTTCAATACCTCTCTCGAAATTTTATGTCCCAATACAATTCCTTCATTAACCATAAAGTGGCATTTCTCCCAATTAAGAACAAGGTTAGTTTCTTCACATCTCTGCAAAACTTTATCGAGGTTTCGCAGGCAATTATCAAAAGAATTCCCATACAGAAAAATCATCCATGAACACCTCTACAATACTTTCGCAAAAACCATGAAAAATAGCAGACATGCATCTTTGAAAAGTAGCAGGAGCATTACATAAACCAAAAGGCATACGCCTATAAGCATAAGTTCCATAAGGACAAGTAAAAGTGGTTTTCTCTTGATCTTTAGCTTTAACAGCAATTTGTGAAAACCCAGAATAACCATCAAGAAAGCAAAAATGAGTATTTTTAGACAACCTCTCTAACATTTGATCAATAAAGGGTAAAGGGTAATGATCTTTCTTAGTAACTTTATTAACTTTTCGAAAATCAATGCACATTCTATAACCTACAACTATTCTTTGAGGAATAAGCTCATCATTATCATTAGGCACAACAATCATTCCTCCTTTCTTAGGAACACAATGAACAGGACTAACCCATCTACTATCAGCAATAGGATATATAATACCAGCTTCAAGGAGTTTTAATACCTCGTTTCTTACCACTTCCTTCATCTTCGGAATTAGACGACGTTGATGTTCAACAACAGGCTTTGCATCTTCTTCCATATTAATAGCATGTTGGCAAATAGAAGGAGAAATCCCTTTCAAATCATCAAGAGTATAGCCAATAGCTCCTCGGTGTTTCTTCAATATTTCCAATAACCTTTCTTCCTCAATTTCTGAAAGCTTAGAACTAATAATAACAGGATATATTTTCTTATCATCAATATGAGCATATTTAAGATTATCAGGTAAAGGCTTTAAATCAAAAACAGGATCTTCCTTTGGTGGCGGTGTTGTACCCAAATCTTCCACCGGTAAATCATGCTTGAGAATAGGTTGGCGACGAAAAATTTCCTCAAGCTCATCTCTTTCTTTCCTAAAAGCTTCACTTTCACTATTCTCCAAATGTTGCTGCAAAGGATTATTAGGAACAAGAACAATAGATGCACACTGCTCCATTTTAAAATCATTACTAGGCAAGTCAGTTTTATAAGGAGTTTTGGTAAATTTAGAAAAGTTAAATTCATAAGGTTCACCAGCAAATCTAGTCAAAATTTTCTCTTTCTTACAATCTATAATAGCTCCACAAGTATTTAGAAAAGGTCTACCAAAAATGATAGGACAATGATCACTAGCAGCAGAACCAAGTACCAAAAAGTCAGCAGGATATTTAATCTTACCACATAGAACTTCCACATCTCGAACAATACCAATCGGAGAAATAGTTTCTCTATTAGCCAAATGAATAACCACATCAATATCTTCAAGTTCACAAGAACCAATTTCGTGCATAATCTCCGTGTAAAGTTCATAAGGAATAGCACTAACACTTGCACCAATATCACATAAACCATAATAGCAATGATCACCAATTCTAACAGATAGCATAGGAACACTAACTTGTTTGGATTTATTAGGATGTGAAACAATATTAGAAGCATCTTCACAGAAAATAATATGACCATCCTCCACATTTTCAGTCACAAGATCTTTAACTATAGCAACAGCAGGTTCAATTTTAATTTGTTCTTCAGGTTCTTTAGGTTTCTTTTCACTTTTATTAACCGCACTAGATATGACAGAGTACTCCTTCATTTTAGCAGGGAAAGGAGTTTTTTCAATATAAGCTTCAGGAAGAACATTATCAACAGTTTCAACCACTACACATTTGTTTACAGATGAATCAATTTTATCTTTATACGGTTCATGATACTTATCAAAATTCTTCTTAGGCAGTTCATAATGAGAGGCAAAAGCTCTATAAAGATTTGCAACAACTTGGGAATCAAGACCATATGTAGCACTCATATTACGAAATTTATCGGTATCCATAAAAGCTTCAATGCATTTATAATCATAAATTATACCTGATTCTCTATCTTTGTCGTTCTCCCATCCTTCAGTATTTTCTTGGATCCGATCAAGAAGGTCCCTTTTAAACTCTTCTTTGTTGCGTGTAAATGATCCAGAACAAGAAGTATCCAGCAAGGTCTTGTCTTGAAAAGAAAGTCTTGCATAGAAATTATCAATAATAACATTACCAGGAAGCTCATGAATGGGGCATTTGAGCATTAAAGACTTCAATCTCCCCCAAGCTTGGGCAATACTTTCTCCATCATGAGGCCAGAAATTATATATGCGGTTCCGATCTTTGTGAATTTCACTTGGAGGATAAAATTTGGAATAAAATAAAGGCACAATGTCCTCCCAATCAATAGAATCACCATTCTTCAGCAATTTATACCAATGCGCCGCTTTACCAGACAGCGATATAGTGAATAGTTTCTTTCTAACTTCATTCATAGAAATACCTGCACATTTGAATAACCCGCATAATTCATGCAAAAACAATAAATGATCACCAGGATGGACAGTTCCATCCCCTTCATAGCGGTTATCCATAACACGTTCAATAATTTTCATAGGTATTTTATATGGTACTACTTCCTCACCTGGCGCTTCATCCACTACCGTTGCAGTAGTAGTAGATTTCCCAAATAGAAATTGAATAGAAGATCTCTCCATAATGATTTATAGCAGCAGGCAGAAATAAAATCAGCACAAACAGTAAATTTCCTTACCAATTCCGCTTACCAATAGCGCTTCACTCCCCGGCAACGGCGCCAGAAAATAGTCTTGATGACCCACAAGTATAGGGGGTGTATCGCAGTATCTTCGATAAGTAAGAATGTCGATCCCAACGAGGAGCAGAAGGTGTTGGCAGCAGTTTCGATGGAGGATTCACTGTAAATGCTCACAGACAAGTATTCAGGGGGTTTTGATATTGCAGATAAATAAAGTACAAGTAAATAAAATGCGAGAGAAATAATTGCAGCGAGTGGCCCAATCCTTTTTAGCACAAAGGACAAGCCGGTTTGTTTACTTATAATGACCAAACGTTCCTGAGGACACACGGGGATTTTAGTCTAGTACTTTCGCTTCATGTGGTTTAATAATCTTCATTGTTTTGATAAGTGTTGTGTGGGTGAACCTATGCTAATGCACCGCCCTTCCTAGGACTAATACATACTTGTGATTATACCCCTTGCAAGCATCCGCAACTACAAGAAAGTAATTAAGATAAATCTAACCACAGCCTTAAACTCGAGATCCTGCGATCCCTCTGCATCGATATACTAACGGGGGCTCAGGTTTCTGTCACTCCGGCAACCCCGCAATTAGCAACCGAATACAAGATGCACTCCCCTAGGCCCATAAATGGTGAAGTGTCGTGTAGTCGACGTTCACACGACACCACTAGAAGAATGACACCACAACTTAAATATCATAACATTGAATATTACTCAACCATAATTCACTACTAGCATTTAGACTTCACCCATGTCCTCAAGAACTAAACGAACTACTCACGAGACATCATATGGAATACAATCAGAGGTGATATGATGATGAATAACAATCTGAACATAAACCTTGGTTCAATGGTTTCACTCAATAGCATCTACAACAAGCATAGAATAACACCGGGAGAGTTTCCCCTATCAAACAATCAAGATTTAACCCGAATTGCTACAGCGGTGACGAGGTGCAGCGGTGGTGATGGCGGTGTAGATGGTGGAGATGATGATGATGATGATGATGGAGATGATGTCCCGCTCGATGACGATGGCGATGGCGTCGATTTCCCCCTCGGGAGGGAATTTCCCCGTTCCTGCCCGCCGGAGCTCTTTTCTCTCTGGTGTTCTCCGCCCCGCAGAGGCGGCTGTAACCTTCGTGAGGTCCTCTCTGTGGCTTAGGTTTTCGGGACGAAGGAGTACGCGAAGAAAAGGAGGCGAAAGGGGTCGTGGGCCCCCCAGAGCATAGGGTGGCGCGGCCGGGGCCTGGGCCGCGCCGCCCTATCTGGGCCCACAGTGGCCCCTCTCTTCTTCCCCTTCTGGCTCCCTCCGTCATCCGGAAAAATAGGAATTTTCGTGAAATTCCCTTCCACAGTTGATCTTCCGAAATATTGCGTTCTGACGGTGCTTTTTCCAGCAGAATCCTGGCTCCGGTGCTTGATCCTCCAATGATGATGAAACATGCAAAATAGATGAAATAACATAAGTATTGTATCCCAATATGAAATATATCAATGAATAACAGCAAATTATGATACAAAATAGTGATGCAAATTGGACGTATCAACGCTCGAACACTGAGACTTCATTTGTCTTCCTCCTTTGCTGCTTGCATTCTGGGCAGTTCTCGATTGTTGGCAATCGGCTCATTCCTGAGTCCCAGCAATGTTTGAAGAAAGGACAGTCCCAGTGCTTATCCACGTCATCTTGCTCCCTTGACCTCCCTCTAGCGTGAAGCTCGTACCCGTCGTTGCTTCTATCATGCTGACGATACCTCCTGTCTGCATCAGACCGACGATATCTTTCATCATATTCGTCGTAGCGCTGACGTCGGTCATACTGCTGCTCATATTTGTTGAGGAGATGCACGGAGAGTGGGCGTTGATACCGTATGCTTCTCACCTCCTCCTCGGTTAGGTATCGTCTATCATCATCCTGGGGCCGGTCGCGTGGAACGGCCTCCTCTTTATCTTTGCCACGAGAGTGGCTGCTCTCTGATTTATCTTTGCCACGGGAGTGGCTGCTCTCTGGTTTATCTTTGCCACGGGAGTGGCTGCTCTCTGCTTTATCTTTGCCATGGCGGCCCATAAGCCCAGCCACATTGACATCGAAAGAGAACCCTGGCTCCCTTATGGAGTGGCTTAGATCCACCATGTTGACGTCCGGAAACGGACGCATGTCTACCTTCATGGCAAACTGTCCGAAAGTTAATCGGCCTGATTCTATCGCCATCTGAATTTGTGCGCGTAATACTTTGCAGTCGTTGGTGGCGTGCGTGAACGTATGATGCCATTTGCAGTATGGCCTTTTGTTCATCTCTTGTGCCGTGGGGATCTTGTGGCCTTCGGTAGCTTCAACTGTTTCTCTTTCAGTAGCAGATCGAAGATCTGTTCAGCTTTGCTCACGTCGAAGCCAAACCCTCTTGGAGGCCCTGGTGGGTTCACCCATTTGCAGGACACAGGTACTGCCGTCCGAGTCCATTCGGCTACTGCGACTTCCTGATCTTCCGCAGAATCTTCATCCTCATCAGCATTGACCAGGCTTATCGCGCGCTTGAACTTGTCTTGGTACAGTTCTGGATGGCGCTGTTCATATAAGGTCAGTCTGGACCATGTGCGCCAGCGAGTTGTACTCTACTTGGAACGTCAGATCCTTGAACGACGCTGCAAGGCCTGCCACGGCCAGTTCGACTGCTTCTTTCTCAGTTAAGTGGACCGAATAACATCGGTTCTTGACAGTTCTGAAACACTGAATGTATTCAGACACTGTCTCTCCTCGCTTTGCCGAACCTGTGCTAGTTCGGCAATGGCTTCAGTAGCTTCGAATGATATTGCGTGTGAAACTGTTCCTCTAGCTGCTTCCATGATCGTCTGAATTTGGCTGCAACGAGGTGTACCATCCAAAAGCTGGACCGGTGAGGGACTGCGAAAGAACCTCACCCGTGATCCGATGCCCAGCTGGGCCAAATATCGGCTCACGTGCTCGATTGAGCTAGACCCTTCTGACCCAACTTGGTGAAGTCCGGGAGCCGTACTTAGGTGGGAGTGGGTCAGGTCACTCATTGGGGTACGGCTTGGAATAGCCGATTATCTTCTTCTTCGGCAGGATGCCGAACTGATCTCTCGGGACTGCACTGATCTGATCCGCGGTGGAGGACGTGGCAACTGAGCTGTCATGAATTGGTGCAGTGGCATACTTGGTTAGCCATGCCTGTTTCTCAGCGTCTGCACCCAAACTCCCCATTGTTGCAGCCGTTCCTCCTGCCGGAACAATTGCTCCTGCTCCGGCAATCCCTCCTGTCGGAGCCTGGATCGCCTGCGTCCAGTTGTTGCAGTCCGGCACAAACGTGCACACGTATCCGTGCGGGATCTCCTTGGGCGGCTCCCATAAGAACTGATAGTCGCCCGGATCACCTCCAACCTTGTAGACAACGTATGCGTGAACCTTGTTGCTGTGGAGCTGCCATCGCGTACGGCAATGGTGGCCTGGTGTGGAGTTGCACCTCTCCCTGGTGAGTCCCTAGAGCAGGTCCTGAAGGGGAGTACTGGTGCCTCATGATCTCTTGCACCACCTGGAGCGCAACGCGCTCCAACGAATTACCAGGCTCTCAGAATGCCGATGCAGCGAATGGGCCACCACGTAGTTGATCTCCTGTCGCAGGGCTCTGGTACGTTCCTCTGAAGGGAGAGACAGATCCAACCCGTCGAGGACGCCTTGTGGTGTGAATCCTTTGAACCTGATGCCGTGCGAACGGGTCTTCTCAAAGGAGCCGATGAGTTTGGCTTCAACGATGGCCTTCAGCTCATCGTACTTCTTCTTGTGTTCAGCAGGGAGATCCTCGTATGTGATCTGTTCCTCTGCCATCTCGGGTGTCGGTGTTGACGTGGATGTTGAGAAGATTGTCCCACCGGGCGTGCCAGAAATGTGTTACCTGCCAAAACCACCGGCGGGCAATGGTTAAGCAACACGAAGAGCCGGGAGGCTCCCAAGGCCGCTTAGTGGACCCTGGCACCTCGCGTCGTCCCGCAAGTCTTCCAGCCACGTCCTGGCGGTTGCTAGGGCGTGCCACCTGACCTAGACCCGATCAGGAAGGTGTTAGAGTGCTTCGATTGTTCTGCATGGTAGACACGTAAACATTAAATACGATCCCTATCGGCTCTCAGGTTGCCCTGTGGATCGGCTCAAAGAGCCGATCGCCCCATGGTTCACGTTGGATTTGCAATGACATGGGGATCCTGCTTGATCAAAACAAAGCTAAAGCGATCTACGACAGTTTAGGGTTTTCACCGCATAACCGGAACGTCCTACGTGTGATCGGGCCTAGCAGATACGAAAGATGATGCAAACTACCCCTACGAGAGGCCTAAAAACCAACATAACGTTGATTCCCGAACATCCCTTGCGGGGACGGTAAACAACACCTAACGCGCTACCGGATCGTCCGACCCCAGCATAAGGCCTAACTATGCAGATATTAAACTAATCCTGCGGAGCAAGGAGCAACTATAACAGATCGGATCTACTAAGTAACGAACAAGCAAGATGCTGCCCTTACACCCATATAGGTGTAAGGGCAGCTAGGTGTCGAGGGACGGCATTGCCACGCATGTATGCACGAGAAAGCACCAATGCAAGCCCCTAAACACCTAAGGATAAATAGTGCTGCTCGCCATCAACAACGCTTCAGCACGAGCAGCACAAGGTAGACGAATAAACGCGTACTGCCTAGATCGCGAGATGCGATCTAGGCAGCATGATGCTTACCCGGAAGAAACCCTCGAAGAAAGGGTGGCGATGCGCCTGGTTTGTGTTTGTTGTGAACGTGATTGTCCTTCTTTTCCGATAACCCTAGATACATATTTATAGTCCAAGGGACTTTCTAATTGAGGCGTGCACCTAACCGTGCACGGGCCAGACTCTATCTGTTAATTCTAAACACAATACGATCTACTAAATTACAGATACACGGGCGATTTAGCCCAAACTCTTAGCGTAAGGCCGCTTCGAAGATGCTCCACGTGTACGTCCTTCAAGCCCATCTTCACTTACGGCCCATCTCCTGATTTGGCCAAAATCGGGTGATAACACATCCCCAAGCTTAGATGCTTGAGTCTTCTTAAAATATGAAGGGATGAACCACCGGGGCATCCCCAAGCTTAGACCTTTCACTCTTCTTGATCATAGTATATCATCCTCTTCTCTTGGCCCTTGAAAACTTCCTTCACACAAACTTCAAGCAAACTCATTAGAGGGTTAGTGCATAACCAAAAATTCACATATTCAGAGGTGACACAATCATTATTAACACTTCTGGACATTGCACAAAGCTTCTGAAAGTTAATGGAACAAAGAAACTCATTCAACATAGCAAAAGCGGCAATGCGAAATAAAAGACAGAATCTGTCAAAAACAGAACAGTTCGTAAAGATGAATCTGGCAGGGGCACTTAACTTGCTCAAATGGAAAAACTCAAAACTAATGAAAGTTGCGTACATATATGAGGATCACGCTCGTAAATTTGCAGATTTTTTTGATTTTTTACAGAGAGCTCTGCGAGAATTCGTGACAGACAGCAATGCTGTTTCTGCGCAGCGATCCAAATCTATCATCAACTTTAACATAGAAACTTTACTTGGCACAAAAATATGATAAGGAGAGGTTGCTACAGTAGTAAACAACTTCCAAGACTCAACAATACAGTAAATAAAATGAAACTTGGGTTATCTCCCAAGAAGTGATTTTCTTTGACGCCTTTCAGCTAGGCGCAGAAAGTGCAAATCAAGTAACATCAAGAGAAGAAGCATCAACATCATAACTTGTTCTAATAATAGAATCAAAAGGCAACTTCATTCTCTTTCTAGGGAAGTGTTCCATACCTTTCTTGAGAGGAAATTGATATTTAATATTACCTTCCTTCATATCAATAACAGCACCAACGGTTCGAAGAAAAGGTCTTCCCAACACAATAGGACAAGATGCATTGCATTCGATATCCAAGACAACAAAATCAACGGGGACAAGGTTATTGTTAACCGTAATGCGAACATTATCAATCCTCCCCAAAGGTTTCTTTTTAACATTATCGGCAAGATTAACATCCAAATAACAATTCTTCAATGGTGGCAAGTCAAGCATATCATAAATCTTCTTAGGCATAACAGAAATACTTGCACCAAGATCACATAAAGCATTACATTCAAAGTCATTGAATTTCATCTTAATGATGGGCTCCCAACCATCTTCTAACTTCCTAGGGATAGAAGCTTCCAGTTTTAATTTCTCTTCCCTAGCTTTAATGAGAGCATTTGTAATATGTTTTGTAAAGGCTAAATTTATAGCACTAGCATTGGGGCTTCTAGCAAGTTTTTGTAAGAACTTTATAACTTCAGTAATATGACAATCATCAAAATCTAAACCATTATGTTCTACAACAATGGAATCATTGTCACCAATATTTTGAAAAATTTCAGCAGTTTTATCACAAACAGCAGTTTAGCAGTTCAGGCAATTTTGTACACTTTGCACTAGGAGTAGAAACATTGCCAACACCAGTTATTTTACCATTAATAGTAGGAGGTGCAACAACATGTGAAGAATCAACATTACTAGTGGTGTTAATAGTCCATACTTTAGCTACATTATTCTCTTTAGCAAGTTTTTCTTTTTCTTCTCTATCCCACCTAGCATGCAATTCAGCCAACAGTCTAATATTATCATTAATTCGAACTTGGATGGCATTTGTTTTAGCAAACCTAGCATCTTTAACTTCCTCAGGCATAACTTTCAATTTAAAAAGATCAACATCAAAAGCAAGAGTATCAACCTTAGAAGCAAGAACATCAATTTTACCAAGCTTTTCTTCAACAATTTTATTGAAAGCAGTTTGTGTACTAATAAATTCTTTAAGCATCACTTCAAGACCAGAGGGTACACTCTTATTATTGTTGTAAGAATTACCATAAGAATTACCATAACCATTACCATTATTAGAAGGATATGGCCTATAGTTGTTGTTACCATAATTATTCCTATAAGCATTGTTGTTGAAATTATTATTCTTAATGAAATTCACATCAACATTTTCTTCTTGAGCAACCAATGAAGCTAAAGGAACATTATTAGGATCAATATGAGATCTACCATTTGCAAGCATAGACATAATAGCATCAATCTTATCACCCAAAGAAGAGGTTTCTTCAACAGAATTTACCTTCTTACCTTGAGGAGTTCTTTCAGTGTGCCATTCAAAGTAATTGATCATCATATCATCAAGTAATTTAGTTGCGGCGCCCAGGGTGATGGACATAAAAGTACCTCCAGCAGCTGAATCCAATAGGTTCCTCGAGGAAAAATTCAATCCTGCATAAAAGGTTTGGATGATCATCCAAGTAGTCAGTCCATGGGTTGGGCAATTCTTTACCAATGATTTCATTCTCTCCCATGCTTGAGCAACATGTTCATTATCAAATTGTTTAAAATTCATTATGCTACTTCTCAAAGATATAATCTTAGCAGGAGGATAATATTTACTAATAAAAGCATCTTTACACTTAGTCCATGAATCAATACTATTTTTAGGCAAAGAAAGCAACCAATCTTTAGCTCTTCCTCTTAATGAGAAAGGAAACAATTTCAGTTTTATAATATCACCATCTATATTCTTAGACTTTTGCATTTCACAAAGTTCAACAAAATTATTAAGATGGACAGCAGCATCATCAGTACTAACACCAGAAAATTGCTCTCTCATAACAAGATTCAGTAAAGCAGGTTTAATTTCATAGAATTCTGCTGTAGTAGCAGGTGGAGCAATAGGAGTACATATAAAATCATTATTATTTGTGCTAGTTAAATCACACAACTTAGTATTTTCAGGAGTACCCATTATAACAGTAGTAAAGTAAACTAGGCAAATAAGGTAAAGACAAGTAACTAATTTTTTGTGTTTTGATATAGAACAAGTAAACAAGACAATAAGTAAAGTAGCTAATTTTTTTGTGTTTTTAATATGAAGCAAACAAGACAATAAAATAAAGTAAAGCAAGACAAAAACAAAGTAAAGAGATTGGAAGTGCAGACTCCCTTGCAGCGTGTCTTGATCTCCCAGCAACGGCGCGACAGTCTTGCGTGTAGTCGACACGTCCGTTGGGAACCCCAAGAGGAAGGTGTGATGCGCACAGCAAGTTTCCCTCGGTAAGAAACCAAGGTTATCGAACCAGTAGGAGCCAAGAAGCACGTGAAGGTTGTTGGTGGAGGAATGTAGTGCGGCGCAACACCGGTGAAACCGGCGCCAACGTGGAACCTGCACAACACAATCAAAGTACTTTGCCCCAATGTAACAGTGAGGTTGTCAATCTCACCGGCTTGCTGAAAACAAAGGATTAAGCGTATCGAGTGGAAGATGGTGTTTGTTTGCAAAGAACAGTAAAAAGCAGTAGAATGTATTCAGATGTAAAAGAATGGACCGGGGTGTCTCTCAATAAGATAACTAACATGCTGGGTGAACAAATTACAGGCGGGCAATTGAGAAATAAAGATTCAATACATATCAATGATGATTACTATGTGATTTAATCAGGGCATTACGACAAAGTAGATAGACCGCTATCCATCATGCATCTATGCCTAAATAATCCACCTTCGGGTTATCATCCGAACCCCTTCCGTATTAAGTTGTAAACAACAGATAATTGCATTAAGTATGGCGCGTAATGTAATCAACACAAATATCCTTAGACAAAGCATTGATGTTTTATCCCTAGTAGCAACATCACATCCACAACCTTAGAACCTCCCAGATTTAATGGAGGCATGAACCCACTATAATTACTCCCTCTTGGAGTTACAAGTATCAACTTGGCCAGAGCCTCTACTAGCAACGGAGAGCATGCAAGAACATAAACAACACATATATGATAGATTGATAATCAACTTAACATAATATTCTATATTCATCGGATCCCGCCAAATACAACATGTCACTACAAGAAATGTGTTAACTAGTGACCTTCTCATAGTGACCGTGGATGAGTTGGTCGTAAATCTATGACCATTTGGCGCTAAATGGTCCTAAGGCATTTTTGAGGGTGTAAACCCTAAATCATTACGACCATTCCAGTAACAAAGGTCATAATTTTGTTACTTGAATTGGTCACGGAGAAAATGATACGATCCACGACCTTATTTTTAGCTGATTAAGACCAATTTAAATGGTCGTGGCTCCTAATTCGAATTGTTTAACATGCCTGGTCGGCCACCTCACCAATATCGCCTACGTTTCGTGTTAAATTTTTGCAAAGGTGGCTATTTGTAGACCTTCCACTCACACGTGAGACCCACATACTGACCTGGAGGTGCAAGATCGACAAATGGCTTAGCAGGCTCAAACGCGACCCCACCAGGCAGAGCCTTTGGACAAGTGACACACAAACACACTACCCCACCAAGCTCATCCAAATTTACAGGCGAGACCAAGGTCAACCAGAAACAGACTAATAAAACAAACCAAAAATGATTTTTTGGGGGATTTGAAGCCGAGACGTCCGTGGCCCTCAAAATGTGGTCAAACTGGAGGGCGCAATCATCCTTTGCTAGGGGTTGAATATTGCACAATTCTTTGAGTGAACCTAACAAAAAACAATATTTGTAAAAAATCATAAGCAAGCTATCAAGCACATGTGTAGTTTAAATTTAACTTACTTCTGCTTAATCGGTATAAATTTATCATTTTTCGTGGAAACTCCTTTATAGCCAATCGAAAATTATTAACTAGCTGCCCACGGATCAGCCCCGAGGAGCCCCGAGAGAACATATGAGCCGTCCAGAAAACTTCCATCCAACACCCGAAATATCAATCTACCGCCTAATCCCGCGCTGGATTTTTGCTGGCGCGCCAAAGAAATCCAAAATTGGGCCGAGCGATGCCATACCAAAATTCGAGCCCAGACGCGGGAGACAAAATGTTGAGCGTGACTGCGTGAGGCCACATCCCCTGGCCCGCCCGAACCCTACCCTACCCATCCAACAGAACTACTCTCCCCACGCAGTCTCTCTCCCCACGACCTAATCCCCTCCCAGCGCCTCCTCCCGTTTCCTCCACCTCCGCCGCCGGCCAAGATCCTGGCTAACTCAGGCGATGTCCTGGTGCGCTGAACCCCGCCAGTGAATCCTCTCCTCCATCTCTATCTATTCCACCACATCGAACCTCCAAATCGCCCGGCCAAATGCAAACCCGGGCACGGGATCCGGGAACAGCAATAGCATGTGCATGGCGACGGCGGTGCCCCGGCAGGGCGCGGTGGTGTCCCGGCTCTGAGATCGGCTGCACCGCGCGGGGCAGATGCGGCCGCCCAGCAAGTCACGGCCTTCACCGAAGCGGGCGACCTGAGGGTCTGCAGCACGCGGACAACTGCGTCCGGGCGCCGACCACCCCTCCTCATCGTCGTTCCCCATCAAGGCCGGCTTCCACCATCCTCTCCTGAACGAGCCTCCGCAGGAGATCGACGCCGACGCCCTCTTCCCTGCACCACAAGGTCGACCCGCTGGTGGTTGCCCTCGCAGGCATCCTGTGGCAGGCGGAGGCACCGCGAGCTGCTACTCCTTCCGCCGACGACGTTCACGACCACGACCTGTTGCTGGAACGCACCTCACCAACTTCATGCCGCTGGTGAGGTTCTCTACCTCTCGAAGTATCTGTCCTGCAATTTGTTTCTTTCATTTATGTGGTGTAGTAGTAGCGAAATCGTGCATGTATAATGGAAATCGGTGTGTCCCTAGGCAGTGGATGCATAGTAAACCAATTGTTTCAATTTGCTCTAAAAAAAAGTGCAGCAGCTCTCACATTAATTTGCTCTGTAAAATGGCTTGCATATAGAATGTGCAGCAGCTCTCATAACTTTGGTTTCGAACTGCAGTCTTGCACGCATCCTATTCGAAACTGCAATCTGATCTGTTTTTTTTTTATCATAGTTGTAACAGCGACAGACGCGAGTTACCTCTTTGTTTATTGTGGCAGCAGAGACCTGGCAAAGAGACTCATATTTATTTCCTTGGAGTGCGTTGGTTGACCAGTATTCTGTTGCTGTGAATGCACACCGACTTCTCCCCCTCGTATCTTTCTTGATTAGAACTAACTTTGGAGAAAATCCACCGCGAGTAAAGTTGGTCCATTCGATGCATGCATGAAGCTGAATGTATGCTTTATGCCGTGAGCTGCTTTCAACAGCCATGCGACACAACGTGGTTCATCCCTGCTTTTTTATACAAACCCTTCATGTGGAGTAGCTAGCAGCATGGTTGATTTTTGTGCATGGTGTAACACCTAGTTTCACGATGCATAATTTATATGTTTGGCCTTGGTCAGCTGTAATAATCGTGACCGAACTGAACAAACCAGTCTCTCCATCTGTACTGACTTGTATATCCCAAGTTGCAGTATCTGACTCGCCCGCTAACAGCATGTGTTTCTTGACAAGTTGTGCTAACAGGTTGGGAATTGGGACCATGAAGACCTGACCACTAATCTACTGTTCACTATTGTGGCTCACAGCTCACGTGTATTTACTAGGTCTAGTGATTTATCTGCTGACTGGGTATGTTCAGTATCCATTTGTTTTTTCTGTCATCTTGAATTCGTTTAACTCTACTTGTCAAGTTAGGATGATCATGTTATCATGCTTTTTAAACTTGTATGCCTGATAAGCCAAGGTTTAATAAACTACAGATGTAGCTGTAGTTTTAGATGTTTAAAATGAATGTTCCTGTGAAAGCTAAAGATTTAGCAAGAAAATCCTGATTGTATTCTGGTCATGAGTCAGCACTCCTAAATCCTAGCAATATTCAGTTTGAATGCATATACAACTGTCTAATGAGGATGAATTATGTTCAAGAGAAGTTTTGATAAATTATTTTGCCTATCCTGATGATAATACATGTCGTCTTGTTTATGAGCCCAGCTGCTCTGTATTTTTCTTTTGTGAAGATGGCTGAAGGTTATGGGTTTACTTTTGGTTGTTAAAACTTCTCTTGAACATAGAATAGCCCTTACACCACCAACCAAGAGACATGTTATCATAGTATCAATCATGTGCTAGTTCACAGGTCATCGTAGCTTTTAATGTATGCTCAATGAACCATCTCGGCTCACTTGACTGCATTTTATATGCTCATCGTTAGTAAGGAATTGTATGCCTTGTACACTGAATTGGTAATTTATCAGCATACAATTTTGGCCACATCCATTTCACACAAGCCATGTGAATCTGTTTGTCTATTTTTATGGGCATAAATTTATACACTGCATTGATATAAGCACCATTCTGCTTTGAATAAATAAATTTACAGTGCTCCCATTTTTTAGATAGTCTGTCATCTTTAGCCATTAAAAGTTATTCATCATTTCCCATTTGGTTATGGTTCATGTATCAGCTTAGGTAACATGCCATGATTGTTAATAGTTTCTCCTCGTCATTTCTCTTTAGAACTTATTGACATCAGTGTTAAGTTTAATAGTTTCTCCTCGTCATTCAGTGCCTAGTAGTATTTTAGAAGATTGGAATGTGTGTACTGATGTAATCCTGCGTCTCCTATGAAACTACTGGAAGCTCAAAATATTGAGTAGTAGACCTGTGTTGATTCATTTCTTTGGTTTTAGTTTGCTCACTATTAAGTATTTAAGTCAAAGAACTGCATTCAACACTTCTGGCTCACAAGGTTTCTGGGTGTTTATCTTACAATAGTTGCATTCACTATTCTGAATGGTCTATTCATAATATTATGGCTTCAGTTTTTTCTGATTCTTCTCTGCTGCTTCATGTAACAGGGTGACAGTGGTCTGTTCATACTGTTATTTTTGTTTGCCCAGTGTACCAAATGGCACGGCCTAGTCCTGTCTATTGTCGTCTAATGAGTGCTGCATAGCCATTGCCGAACTCACCGATCAGAGGGCATGTACAAAGCTCAGATCCAAAGCAGCCAATGGTCTCCGGGAAATGGTGAATTGTTGGATGTCCTATAGCTTGTGCTTGAGGAAGCCTACATGTGGGCCTCGGGCGTCCCTTTGGCTGCAGTTGGTCAGTGTTGCCTCTTATAGCGTTTTGGACATGGTCAACGAGTTGCAGGACATCAGGTTAGAGGCTGCTCAACGGTATGTGTTGTATGTAATTGACATCCTGTTTTACTGTCTATTTCTTGGGTCAAGTATTCGTTCCCACTACTTGCTGTCTTGATCGGACTTGAGAGTGTCAACGGAATTCATAACTCCATTTTTCAGATCTGCTGCTGTTGAAGCTATCATTTTCTATTCAATTGAATGATGAAGATTATTTTGCAGGTGACAATGATGCTGCCCAAATTTGGCATCAGGTAGAATGCCATCAAGATGAAGTTGAACACCGAACTAATGATGAGCCTAGAGGAGTAGTGGCATACCATCTCTTACCCTCAGGAAAGGCTTCATCATCGTACGATAGGACCAGATTTCGAAGAGGCGTTGGTTGTTGGGAGGGGAGATAAATACAGGACAATGGACGTGTTGCTATCTTCTGCGAGCAACATCACAGAAGGGCAGCCCAGCTGCATCATTCTTCCCATCTATGGGCTTGCACTCAGCCGCAAGACAACATATGACACGTGAAATCCTGCTCAGCAAAAACAGTATTAGTATATACATTACATGATGTAACGGGCTACTTCTCTTGCTGTTATTTGAAGCATTGCGTATGGTTTAGTAGCTGTTATTTGAAGCATTATGTGTGTTCTACCTGTTCAGGTTTAGTTTTTTTATTGGTAAACTGAAAGATGAAGAACATGAACCTGACAACCATGTCCCACTTTAGAACCTGACAACCATGTCCCACTTTAGAACCTGACAACCATGTCCCACTTTAGAACATGACAATTGGGACCCATCTGATGAGTGGGCTAATTATTTGATAAAGTGAAAATCCGAAATTGTTGAGCTATGGCCCAAAGCGATAAAAAGGCTGGCATGTTGGGCTTGGCCCATGTAACACAAAAATTGAGAAGATTAATCGATAGGAAAAATATAAATGGGCTGAAATATTGGATTTGGCCCATGTGGATGCTGGAACTGGACTGGGCTGATTTTGATCCACGACCATTTGGTTTGGTCACATATTTGCCACGTAGGATTCGCCAAGTAGGATTTGACGTGGACATACCATATTGCCATGACCAAAATTTTGGTCGTAGGGTCTACGACCATCTATTTTGGTCATAGTCCTCTACGACCAATACAAAATAAAGGTCGTTGTGAGCCGTCAGTGACGCTCAACTGGCGACCAACAGTTTTTGGTCATGACGTGGTCACAAACGACGCACAATGACCTTCCCATGACCAATATGGAGGGTCGCGAGTTAGCATATTTCTTGTAGTGTGTAGCATTACAAATAGATGATCTTGATCATGTTATGCAGCTCACAAGATCTAAACAATGATAGCACAAGCGGAGAAGACAACCATCTAGCTACTGCTATGGACCCATAGTCCAAGGATGAACTACTCACGCATCAATCCGGAGGCGGGCATGATGATGTAGAGCCCCTCGGTGATGATTCCCCTCTCCGGCGGGTGCCGGAGCGATCTCAGAATCCCTCGAGATGGGATTCGCGACGGCGCGTCTGGAAGGTTTTCCGTATCGTGGCTCTCGGTAGGGGGTTTCGCGACGAAGGCTATTTGTAGGCGGAAGGGTAGGTCGGGGCGTCACGAGGGCCCACACACTAGGCCGGCGTGGCCGGGCCTGGCCGCGTCCTAGTGTCGGCCACCTCGTGGCACTTCGTCTCCCTTTCGGTCTTCTGGAAGCTTCATGCAAAAATAGGACCCTGGGCGTTGATTTCGTCCAATTCCGAGAATATTTCCTTACTAGGATTTCTGAAACCAAAAACAGCAGAAAATAGCAACTGGCGCTTTGGCATCTTGTTAATAGGTTAGTGCCGGAAAATGTATAAAAATGCTGTAAAGTATGTATAAAACATTCAAGTATTGTCATAAAAGTAGCATGGAACATAAGAAATTATAGATACGTTTGAGACGTATCAATGCTTTTATAGAGAACAGTTTTTTAGATAAAAGGCATCGCGTGCCCGACTTTAAATTAATAAAACCCTCAGGTTCGATAACCACGGGTTATTACATGCTGCGGCATACAGCTTCGCCAAAGATAAACATGCTGCGGCATGCAGCTTAGCCAACAAAGCAACTAGACAGCAGGTAGCGAAGCCCTTCCCCCTGGAGATGCTCCTGGAGACGCCTCGTCAGTCCTTCTTGACTGCACATTTGGTGCGTGGGCGGCGTGAAGAAGTCTGAGCTGGGTGGCCACCCTCCTGAGCCCCGGTCTGTCCGGAAGTTTGGCGAGCGGCGTCCAGAGCTGCAGGAATAGCATAGATTTGACAATGATGTTAGCTGGGTGTTTCATCAGTTTGGATTCAATGGTTAACTTATTTCTAAAGTGCCATAAGGCTCAGGACTGGGCCAGGAACAACGTCCAAACCAAGCGTCTAAAGCTACCCGAAAGACTAGACACAATGGCATAGAGCTGGTGAAAGTTTGCCGGGCACCAACTACACCCAAGTAGTTGGCGAAAAACACTCCAAGCGAACTTGGCAGGAGAGCAAATAAAGAAGATGTGGGTGGCGTCTTCCTCGGAGCCACAAAGAGAGCAGCGGCCGTTCCCTGGCCCGTGTCTCACGGCGATGTTGCGACTAGAAGGGAGTCTGTCCAGAATTAACTGCCAGGAAAAGATCCTAACTTTGAGCGGGATTTTCGCCGCCCAAACATCCTTGAAATGAGCAATGGAGGCCCCAGCTCGGAAACTCTTATTCACTTTCTAATTTGTTCGGTCTGGGTGGATTTTCGCCGCCCAAACATCCTTGAAATGAGCAATAGAGAACAATTCACTCCACCCATTGGTCAATTTACTTTCCTTTCTGAAGGCACCAACTCGGAAACTCTTATTCACTTTCTAATTTGTTCGGTTTGCTCGGTCCGGTTTTTCGGTCTTCCATAATTTTGGTCATCTAGAAACAATACCCGTAATAACTTCGGTCTTTTTCGGTCATTGCTATTCGGCCTTCGGTTTTTTCGGTCTGATCTTCAGTCATGACCAAATAGACCGATGTTCCAATTCATCTGCCCCTCGGCGCATCCCTTTATCGCTCCTCGAGGCTGTAGTAGATGCTAGAGAAGCGAATGAAGGATGATGGAGATAGCACGGAGCAGCATCACTGGGTGAGTCGGCGGCTGTCGGCCGGGTGAGTGGCGCCATGGCGACGGGGAGCCGAGGATTCGTTGGGCGGGTGTGGCAGCCTGCCGGCGTGGATGCATGGCACTGCCGTTGAGGCTGGCGGCTGGCCGGCCAGATGTCTAGAGTCGTGGAGGCTGCGATTTTTTTTAAATAATACACTTTTTATTATTAATTCCAGGAATAATAGCCGTTTTTAGCAAATTTCAGAAATAATACACCGTCGGGGTGTGTGAACCCGAATTTACTAAATCGGGCTGGAGAATCCCGAAGCGAAGGGAATCTCGCATGCGAGGCCAAAGTCGGGTTCGAGGAGCCCGAGACGGCGCTGTCGGCCACGCGCGGCCCGTGTCGGACTGTCCCCTGGACAGGAGCAGATGCTGTCGGGGCGGAGGATCCCGAGGCGGTAATTTCGGGCACGCTGAGCCCGATTCGGGCAGGAGGACCCCGAATCGAGGCGATATTAAATGCGTCGCGCGCGCTGCTGCCTCTGCCCTTCTTCTTCCTCCTTCAGCCTCAGTTTATCTGCTTTCTCTCTCTCGTTTGCTCTTAGGCCAGCAGCGTTTTCTCTCATTGCTGAGCAATTTGTCCAGCCATTTGCTGTAGTTTGACCACCAAAAGTTGTAGAATCATCTGATCTATACATGGGTTAGTTTTTGAAGCGTTTTGGTGGAGGTGCTGTTGGTGGTGGTGGTGGTGGAGGAGCTGCTGGTGGTGGTGGTGGTGGAGGAGCTGCTGGTGGTGGACGAGCTGAGCTGCTGACGGAGGTGTTTGGCACGCTTCAAGGGTAAACCCTAATTCCTGATATTAGATCGTGTAATCATGCATGTTGCGTTCGTTAGCTTCGCAGATTAGTTACTGAAATATGTACCGGTAGAAAGTATTTATTTTAGAGTGTAGGTGCTAAATTTTTTTGACGAGTCTGTAATTTGTATAGGTGAGCAGATATGTCAGATAGAGTAAAATTCGTTGTTTACTTCGGTCATGGCACGGTCCGAACAACTCCGATGGGAGCTGATCTGAGCGAGTTTCAGTATGAGGATTTGCATCTGACAAACCCAAAAACATGGCGAGTTAGTCAGTTGAAGGAGTGGTTGACCGTGAATTTCGGGCTTAATCCCGAAGCATACACTGTTGGTGTGCATGCTTTGTGGAGCAGCTCAAGTACCCAGATTTTCTGGCGGTTGAAGCCGATTGAGCGGACCTCTCAGTGGGTGCACTGGTTGGAAGCGTGCGAGCGCAGGGGAACTCACCCCATCGCCTTAATGCTTCCCGAGGCGAAGGTGGTGAATTCCCAGGAAGGCGAGGGTGAGTTCCATCCAGGCCAGAGCAGTCAAAGTTCTGATGCTGGCGGCAGCAGTTTCCAATCCGGGCAGAGTAGCCATGCAGCAGGTGGTCATGACGGTAGTGTCGAGCTTGAAAGCGAGGATGAAGAAGAAGACCAGATGCAGAACATGATGGACGAGGAAGACGAGGATGGAGTGGACTATGAGCTTGACTCAGATGAATCCGGTGGATCCGATACTTCAGATGATAACAACGAGGAGGATCCGATCCCCTCTTCTTGGAACCATGATAATTTGTCGGATGCAATGATAGTCGATGATTGGCATGATTCTTCCTGGGAGTACAGCATGAACACCATCTCAGTTGGTGCTAGATATGCTGACAAGAGACATCTGCAGGAAGCAATCACTCAGTGGGCAATGAACACGCAAAGGGTATTCAGAACCACCGTTTCAAGTCAGAAATTCTTGACAGTGGTCTGCAGCGATGCTAGATGTCCAGCAAGGGTGCATGGGTACTGTCCGAAGTATGACACAACATGGGTGGTGAGCGACTGTGTGCCGCACACCTGTGTCCTTACGAGTATGCTGAAGGATCACCGAAACCTTACATCCACTCTGCTTGCTCGCCTGTTCTACAAGGAGATTGTAGAGAATACAGCGATGGGGGTTAAAGCCATCCAGAGAAGAGTTCACCTTCAATATAAGTATGAAATTGAATATGGCAAGGCATGGAGGGCTAAACAGACGGCACTGGAGAACAGATTCGGAACCTTCTAAAATCGATAGTCAAAGATCGCCCAAATGTGTGCGTGCTCCATGACAGGCATGCAGGTATACTTGCGGCTATCAAGACGCTGAAAGAAGCCGGACCTGATGAAGAGACGCCATGGCAGGATATGCAGAGTAGGTGGTGCATGCGCCACCTTGGGGTTTCTTCTCGCTGTTTAGGAGCAAGAGTCTTATGAATCTGTTCAAGAAGTTGTGCAAGCAGAATCAAGAATGCAAGTACACGTTTCTCCGCGGCAAGCTGGATGAGTTCACTAAGGACCATGTGCGGCAGAGGTTAGCCGCCCGAGCTGCATTAGCAGCAGCTCATGCAGCAGCTGTGGCACAGGGTACACAGGTTCCAGTAGCCCCCGAGCCAGATCCTATTGGGCTATGTGACCTGCCTGGATTTGACCCACCCAATACAAGAAGGAGGCCTGGACGACGGATTAAAAAATTTGCAGAGTGGATAGAGCACGAGCCATTAGAAAGGTGGTCTTTGCTGCATGACACACATGGAGCTAGGTATGGTGTGATGACTACCAACCTAGCTGAATCATACAACTTCGTGCTTAGGGGAAATAGGGCATTGCCTTTGACAGCCCTTGTGGAGGGTATTTTATATGGCACTATGAATTATTTCAAAGAGAGACGACAGTTGGCTGTGAGTCATATGCTGAAAAATCCAAACACTCCGTACTGTCAGGCCATTATGGAATATATGGATGTGAAGATGAAGAAGGGTATGTCACACACTGTTCTGGCCATCGGTAATCAGGAAAGGAGGTTCGAGGTGCGCTTACCAACCGACAAGTTTGGTTGTGTGAATGCGGTGAGAACACATGAGGTGAGAATTGGAAATGAAGAATGGCCATCGTGTGAGTGCACATGCAACAAACCAAAGTTGCTTCACCTTCCATGCTCCCATGTGCTGGCAGCTACCAGACAACTAGGGATGGACTCAATCTCTTTCGTCTCTCCATATTACATGAAAGAGGCTGTGATGAACACCTAGACCGGTGAGATGTTAGGATATAGAGTTGTGGGAAATTTCACTACGGTGATACCAAATGAAAGGCGGTACATCCCTGACCCAAGGTTATTGCGTACAAACAGAGGTCGACGGGAGACAAGGCGCATTAGAAATGATATGGATGAAGCAGAAGCGGGTGGTCCAACTAGGCAATGTTTTCTCTGCAACCAATTTGGACACAGGGACCCCCTATGTCCCACTTTCTACCCAGCGGCAGCAGCGGCGGCGGCTAACCGAGGAAGGCGAGGCAACCGAGGAAGGCGTGGGAGAGGAAGAACTAGAGGGAGACAGTAGCAAATTTGTAATATTTATAAAGTATGCTTAAGTTGTAGTACGAGTGAACCATCTTAGTCTGAACAATGCTACAATTTGTAATATTTATGAATGATGTTTTAATTTGTATTTTTTATGAGCTATGCTTAAATTTGTAATCTTTGTGATCAATGGTTTAATTTGTATCATCTTCGAACAATGCTACAATTTTTAATATTTATGAATGATGTTTTAATTTGTATTTTTTATGAACTATGCTTAAATTTGTAATCTTTGTGATCAATGGTTTAATTTGTATCATCTTTGAACAATGCTATAATTTTTGATATCTTTCTGCAGATATGGCGGCCCGACCGTTGCTCGATCCAGGGATTGATCAGAAACATCGTGCATCGCACTTGGAGGCCGACCCGCAGAGCATCGACCCACTGCAGACCCGTACTCCAAAGAAGAACTGGATGATACACCCTCAGTGGGAAGACAGGTAGGTGTTTTAGCTATAATTTGAAATTTATCTTCGAATTGGACCTTACTTTAGCTTGTTCATCATTTGTTTTGCAGGTTGAAGTGGGCTGGACTACTACCTTTCGCTCGATTAGTGGAGGCCCGAGATAACGTTTCGCGTCTGAACTACGATGCTGCTTTGATCACCTGCTTAGTGGATCGGTGGAGGCCCGAGACACACACCTTCCACTTTCGTTGGGGTGAGATGGCTCCTACTCTAGAGGACGTGTCTATGTTGCTGGGCCTTCCGTTGGCTGGTGAGCCCATCGGCCCATTGGAGGAACCCGTGGGCTGGATGCACAGCATGGATGCACGTTTCCTTGGTGTTCGCGAGGGCGTTGGGCCTATCTCTTTTGAGGCTCATGGCCCTCGTCAGGCGTGGCTACACGAGTTCCAGGTTCGTAACACTTTCGTCTATTTTTTCAAGCCTTAAATACCGCGTAATATGTAGTCCTACCATTGAATATTTCTTGACAGATCGAGCAGTTCGGATACCCCGATGAACCGATGACTGCGGTCCAGATCACTCGCAGCTTGGAGGCGTACCTCATGTGGCTACTCGGGAAGACGATGTTCACGGACAATCACGGGAACACGATTAGTGCGCGGTACATCCCTATAGCTCAGGAGATAGCAGAGGCCACAGAAGCAGAGCACATCACACAGAGGAGCTGGGGTTCTGCGGTCTTAGCCGCTACGTACCGAGGTATGTGTAAGGGTTGCCAGCTCACCTCGCATGGTTCTGGAATCATTGGTTGCCCCCTCCTGTTGCAGCTCTGGTCCTGGACGAGGTTTCCCATCGGCCGTCCTGAGATTGGTGGTGGGTCTTGGCCGCCAGACGAGTTGTATGACGCGTATCGCATCGACATGCCGACGTTTGGATCTATATGGACATCGCGGAAGGTATACACACCTTGTCTATATAGTTGTGTTATGTTATGTTATGTTATGTTATGTTATGTTATGTTATGCAGACGTTTGGATCTATATGCAACACTAACATAGTTGTGTTATGTTATGCAGAGACATTTTGGGCATAATCAGCTAAGGAATTGCTACCCAGCATTCACAGAGCAGTTTGACCTACTACTGGAGAGCGATGTTAGCTGGGAGCCTTACAGTGAGGACCACCGCGACGAGGCATACCCAGGCGGTATATCGTTGATGTGTACCAGAGATTGGGCCTACTGGATGACGAAGGCGAAGATCATCTTCGATATCTTCGTGGAGGAGATGTCGCAGCAGAGGGTCATGAGACAGTTTGGAATGCGTCAGTTGATCGAGCCACCACCTCACACAGTTCCTCTACCACCACGCGTCCACGCGTGAGTACAATTTAATTTTAGCATCAGTTATTACATCAATTGGACAATCATTGACGGATGGGTACAATTCAATTTTCAGGTACAACAGAAAAGGATCGAACAAGACTGCTATCGGATGGGTGCAGCTCCTGGGTCCATACCTCGCTGGTTGGGCCAATGCGCCGGCCGTGTCATGGGCCACTAGGGAGCCGTTTGATCTTCAGGAATTTCAGCAGTACTTGCGGGCGTACATGCCTAGGACACGCCTTCGGCTGAGCCAGGCGTGTGACCCAGTTGAGATGGCTCCCTCGACACAGTGGGACACCTACCCTCGCCACTCCACTTCAGGCACTCGGCATCACGTAGTAAGTCAACTATATGTTTTCTACATTTTGCCAACACTTTACTAATTTGAGCTCACAATTGTAGGCCATGTTGACAGCAGAGCTGCAAGATGAGGCCGCCCAGTATGAACGCTCGCTCTCCGTTGGCCCACTTCTTGGACGGTATGAGCACCACGCCTCCTTCACACAGCGTCTTCAGGAGAAACTACGTCGTATCTACGCGACTATCACATGCACCCGATCTTCGGATGTTGTCGAGTACCGAGCAGCACAGCGGCCACCTCGTCCCTCTTTGCAGCTGCATCAGCCGCGGCACGGCCCGCGCCCACGTATGGAGGTACCGTTGAGCCCGAGGCCACCATCTCCTAACCAGGCAGGAGGATCTGGTTGGCAAAACCAGCAGCAGCAGGAGCCTACTTACGAGTACTGGCAGCGTGGCGGTTTCGGCATGGAGCAGCAAACTCCGATGCCTAACTTGGGGTGGCGTCCCCGTATGGATCAGCCAGAGGGTATGCAGTTCATCACTATCCATATTAATTGTGCACCATTTGTCAATTTTCTCATGACTAACGTTTTTTTATCCAATCAAAGGTGATACACATATGTCGTCTATGTCCGGATCACGATCCTTCTGGTCCAGTGCTCAGGATCAGGAAGAAGAAACACAGCAGATGTACCAAGACTGGATGTCTAGTCAACATCACACTCCACCCCCAGATCCCACACAGCCCACGCAGTACAGTCAGCACGAGCAGGGGTACATGCTTCCTCCCCGACAGCGGAAGCCACCTATCAGAGGGTACTCGCCCTCACCTTTTCAGGCTGGACCGCCACCACCGAAGCGTCGAGGGAGGTGCCGTGGTCAGTGAGATGACACTCACTAAGTCATCTGTATGGATGAGACTTATTACTACTACTATTTCCTTCATCTAGTGTATGAGTACTATTTGTATGCACCATGTATCAGTACTATTTGTATGGACCATGTATCACTACTATTTGTGTTCAACAAACATTTCAAATTCAACAAACATTTCGCATTCAAACATGAACTGATAATTAAGATACATACCACTACAACATACCTCTCTTCTAACAAATTAAACGGTACAACAACGCTACAACATACTGCAAGATCCATGAGACTACTGATAACTAGAACACTAAGAACGCAACACACCCTTTCCCTTGCCCTTTGATGATGCAGCTTTCGTGGCCTTGGTGCTAGGCTCGAAGTCGTCGTCCGAGTCGACGACCGGCGGTGCAGCACTCTTGCCCTTCGAGGACTTGGCACTCTTGCCCTTCGACGATGCAGCATTCTTCGCCTTCGTGCTAGGCTCGAAGTCGTCGTCCGAGTCGACGACCGGTGGTGCAGCACTCTTCCCCTTCGAGGACTTGGCACTCTTGCCCTTCGACGATGCAGCTTTCTTCGCCTTGCTGCTAGGCTCAAAGATATCATCGTCGTCCTCACTCTCAACCGTCCACAGCCATGGATAGTTGAAATCCCTTTCCCTATCTCGTTCATTCTTCCAAGTTAGTGACTTCCACTTCTCATTCAACCTGATAAGCTCACACCTTATCTCCCGTGGGCTGCGAGCATGCATCTTCTTCAATGGCCACCCATAAGAATATTTCTCAAACTCCCTACCCACCTTACGGAGCAAGGCGTCGCTACTGATGAACTCCTCAAATGTGTCTACCTTACTCTCCCTCATCACTTTGCGGGCCTCGTCTAGAAGAGGTTTGGCCATGGATTCGGTGAAAAGATGGGGGGCTTCTTATATGGGGGATCCATCTTGCTGAGAGAATACACTGAAACAGAAGGAAACACTGGGGGGTTTTTATAGGCTAGAAGGGATGACTTTCGGCGGGAAAAGGTGAGCGGGAAAAATTCGCGGGAGATTAGGGCGGGAGTAAAAGGCGGGAAAAAAATGAGCGGGAAAAATTGGCGGGAGATTACGGCGGGGGTAAAAGGCGGGAAAAACTGAGCGGGAAAAATTAGGCGGGAAACAATAATACTAAAACTGAAATGAAGATACATTGCAGCTCAAATAAAAATAGGGTTTATCACTACAACGGAATTTAAGATACAGCGACACTACAAAGAAATTTGAGATACAACTGAAATTAAGATACATAGCCAATACGACACATCACACTACTTTCTCTGCGTCCACCGTGGCCATTTTCCAGACTTGTCGCCGCGTTCTTCCGCCGCTTGCGCTTCAGCAGCTCTTTCCCTTAGTCTCTTCCTCTCCGCTTCATGAGCCTCCCTGCGCACCTCTTCCTCTGCAAACCTACGTGCAGCCTCATCATCCATCCTCTTCTGATTCACCTCTCGATTACGAGCTTGTTCCGCCCTTAGTTTCTGTATCTGCCTCTCTCGCTCTGCTTTCTCATTAGCACGGACCTTTTCCCAACGCTCCTCCTCAAAGAACGTTGCCCACGCACGGCGCTGTTTCTCCTCAACCTCCTCGCGTGCCCAATCCGGCTGCTCCGTGTCTATCCAGTGAAACCATTTGCATAGGGGCGGGGGAGACTACAACACAAACAGTAACATTAAATCAAATTCACAAACAAAATTAATCCAACATAAAATTATGTCGAAACATACCGGCGGCCTGGTGGACGACGAAGCTGAACTACGGGGTGGATCATGCTCATAGCTCGCACACATGAAAAATTTCATGCCGAACTTGTCGGAGAAATCCTCCACCTGCTTAACCTTAGCAACACGGCCGCACAAACAACGCTCCGCAGTCACACCCGGGGGTAAACTTGCAGCCTTCGCCTTCACCGGCCTAAACTCCGGGTCAGAGCACGACACACTCATGATGGCTAAAAGTGAGCAAACAACACAAAGATAGAGATACAAGAACTTGTGCAATCCAGAGTAGCGCTGCCTGCTTTTATGTGCTAAAATTCGACACCAGGGCGGGAGATGGTGGCGGGAAGGACTGGCGGGATAAAATATAGCGGGAAATGGTGGCGAGAACGATTGGCGGGAAGGAGTGGCGGGAAGGGTGGCGGGAAGGGTGGCGGGAAGGAGTGGCGGCAAGGGTGGCGGCAAGGGCGGGCGGGAAACTGTGTGAACGCAAAAAGGCGGGAAAAATTGATGCTCAGGTTCAACAATCCCGATTTATTGGAATCGGGTTCACCTGGCCCGATTAGCCAAAATCGGGTTGACCTACCTCGATTAATTAAAATCGGGTTCTTACACCCCGAATTATATTTTATTTTTCCGACGCAGCAGAGCTATTCTAGAAATCGGGGTTGTTAGACCCGACTCTGCTAATTCGGGTTCGCCGACCCCGATTTTGTAAATTCGGGTTCCACTACCCCGACGGTGTATTATTTCTGAAATTTCCTAAAAACGAATATTATTTCTGGAATTAATATTAAAAAGTGTATTATTTAAAAAAAAATCACCGTGGAGGCTTGCCCCTGTCACGGCGGCCGGCGAGCTCAGAGATGTGGAGGCGTCGGGCTCAGAAGATTTGGAAGCGTCTCGCGGCTAGGGTAGGGAGAAGAGACAAAAAAAATGAAGGGGCGCTACGGCCTGGGTGGAGAGTGGATACACGAGCAGGCCAACAAGCATCTAAAGGTATAAACGTTGCCAACCCATGGCGCTCTCCGGGGCTATCCACGCCAGACGCGCGTCGCGGAAGGGCTGGGCAGGGGCCTTTCTCGGTCTGCACCTATTGGTTCACGTGGAGCTATTTGGTTGGCTCAAATGAGAGGAAAAGGTGAGACAAAACTAGCATCCTGAGGGCATGTACAATGGGATGATGTCAGCCTTCCCTTAGAGATGCCACATCAGATTTTTGCTTAGTTGGAGGAGAGAGAATGAAGAGAGAGAAGGCTGTCTTCCCTTAGCTAAGGGATCATCTCTTACGAAATAAGGGAAGACTATTTTCTCCATTGTATCACATATGTCTTCCCTTAGCAACAAATTTCCTACCAAAATTTAATTATTAATATTAATTGCTAGAGATGACAGTAAGAGATAATGCGTTGTATGACTTATATCTAATGCCTTCTCTAGCTGATGTGGCGGGGTAAGGGAAGGCATGTCTTCTCTACCATTGTACATGCCCTGATGAAACCCTACCCCAATCCCCGCAGCCGCCGGTCTCTCCCCATTCCCACCTCTTTCCTCATGGCCCCTCCTCTCCCTCGTCTCCGATGGCGGCCGGCATGATTCCCTCCTCCATCCCCCTCCCCCCTCCACTCCATCGAAGCGCCGCCCCACAGCCACGCGAGGCGCCAGCTTCGATTGCGGGACGGTAAGCATTGGCATCCCTGGCTGCGTCGCGCCTAGGGCCCTCCCTCGCCGAGCTCTGCCTCCTCCACCCGCCCGCCCCTCGCGCCGGAGACGTTGCTGCCACGGGCCGCCTCTCCATCCTCTCCGGGACGAGAATCAAGGACCGCCCAGCTGCGTCTCGTTGCGCTCCGCCTCTCCCTCCTCCATTTTGAGGCACGAGCTGATGTTCCCATATGTAGGGTTTGCAGTTCCCAGCCAGATCACTTCAGCTGGGATGCTTCTGCTCGGGGACAGCGACCAAATACTGGTATGAGGTCGCAAGATTTGCTGATGGCTCAATTTCCCCCTTCTGGAGTTTCTTGCCTTGTTTCTTGCGTGAACGAGCCATGTTCTTGCTGCAGGATTTTCCTGACAGTGTCTTGTGTGAACATGCCAAGGACATGGTGTGGCATCAATCAGCACATTAAATCTTGATATGGTAATATATCAATATTAACACTTTCTTCCGTTGTTGATCTCACATTATTTAGCAGGAGAAATAAAGAGGAGGACCAATTGCTGTTGTGGATATGTAGAGAAATTCATTCTACACATGATGTATTTTATATGGAAACTGTTTCTTTGATTACATCTTTTTCTTTAATTGAGGCTTCTCTTCTCCACCTAATGATATAGGAGGAAGTTGTTCTGCATGATCTTCATATGATGAATACAAAGTGATATCTGCCCTTCTGGTAGCCAGGTTCGATTAGAATTTTAGTTTAGATTTCATGATTCTGCACTAATCTGTTTAGAAATAACTATTGTCTTGGCGAATATTATTAGCCATTTTCTAATCAACATTAGTTCGTTATGTTCCCATATCAAAGTTGTCAAGTAATACTTGGCAATTGCTTCTTGTGGATGCTCTTCAATTTTTAAACTTTTCAGCTGATCTTGTGCTCCTTGTTCAGTTGATCTTGTGCTCCTTGTTCAATTTTTATCTCTATAGTCACACCCCTTTCCGGCACCGTCCTATTATCTGGTGATTTTGTTGGTCAAGTCCTCGACTTGTTATGTTCTTTTTAAATATATTACTCCATAATCCTCTGTAACTTCATCTCGATCATATGATTTATGTGTTGCCTGAAACTTTGAGAAAATATTTTATGTATCAAAGCTGATGCGTCTGTACTGGCTGAATGTTGCCCTGCCCTGGTATGGCATCTTTCACTATTTAACTAACACATGAATGTATTGTTATGTAGCATTGATGAAATGTTATTTTTGGTCTGCTTCACTTCTTCCAGTTTCATAGTGAATGAAGTCCCTGAGTATATGGACATTCATGGAATAAGTAGGATGTGCTAACAGGGTTTTTTTTCTCACTGAAAGTGTCTTGTGGTGGCTGAGTGTCTATAGACTAGAGACACATTTCTTGCATGGTCGACTAAGATGGAGTGGCATGACACGGTGAGCATTGATCAATTTATTTGGATATTGCCCGATAGGATTGGATTTTTTCTATTGAGATCTATTGACAGTGTAATCTTAATCTGGTATTTTAGTAATGACACAACAACATATCCTGTTGCAACTGCAACCCAGTTGTCCTAGCATGGATACCTAGAGAGTAACTGTTTTTATTTGTGTTGCTTTTATTTACCCACCGGTCCTTGAAATTTCAGCATCTATTTGGCTATCTTCCAAGCTGTTGTTTGTCAACATCTACGCAACTATTTTCCAAGCTATTGTCAGTTATTTTTCTGTTCCATCTATTGAACTCCTCATTGATCTATTTGCAGTTCCTTCCACTCTCAATGATTTTTGTCTATTATGTGGCGAGGTTCTTTACTAATTAAAAAAAGCTTGTCATCATACTTCACGTTTGTGGCAATACCAAGCTTGATGGTCATTTAGTTTGTAGTGCATAACTATTGGGATTTAAATATTTGGATTGCTGGCATGCCATTGAAATCGTTAACCAAGTACATTGTCGCAGCTGTAATCATGGCAATGGTTGTTCCTGGTTTGGCACTTCTCCCAACTAAACTGCGCTTTCTTGTTGAACTTGGTCTTATTGGTCATGCAATATTGCTATGCTGCATTGAGAACCGACTCTTCAACTATGCTAATATGTATTACTTTGGATTTGAGGATGATATAATGTATCCAAGTTATATGGTTTTGATCACAACCTCTTTCAGAGGTTGGCTCGTATAAGAAGATTATACTTGGGCCTAAAGCTGCTTGGGTCCTGACTTGTCTCTATTCATCAAAATTATCAATGTTTATCACATCAAGATCGGTGGTATGGGTTTGAGCTGTTTTGCCACTTGTTGTCACCCCTCTACTTATTTGAAGGTATCTGCTTTAACATCATGTTCTAGGCTTCTAGCTGAATATCTTCAATTCTTTACTGAACATTCTTCTCGCATTTCAGGGACAAGTCCAAAGGGGCTCCAAGGATGAGGATTTGGCAAGCTTAATTCCATGCACACTCAACTATATGCAAACACTTGACCAGGAAAGAAATTTTGCCAAAGAAACACGAGTATTGGCAGTAGGTCACAGCGTAAGAGGTGGAGCGACAATGCTGGTATGGTTGCTCTCCATACAAAGTTCTTTTATTTCTAATATTAAATTTTCATTTTCTTTTGTCTCTTATAAGGACTATAGGCATGCTCATTTTAATTTCTCTTATAGTGGGTGTTCAGGTTTTCGCCATACCATTGATTTTTTCCTTTTTTATCTTTCTCTTTTTATGCAAAGAAATAAAGAGAAGAAACAATAATTGTTATTTTTTCCTTCAGTTTTATTAAAATTCGGACTATACTACCAATGAAATGGAAACCAGATAGTTTTTTGGCATCTTTCCGCTGGTCGTCGTGGAGTGCAGATAGAGTCGGGTATCTTTTTAGCGACAAAAAATGTGTTTCTCAAGAGGCAAATTACCTTTTTTACCAAAATTTATATTTGTCTTGATAGCCTTCCATGTGATCTGTTCTGCATGGCATTGTTGCGACAAAACACTTATTGTACTTAGTGCAATCTACAATGACTTCTCTAAAATAATATTTTAAATTATTGTTTGATTGATGGGTTAGATATTTCCATAACAACACCAAATTCCATCTGCTAGGGGTTTTGTCTAGAACACTGGAAATAATAAAATTTGGTGACAATTTGGTGAAAAGTCATTTGCCAGGTTAAAAATTTTCCATATTTTTCGTTTCGCAAGTTCCGGTAAATATTTTCTCACCGTTTATTTTGGGTCCAAATTCACGTGTTCTATCATCAACTTTCATAAACCTTTAGGATTTGCTTTTGTTTATCAGCAACTTCAAGGGTGTCCAGAAATGCTCTGTCTCAAGTGCTCTGTTTTGAGAGGCTGGAAATGCTCTTTAATACTTCTCGTTATTTAATTTGAGTTTGCATTTTGAAAAAAAAACTGCTAATGGGTGCTAGGGATAATGACATCGTTGCTTCATTACAATTCATCTTTACCATTTATTTGTGATTAAGCTCGATTGTTTGTCACGAAATGACACATGTAATTGGCATGCTATTTCACTACCATTCAACTATAGCTTATGTACCCTCTACATGTCATTGATTTGTCGTTCAGGATATCCGCCTTGGGCTCTACTCCGAGATCGCGTCTGCAATGTTGAGCCACAGCCAGAGGTACAGTGATGGGATTCGCCGTGGTCAGTCTGACCCCTGGCAAGGTGTCAACACTAGCGATCTCGCCATATCTCTACCATCCCGAGGTAAACAAGGCATCTCTATCCTCAGGCTGACTTAGGATGTACACCTGCGACCTCATATTGAAGTCGTATCACCAAGGGGCAGCACAATGGCAGTGTGTACCCAGCTAGAGAAGTGTTCTATTTGCAGTATAATTTTCTTCTCATATTTGCTAATTGACAAAGATATCAGCGTGCAATGTTTTCAGCAATCAGACATCTATACTCTGCAGTTATTAGCTTTTCCATTGTTCTGGTTTTTCCCATCTACGGTTCTTCCTTTTAGTTAGTTGGTTCACTCTCTCTTTACGCAATTGGCATGTGTGTATGCTATGTAAGACTGCAAACCTGACATAATTTAGCTTTCTCTTAACTAGCAGTGTGGCCCTCGCAAATGCGAGGGCATCCTCTTTAATCTTTTGAAAGTGACACTTTCCATTGAGGGAAAAAATATAGTTACATAGTCAACGAAAATAGATAGATAGATCAGATAAATTCAGGATTGTAATTTATGTTGTAATCTATTGAACATTTCCCTAGTAGAGTGCAATTGTTTATTCTCATTTCAATGTGAATCTGTTGCAGTTTCCCTATTCCCCGAGGAAGGTTTGCATCATAGAGCAGAATTAATTTTTATAAACATGTGTAAATAACCGAAATTAGAAACCCACTTGTTTTGACCAGTTTGCTAAATATGCATATTTATGATCAATATACTCAACCTATGATACGCCTCTTGCCTGGTTTAAACTCTATATTTTTAGCATATGTTTGCATTTCCACCGTGATCTACCTAGTTAGCTTCGTGTACGAAGTTTTTTTTGCTAGTATTGATATGCCTAGGAAGATATCTCTCGACAACCATGAGTTCTTTTTTATGGCAGACACGGTAGTAGTGTATATTCCACATAATTTCCATCCATTTTATATGAGATCTAATCTAATAGATGTACGATTAAATTCGCATGAATAGTACCTAGTGTAGTAAATAATATACTGTAGGCACCAAAAATATCGGCCGGTATTTTGCCCAAGATATTAAAAATGAATTCATGTATTCTTTCAAAATTTCCGAAATATATTTATATATGATAAAAATATATTAACTCAGGTAATATTTGAGAAAATTGATATGAGATCATGTCGGGTAGATGTGCATGCAGATCGGCATAGATTGTAACTTGTGTTCTAAATTATATATTTTGAATTCGCGGTAGCTTTTGTAATGCGGAAAAAAATCTATGGACAACCAAGGTTTTTTTTTTCTGTTTTGTACCGCTAAGCACCGTTATTTCATGTTCTTCGGAATATCGGAAATTCCTGCTATTGTTCCGCCCGAGATATTCAAAATGAATTCATATATTCTTTAAAAATTTCTCAAAAGTATTTAAATTTGAGAAAATTACATTGATATTATCAAATGTAGTCCGGTAGAATCTATGGACAACAAAGGTTTTCTTTTTTCTGTTTTGTACCGCTAAGAACCGTTATTCATGTTCTTCGCAATATCGGAAATACCTGCTGCTGTTCCGCCCGAGATATTCAAAAGGAATTCATATATTCTTTAAAAATTTCTCAAAATTATTTAAATTTGAGCAAATTATATTAATATTATCAAATGTAGTCCGGTAGAAAGAAAAAAAATCGGTGGTACCCGTTAAAACTGGTTTCTGACAAAATTTCAGAAATAACAGTCGACAATTTTTGTTGCATACATTACACATATATACTACACGGATCAATACCTTTTCGGCTTACATTATCACATATGCCGTGTAACTATGGTCTAGCTAAGCTAGGTACGATGTCTAGTTTTTTTTTGAGAGAGAATGTCTAGTTTCTTTTTCGTAAAGAATAGACGTACTCATCTGGAAATAGTTTTTTCCCTTATATTAAGCGGGATATGTTGTAAGGAAACAAATCAGCTAGTTTTTGTTTTTTCCTTACACGTATTGAACGGACGAACGTACGTGCAGATCACAGCTATTATTTTTGACAGCCTAACTGTTTCGCTACGGAAACCACATCATACACGTGATGTTCTGGCCAGGATAGATAGGTATCTTTGTCCCATGATTTTTTTTTTCTGATTGCTGGGACGACGCATCTTTTTCTCTTTCGCGTGACATCCTTATAATTGGCCGATGTGTACGTGACAGGTTGTACATGACTATAATTTACGTAACTTTATAATTAAGATCAACGGATCAAATAATTTTAGTACATGTGGATTAACATGGTGTCTTCTTTAAACATCCTTATTTTGTTTTTAGTATATAATAGATGTATCCATTAGATTTACTTCCATTCTTTGTTATATTACCAAGCCTACTTAAGCATCATCCCAGTTACTTATTTTGCGTTCAGCTTTCTTTTATTTTTGTTATATTCATTTTTTCTGTGGGGGTTCACTCTGTTCATGATGTGGTGTTGTGTATCAGCAGCTATCAAATGTTTCAATGATTTTTCCCATTTTCTTCAGATTATCTGGTGTGCTAGAAGGTTGATCTTTAGACCGGATGCCATGGCCACTCTACTGTCTTTTTGCGTCATGCTCTTTGGAAGGTTGATCTTTTTTTTTGTCATGGCCTTCTGGTGATCAGTAGCAGGGTGACGAGGTCTCTAATGCGTCATGCTCAACCCCAACTCGTCTAAAAAATGACACCGGCCAGCAGCCCAACTTCTTGCGCGTTGAGCCCTAGGTGAGTGTACTGTAAACATGAACAAGCGGTGATGTTATTTAGATGAGCTCCAGTTTATTGATATTTGGGTTCTGGTTAAACTAGCTAGAATATCAGTGATGATTTTGCGAAACAAGTGTAGTACATTAAATTGAAATAGCTAGAATCAAGCGGTGATGTCATTTAGATGAGCTTCAGTTTATTGATTTTGGATCCTTGTTCGACTAGCTAGAATATTTTTCATGGTTGGAAAATTTAGAGGTTCTTGGTTAGCTGGCTTTGGTTATGCTCCCTAAACATTTTTTCCTGATGCAGGTCGTTGGGCTCCGGTACGGATGCACGCTCACTTTGTTCAGCACCTCTAGTTTCTTGTCTCTTTTGTTGATCATCAACCCAGCGTCGGTGCGCTCTGCCCTCGCGCCGGATACCCGGAGCTCCCAGAAATGCCACTGGCCCAATTATTTTAATTACGTGTGTCCCAGGCTGTGCTTGTGATCCAATGTGCCCCTCTGCATCCCATGTGCTGGCCTCGCTGGACTTGCCAGCTGTCGCAGGTGAGTGCATCCTCTCCAACTTGATTTGTTGAGTCAATTAATATGAACCCGAGGGAGTACTAAATTTTTTAATGAAATATTCTACTGTTTTGTACACTTTCTACCATATGCTTAATTAGATCCGAAATTGACTTCATATATTTTTAGTTAGCGATATTTGTATTGCTTTATCAGCCCACATAGATGAAGGGAAATTTCGACTTTCTTTTTAAAGATTCAAACACAGTTAAAATATCTCATGTATTATGCTTAATTTGTATGCAAGGCCATGATATAACGGAGGTGTCAGAAAGTTCAGCTGAGATCCAAATACTCCATAACCTCTGATTTCCTAGATATTGATGCATTATTCATGGTTATTGAATTAAGAAACCACACCTTTCTTAAATTAAATGATAAGAAAGGCCACAGAACTATGATGTCATTAGGCAGCGAAACTTAAATCTGCTACCTGATGTTCTGCTTGGATATAGGATTCAGTTTTTAATTGCGAAAATCTTCCAAGTTGACACTTCTGAGTTGTGGTGTCCAGACTTTCTACTTAATAATGTACCTTCACCATAACATCTGTACAATAAGTATGCTACATTTTATATTAACTTCGTGACCAATGCTGCCAATCTTGGCCAGCCATTTGTATACTTGGTGATGTGCTTAGCTTAGCTAATTCGATCTGTAATCTCTTATTAAGCAGTAAGTAAAGAAAGCTCTTCAGATAGATATAATTTCGAGAATGACTATGAAACTTGATTTTTTTTTGCATCAGATACTTCAATTTTGTGTTGCGGCTATAATATATATATATATCGAGATATGTGGTGCGGGGAGTACATGGAAAAAATGATCTTCCTTTACTTCATGATCAAGTATTCGTTCCCATGGATCATAAATAGCTCGGGATTTTCTCCCTTGCGCTCTGCTTTATTCTTATGCAGTTCTTCTCTCCCTTTATGTAAATACGTACAAAATATATAATCGTGATCAGTTGCAGGTGTTCAGAGTATTCATGTTCACCAGGGAGCACAAGGAGTTGGAGAGGAAGGATGAGCCCACGACCATCCATCAGCGATGGCAAGCAGCGAAGGGTCAAGTTGGAGGTGAACATCAAGAAGCATGTAAGAAGGTGACAGTCGCTGGAGCATACTGTAGCTCGGATAGTTACCGCAAGAACTTGAGTGTGCGACCCTGAAGCAAACTAGGTAAATGTTCTCTGAATTAAAGTATTAATATGCTTGTTTGTGTGTTGCCTGTGCTGTGTGGGTGAGAGAAAAGTGAGCAGATTTTTAATGGGGAAGGAAAATTATTTGTCCTTGTTCTATTTTCCTTGGGTATCAAATGATCTCTTTGTTATTTCTCAGTTTTCAAAAATATATGCCCAGACACACAGTATTCAGTCCACGCTTATTCCAAACAGGAAAGGTTCAGTTGATGCTATTCGGTGTCATGGATGTCTTCCATCTTTTTTTTAGAACAAGAGGGGCCCAACGAGGGGAGCCCAGGCTCCATTTTCATCAATGAAACCAGAGTCTTTTTACATCATCATCATCTTTTTTTCTGAAAGTAAAAAATAGGAATGCCCTCAGGCAGAAACTTAAAGTTCATTACAGGGGCCGTTTTTCCAGCTAGAAACAACAGGGAAAACCTAAAGGTAAAACAAGAAAGCTCCAGGACGTCAAATGGTGGCCAAGGCGGAGTAGCATCCTAGCTTCAGCTCGACTTGTACTGCTGAACCACGCACCTGAGGCTGTCCTTGATCATCTCTTTCAGCAGCAGGTCTCCATCTCTTGCACTCAGATTATTCCAGCCAGGGTTCCAGAACGGAGTGATGGGCGAAGCCACACAAGGCTTAGAGCTGCTTGCAGGTGTCGATGGAGCAACGGGCTGCACCAGGAGCTGATCCAGGAGAGAAGACGTCAGGGAAGCAAGAGATAGTGAAGCCCCAGGGATCACACCCAAGGCAGCAAGGGGCTTTGGCCACCTGTAAGTCCTGCTGGGAGAAAGTGTTATCTGTAGAAGCATACTCCTTCAGGATTAGTCTCCATTTCCTGAAGATTTATACTTACGAGAAAAGTACGAGTTTCTTAGATTTTGTACCACCATGTATATATATTTAATCTAAGATTTATACTTACGAGAAAATCATGAGTTTCTCAGATTTTCCAACACCATGTATATTTCTGGGAAGGAGTTCTTATAGAAAATAAATGCTAGAGTATATGCTCATAGTTATACGAGTAGTACAGGAAGAAAAGCTTGCCTAGTGCATTTATACAGTGACATACTGACATAGGTTGAATTCACACGAAATAAGAACCTGAACTTTTATTCATGCCAACTAGAAAATGTAGCCTTTCTTCTCTCTCGATCACACTCACGAACTGACGCACGAACAGAGAGGAGACAATGACAGAGATTTGTTGCTGTGTAATGCCTACAGCTTTTCTGTTGCTCTCTTCCTTTTATTCAGCAAAGCAGCGATCGTGCATGCTCACACGTTGCCCACATTGATCGTGCCATCCCACGACCGAGCACACGAGCTCACCACGCAAGGATCGGATCAGAAAACAAAGACCAAATCCTAACCTATCTGTTCCTAGCAAATAGCTGACGGAACAACTAACTTAGCTACCTGACCAAACTGAACTTACTGACGAAAACTAAACAGACACTTATTACTGACACACTAGATTAACTGACAATCTCCTCCTAATCTATGTGCCCTTCACCTTAACGATGCCAATTCGACGGCACAACTCCTGGAACTGCACACGACCAAGTGCCTTCGTCACGATGTCAGATAGCTGATCCGCAGTACGTACGAACTGGACGTCGATGTCCTTGTTGTCGACACACTGGCGGATGAAGTGATACCTGATTTCGATGTGCTTGCTTCGGTCGTGGAAGACCGGATTCTTCATCAGCGCTATGGCTGACTTGTTGTCGACGTGGAGCTCCACCGCGCCATGCTTGCGACCAAGCAGTTCATCGTGGAGCCGCCTGAGCCAGATCCCCTGGCAAGCGGCAGCTGTCGCAGCGACGTACTCCGCCTCGCATGAGGAGAGTGCGACAATCTTCTGCTTCGCTGTCTGCCAGGAGATGGGACAGCTACCGAGTGTTACCACCCGATTTTGGCCAAATCAGGAGTTGGGCCGTAAGTGAAGATGGGCTTGAAGGACGTACACGCGGAGCATCTTCGAAGCGGCCTTGGGCTGAGAGTTTGGGCTGAGTTGCCCATGTGTCTGTAAATTAGTAGATCGCATTGTAATTTAGATTAAAGAGATAGAGTCCGGCCCGTGCACGATTAGGTGCACGCCTCAATTAGAAAGTCCCTTGGACTATAAATATGTATCTAGGGTTATCGGAAAAGGAGGACAATCATCGTTCAACCAACACAAATCAGGCGCATCGCCACCCCTTCTCTTCGAGGGTTTCTCCCGGGTAAGCACCATGCTGCCTAGATCGCATCTAGCGATCTAGGCGTATACGTTTATTCGTTATCCTTGTACTGCTCGTGCTGAAGCCTTGTTGATGGCGAGCAGTACTATTTATCCTTAGGTGTTTAGGGGCTTGCATTGGTGCTTTCACGTGCATATCTGCGTGGCAATGCCGTCCCTAGACACCTAGCTGCCCTTACGTCGATCTAGACGTAAGGGCAGCATCTTGCTTGTTCTTACTTAGTAGATCCGATCCGTTATAGTTGCTCCTTGCTACGCAAGGATTAGTTTAATATCTGCATAGTTAGGCCTTATGTTGGGGTCGGAGGATCCGGTGGTGCGTTAGGAGTTGTTTACCGTCCCTGCGAGGGATGTTCCGGGGATCAACGTTATGTTGGTTTTTTGGCCTCTCGTAGGGGTAGTTTGCATCGTCTCTCGTAGCTGCTAGGCCCGATCGCACTTAGGACGTTCCGATTATGCGGTGAAAACCCTAGACTGTCGTGGATCGTTTTAGCTTTGTCCTGATCAAGCAGGATCCCCATGCCATTGTAAATCCAACGTGAAGCATGGGGCGATCGGCTCCTTGAGCCGATCCACAGGGAAACCTGAGAGCCGATAGGGCTCGTATTTAACGTTTACGTGTCTACCATGCAGGAACAATCGAAGCGCTAACACCTTCCTGATCGGGTCTAGGTCAGGTGGCACGCCTAGCAACCGCCAGGACGTTGGCCAGAAGATTTGCGGGACGACGCGAGGTGCCGGGATCCACTAAGCGGCCGGGAGCTTCCCGGCTCTTCGTGTTGCTTAACCAACGCCCGTCGGGGGGTTTTGGAGGGTAACACATTCTGGCACGCCCGGTGGGACCATCCACGTCGACATCCAGGTGGACACACTTTCTGCGACATCCATGTCAACATCGGCATCTGAGGTGGCGGAGGAACCGATTACATACAAGGATCTCCCCACAGAACACAAGAAGAAGTACGATGACCTGAAGGCCATCCTGGACGCCGAACTCATTGGCTCCTTTGAGAAGACCCGGTCGCACGGCGTCAGGTTCAAAGGATTCGCACCACAAGGCATCCTCGATGGGTTGGATCTGTCCCTCCCTTCAGAGGAACGTACCAGAGCCCTGCGACAGGAAATCAACTACATGGTGGCCCATTCACTGCATCGGCACTCTGAGAGCCTGGTGAACACTTTGGAGCGCGTTGCGCTCCGTGTGGTGCAAGAGATCATGGAGCGTCGATACTCCCCTTCAGGACCTGTTCTAGGAACTCACCAGGGAGAGATGCAACTCCACACCAGGCCACCTCTGCCGTACGCAACGGCTCCACAGCAACAAGGCTCACCGGCATACGTCGTCTACAAAGTTGGGGGTGACCCGGGCGACCATCAGTTCTTGCATGACCCGCCCAAGGAAATCCCACATGGATACGTGTGCGCGTATGTGCCGGATTGCAACAGCTGGACGCAAGCGATCCAGGCTCCACCGGAGGGATTGCCGGAGCAGGAGCGATTGTTCCGGCAGGAAGAACGACTGCAGCGGCGGGGAGTCTAGGAGCGAAGCTGAGAAACAAGCGTGGCTAGCCAAGTACACCACTGCACCAGTCCAGAAAGCTCAGCCGCCAGTACCTCCACCGCAGATCAAATCAGCGCAGTCTGAGAGATCAGTTCGGCATCTTGCCGAAGAAGAAGATAATCGGCTATTCCAAGCCGTACCCCAATGAGTTCGACCTGATCCCACTACCGCCTAAGTACCGGCTTCCGGACTTCAACAAATTCAGTGGGTCAGAAGGGTCAAGCTCCATCGAGCACGTGAGCCGATACCTGGCCCAGCTGGGCATGGTTTCAGTATCGGATCAGCTACGGGTGAGGTTCTTCTCGCGATCCCTCACCGGTCCAGCGTTTGGATGGTACACCTCGTTGCCGCCAAATTCAGTGCAATCATGGAAGCAGCTGGAGGAACTGTTCCACACCAGTACCATTCGAAGGTACTGAAGCTGGTATTGCCGAACTAGCTCAGGTTCGGCGAAGCGAGGAGAAAGTCTCTGAATACATCCAACGTTTCAGAACTGTCAAGAACCGATGCTATTCGGCTCACCTAACGAGAAAGAGGCGTCGAGCTGGCCGTGGCAGGCCTTGCAGCGTCGTTCAAAGACCTGACGTTCTAGGTCGAGTACAACTTGTTGACGCACCTGGTCAATAGACGACCTTATATGAACAGCGCCATCAGTGCCGGGACAAGTTCAAGCGCGCGATAACCCTGGTCAATGCTGATGAGGATGAAGATTCGGAAGATCGGGAAGTTGCGATGCCGAGTGGACTCGGACGCCGCACTGTCCTGCAAATGGGTGAACCCGCCGGGGCCTCCAAGAGGGTTGGACTTTGACGTGACTAAGACGAACGGATCTTCGATCTGCTTCGAAAGAAAGCGATTGAAGCTACCCGAAGGCCACAAGATCCCTACGCACAGATGAACAAGAGGCCATACTGCAAATGGCATCATACGTTCACGCACGCCACCAATGACTGCAAAGTGTTACGCGCACAAATTCAGATGGCGATAGAATCAGGCCGATTAACTTTCGGACAGTTTGCCATGAAGGTAGACATGCGTCCGTTTCCGGACGTCAACATGGTGGACCTAAGCCACTCCATAAGAGAGCCGGGGTTCTCTTTCGATGTCAATATGGCAGGGTTTGTGATCCGCCATGGCGTGGACAAAGCAGAGAGCAGCCACTCCCGTGGCAAGGATAAAGAGGAGGCCGTTCCACGAGACTAGCCCCAAGACGACGATAGACGGTACCTAACCGAGGAGGAGGTGAGAAGCACGGTATCGGCGCCCACTCTCCGTGCATCTCCTCGACCCATATGAACAGCATACGACCGACGTCGCCGCTACGCGACGACGATGGAGGATATCGTCGGTCTAATGCAAACGAAGGTATCGTCGGTGTGATGGAAACGACGGGTACAAACGTCACGCTGGAGGGAGGTCAAGGGAACAAGACAACGTGGATAAGCAGGACTGTCCGTTCTTCAAACATTGCTGGGACTCAGGAATGAGCCAATTGCCAACAATCGAGAACTGCCCAGAATGCAAACAGCAAAGGAAAAGGACAAGTGAAATGTCAGTGTTCAAACGTCTGGGACCCCTCCCACCACATAGCAAACGAGCTGAGTCCTCTCAAGAAGAAGACTTCGAGGAGTCGGATGGAGAAGAAGATAGGTATCACCGACCAAGGTGGTGCCCGATGGACTCAGCCATTCTCGAAGCGTCGGGTGCAACGGCTGCGAAACCTGGAAGAAGCCGAGGCACAGTACCTGTACACGTTGAGAAGAGCACGGCCCGATCTGGCCGTGAAAATTCAGCAAATAGTGGAGACGAAGGCGCGCCCGCCAAAGAAAGTATGGCGCCCAAAACAGGCGAAAGCCGATGCACAGGCATCGGCTGATGCCGATGCATCGGCTGATACAAACATGATATCCGTGACCCGGACGGAGTAGCAAGTCCAAGACATTGGACATACGTGGCAAGGCCGATCCCTGAGATCGGCCCTCAAAAAATGAAAAGCAGAGGATCTCATCTCCAACATGCCACGTAGCTACAACGGAAATTCAAGAAGTTGCAGTCATCGCCAAAGCCTTGCAACGAAAAGGAGGCCGATTCCCGCAATCGGCCAAAATCATCCTCAACATACCTTGTCTGCGTTCAATCCAACAGATGCTGAAGAGCCGATGCCATCAATTACTTGACAGAATCGGCTCGGGGGCACATAGAGGGATGAGATACGAGGATACGGAGCTGGGAACGGATGTCAAACGTCCAGCAGAGCAGCTCAAGCATGGGGGCCGATACATAAACAAATCGGCCACAAAAAATCGAAAATATAGAAATTTTTCAAGGACATATAAGCGGAAGCCTAACAAGAGCAGGCCCCTCATTGAGATTGCTTGGCGACTCAGGCCCTCGTTTCAAGGACTTCCAACTCCTTCTGCAAGACTTCAAGCTCGGCAGCGTCAGCAGAAACATCAGTTTGGGCCTCCAAGGCGGCCCTTTTTCTCATTTAAGCTGTTGATACTTGCCGACAAGTTTGAGGATCGCGGCCCTGGCCAAACAGCAAAAACAACATGGACGTGCAGATCAGGCTAGGATCATGAGAGCGACATCGTCCGGTTGGACTGAAGAAGCTCGGGGGGCAGTTCACGTTGAAGGTTCTCTGCTTCTGAAAAAGCCGATTTGGTTAGAATCGGCTGATGCTGCACCACAGTTGAGGAGCTGATAGTGGCCCAATGCGGCTGGTGCGCTTTCATTCTGGCCTGGACCGAGGCTCGGGGGGCAGCTAGCCCTGGAAATTCCTCATTCTGAAGAGCCAGTGGTGTTGAAGTTGGCTATCTCTGCGTCATAACCCTGCTGAATAGGAGAGCTCTTGCAGAGTAAAACCACCAGGGTTGACAGGAGGAGTTGGAAGAAGGAGCCATCATCGTTGATCAGCTCTAAACCAGTTCGTTGCTGCAAAGAAACAAACGTCACAAGGGAAGCTGTGAACGAGTGACACCTGTTTTACAGGGGTATCGGCTTCAAGATCAAGATTGTCAGCAGCAGACTAAGGAGCTTTCCTGGAAGCATTAATCCAGGAGTTTTGCCGTCAGGACAAATACTACGATCGGATGATTTTAAAGTCCAAGGATCTAGGGGTCTCACAGCTGCACGTTGGACCTGTCCGGTTGGAAGTTTGGATCTGAATTTCATGGATTGCAAGTTAATATCTGAGAAGGTGATTAGATCGATCTGTTTTGCAATCTATTGGAAAAGCTGATGCTTTGCCATCGGCTCATTGAGCGTCTACCGAATCGACAATCGGCAGACTCAGTACGAAGGGCAATCGGCTAAATCATCGCTAAGGAATCAGTAAAATCAAATGGGGGACTCTTCATTGATAAACGAGGATTTCTTACATAAAGAGCTGATTGCTCTCAAAGGGAATTGCTAAGGGGAACATTGCCCCATCTACTACTCCTAGCTCTATCCTATCTAAGGGCCGCTGCTGCCCTCATCGTCGCCGTCGCCGCTGTCGGCGCTGCTCCCGGCCGGCTCGTCGTCACTGCTGTAGTGACCACCGGCGGGACCTTCATTGTCCTCATCTTCTTCGCTAGCGTCGCCATAGTCGCTGTCGAAGTCGCTGATGTTGCCGGGCCAGGGGCAGAGACGCTTGGCCGGCGGTTCGTCGGAGGAGGTGGTGTCCTCCTCCTCTTCCTTCACCTCCTCGGCGGAGGAGTAGCCGTCCCAGGAGAAGCCGTCGTCGTCGCTTTCCTCCTCCGATTGCCCAACGGCAAGGAAGCGAAGGTCGCTCTCCCCGTCCGTTAAGGACTGGTCGTCTTCGGACCAGACGAAGGAGTCGTGGGTCGACTCATCCCCGTCGGCTATGGCGCGGCGAATGTTGGCCGCGTGGACCTCCTGTGGGTCCCGTTCAGGCGTTGGCTCACGGGAGGTGGAGGATTGGGTGGAAAGACCCGATGAGGAAGAAGACGAAGAGGAAGACATGGCGGCGGAGGAGGGTTTTTCGGTTTGCCGATGACTACTGTGGAGCAGGGGATGAAGAAAGAAACCACAGGAAGTGGCCAAATAAAAAGGGGTATAGCAATTTAATGCCTAAGCAGTTTCCGAGGACGTAGTGCCAGAGCCGTCAAATCGTGCAGAGAAGTTGAGAAGGCAAGACATCATCACGAAGAAAACTACGACGGTTCTGCCACGACATGACCCTTCGAAGGAAACAGATGGTTTTGCAATTACCATTATGAAAACCAGGGGGGCATGTGTTACCACCCGATTTTGGCCAAATCAGGAGTTGGGCCGTAAGTGAAGATGGGCTTGAAGGACGTACACGCGGAGCATCTTCGAAGCGGCCTTGCGCTGAGAGTTTGGGCTGAGTTGCCCATGTGTCTGTAAATTAGTAGATCGCATTGTAATTTAGATTAAAGAGATAGAGTCCGGCCCGTGCACGGTTAGGTGCACGCCTCAATTAGAAAGTCCCTTGGACTATAAATATGTATCTAGGGTTATCGGAAAAGGAGGACAATCATCGTTCAACCAACACAAATCGGCGCATCGCCACCCCTTCGAGGGTTTCTCCGGGTAAGCACCATGCTGCCTAGATCGCATCTAGCGATCTAGGCAGTATCGTTTATTCGTTATCCTTGTACTGCTCGTGCTGAAGCCTTGTTGATGGCGAGCGTACTATTTATCCTTAGGTGTTTAGGGGCTTGCATTGGTGCTTTCACGTGCATATCTGCGTGGCAATGCCGTCCCTAGACAACTAGCTGTCCTTACGTCGATCTAGACGTAAGGGCAGCATCTTGCTTGTTCTTACTTAGTAGATCCGATCCGTTATAGTTGCTCCTTGCTACGCAAGGATTAGTTTAATATCTGCATAGTTAGGCCTTATGTTGGGGTCGGAGGATCCGGTGGTGCGTTAGGAGTTGTTTACCGTCCCTGCGAGGATGTTCCGAGGATCAACGTTATGTTGGTTTTTGGCCTCTCGTAGGGGTAGTTTGCATCGTCTCTCGTAGCTGCTAGGCCCGATCGCACTTAGGACGTTCCGATTATGCGGTGAAAACCCTAGGCTGTCGTGGATCGTTTTAGTTTGTGATCAAGCGGGATCCCCATGCCATTGTAAATCCAACGTGAAGCATGGGGCGATCGGCTCCTGCCGATCCACGAAGAGAGCCGATAGGGCTCGTATTTAACGTTGCGTGTCTACCATGCGGGAACAATCGAAGCGCTAACACCTTCCTGATCGGGTCTAGGTCAGGTGGCACGCCTAGCAACCGCCGGGACGTTGGCCGAAGATTTGCGGGACGACGCGAGTGCCAGGATCCACTAAGCGGCCCTGGGAGCTTCCCGGCTCTTCGTGTTGCTTAACCAACGCCCGTCGGGGGGTTTTGGAGGGTAACACCGAGGAAGTACAAGACTCCGCTCGTGCTCTTCCGATCGTCAAAGTCGCCGGCCCAGTCTGCGTCGCTGTAGCCGACGAGCCTGGCCTTCGCGTCCTGGCGTGCATACGTGCACCCATGATCCTTCGTCCCAGCGATGTAGCGCAGCAAGTGTTTTACTGCGCTCCAGTGCTCGCTCGTGGGTGCCTCCATGTATCTGCTGAGGTAGCCGACGACGTAGCAGATGTCGAGGCGTGTGTGGACGAGGTAGCGGAGCCCACCGACGATGCTGCGGTAGAGGGATGAGTCCACCGGCGCTCCGCTTCCCTTCTTGCTCAGCTTCAGCCGATGCTCCATGGGCGTGGCGGTGGCGTTGCAGCTAGCCATGCCCATTTTGTCGAGCAGCTTGTCTGCATAGGCAGACTGCCCCAGCTTGATGCGCCCAGGCTGCTGTACGACCTCGATGCCCTCGGAGTTCCATGCCCTCGGAGCCTGGCGGAGCCCGTACAACGCCTTGTGGAGGCGCAGCACCTTCCCCTCCGATCCGGCCTTGACGAATCCAGGGGCTGCGCCACGTACACCTCTTCCTCGAGCTCGCCGTTGAGGAAGGCGGACTTGACATCGAGATGGTGCACCGCCCAGGCCTCCTGCGCGGCGATGGCGAGGAGGAGCCGGACGGAATCGAGCCGGGCGACGGGGGCAAAGACTTCCTCGAAGTCAACTCCCTCTCGCTGCACATAGCCCTTGGCGACGAGGCGGGCCTTGTGCCTGACGATGCTCCCTTTCTCGTCCCTCTTCACTTTGTAAACCCACTTCAGCCCAATGGGCTTCTGGCCTGGTGGGAGATCCACCAGAGACCAAGTGGAGTTCTCCATGATGGAGGCCATCTCCTCCTCCATTGCTCTGCTCCAGCTTGCGTCGCGGAGCGCTTCGGCCACGCTCCCTGGCTCCTCCGCCGTGGTGAGCAACACTCGCTCCGCCTGTTCTGGCAGCGCTGCGTCGGCGCCCAGGATGTTGGAGATCCGCCGGTAGCGGTGCTCCTCGCCCTCGTCGAGTTCATCGAGCAGCTCCAGATCTGGAGCTGATGGAGGCATGGCGAACTCCACGGGCGGCGCTGCGGTTGCGGGCTGGATCGGCGTGGCAGCTCCCTGCGTGACGGCAGGGCTTGCCACGTCTGCTTCCACTACCTCTGGCTCCACCAGAGGCTTGGTGGGTGGCGCAGGCGTGGTGATGAATTCGACCACGAATTCGCCCCCATCAACCGTAGCTGCTTCCTCGTCCTCCTCCCAAGGCCAGCTTGCCGATTCGTCGAAGACGATGTCGCGAGATACATGGACGCGGCGGGTGGTTGGGTCGTAGACCCTGTACCCCTTTGTCCCGTGCTCGTACCCGATGAACACCATCGGAGTGCTGCGGTCGTCGAGCTTGCGGAGGAAGGGGCGCGCAGACTTGACGTGCGCGATGCAGCCGAAGACGCGGAGATGCTCGACGGAGGGCTTCCGCCCGTGCCACGCCTCAAACGGCGTCTTGCCGTCGACGCTGCGGGTGAAGGAACGGTTCAGCAGGTAAACTGCCGTGGTCACCGCCTCTCCCCACAGAAAGCTTGGAAGCTTCTTCGCCTTCATCATACTCCTTGCCATGCCAACCACGGTCTGGTTGCGTCGCTCCACGACGCCGTTCTGCTGTGGCGAGTACGGCGTCGTCAGATGGCGCCTGACGCCGGTGTCGGCGAAGTGCGCGGCGAGCGCGCTGGAGGTGAACTCACCGCCGCGGTCCGTGCGCAGCGGGCGGCGTGCCTCCGTCTGTGCCTCAGCTTGGAAGCGTTTGAGCGCCGTGGCGGCCTCGTCCTTCGTCGACAGCAACACGAGCCACATGTAGCGGCTGTAGTCGTCGACGAGCAAGAGGAAGTAGCGGCGACCTCCTGGAGTTGGCGGCGTGATCGCGCCGCACAGGTCAGCGTGCACAAGCTCAAGCGGCTCCTCCGCTCTGAACTTGGCCTGCTGTGGGAAAGGCGCTCGACGCTGCTTCCCGGCCAGGCACGCCTCACAGAGTTCGCCGGCGTGCTCGATGCTGGGCAGGCCGCGCACCAGGCCCTCCTGCGCCATTCTCTGTAGCGCCTCGAAATGGAGGTGACCCAAGCGTCCATGCCAGCGCCATGGCGTCGTGTCGTGCCGCACGGCAAGGCACACCCGCTGCATAGGACGGATGGTCAACTTGTACAGACGATTTGGCATGCGTTTTACCTTGACGACGAGCTGGCCGCGCCTGTCATGGATCGTTAGCACTCCGTGCCTGATCCTGATGTCGCAGGCGTGTTCGTCCAGCTGCCCCAAGCTGACCACGCTGCTCCGGAGCTTGGGGATGTAGTACACGTCCCTGAAGGCGCGCTGTGGTCCTCCGTCGATGCTGAAGCCGATGGTGCCGCGCCCCATGATCTGTACCACGGAGCCGTCGCCGAAGCGCACGTTGCCGCGCACCGCCTCGTCGAGCTCCGCGAACGCCGCTCGATCTCCTGTCATGTGGTTTGACGCCCCTGTGTCGAGGTACCAGGTGGAGTCAAGCTGGCCGGCGACTGGGCCTGGGACGACCTTGGCGTTCTCCTCGTTGAGGAAGATGAGCGCCCGCTCCGGCGCGGGCACCGGTACGGGCGGCGCTGGCGGCGCTGTCGAGATGGAGTCAGGCGCGGCACTTGGTGACGCGGTGTCGAGCTCGACCTCGGCGAGCAGCATCGCGGGATCGGCGTCGTCGTCGATCTTGGCCAGTTGCGCCTCCTCCCTCTTCTTCTTGCGACACTCACGCGCCCAGTGTCCCTTCTTGCCGCAGTAGCGGCAGGTGTCGTCCTTCTTGGACCCGCCGGAGGCGTTGGAGCCTTCCCCGGTGGATCGCTTGTCGTCGCGGTCCTTGCCGCGGTTCTTGCCCTGACGGTGATCGCCGCCCGAGCCGTTGTTGTTCCCGCCGTGGGCGCCGCGCGCAAAGCGTGCGCGCCACTCCTCCTCCGTGAGGAGCAGCTTGCCGGAGTCATCCTCTCCGTCCACGGCTTCGTTCTCCTCCACCACGAGGAGCCGCCCGCTCAACTCCTCAATTGACATCGTCTTGATATCTAGCAAAGACTCAATGGACGACGCCATCTGACGGTACTTATGTGGGAGGACGCGCAGGAACTTCCTCACGGCCTTGGGCTCGTCCTCCGGGTCGCCGAGCATCTCCAGATCACTCAGGATCGTGGAGAGGCGCAACGCGAAGGTCTCCACCGTCTCGCCGTCCTTGAACGCGACGCGATCGTAGTCGCGGTGGCGCGTCTGAGCCTTGGCATCGCGCACGCGCTCCGCTCCGACGCGTAGTGTCTTGATCGTGTCCCACGCCTCCTTGGCGTTGTCCTTGGCGGCGAGGATGCGCACCAGCTCTGGCGGCACGGCTCGCAGTAGAGCCGACAGAGCGGCGCGATCGTCGTGCTCGTCGCAGTCTCCCTCGTTCACGGCTTCCCACAGCCCGTGAACTTGCAGCTGGACGCGCATGAGCACGGCCCAATCCGCGTAATTGGTGCGTGTCAGCGTTGGCCACTGCGAGCCGCCGGTGACGTCGCGCACTGATACGTCCAAAACGTATCTACTTTCCCGAACACTTTTGCTATTGTTTTGCCTCTAATTTGTGTATTTTGGATACAACTAACACGGACTAACGCTGTTTCAGCAGACTGCTCTGGTGTCTCGTTTTTGTGCAGAAATCCAACTTTCGGGAAAATCCTCGGAATTTCTTCAGATGGCCCTATTTTACCAAAATATTGACGGAGCCAGAAGGGCGAAGGAGGTGGAGGCCCGAGGGCCCCACACCATAAGGCGGCGCGGCCCTATGGTGTGGCCCCCTCGGCCGGCCTCCGACGCCCCCTTTGGACTACTTATCGGGTTCGACCTAAAAACGCACGGGGAGAAGTCGACATCGCCAGAAACCCTCCGGAGAGCCGCCACATCGCGAAACTCCGTCGCGGGAGCCAGAAGTCTCCGTTCTGGCACTCCGCCGGGACGGGGAATTGGAGGAGATCTTCACCGCCATCACCGCCAACGCCTCTCCATCAACCAGCAATGTTTCCCCCATCCATGTGTGAGTAATTCCCCCGCTGTAGGCTGAAGGGGATGGTAGGGATTGGATGAGATTGGTCATGTAATAGTCATAAGATTGTTAGGGCATAGTGCCTAGTATCCGTAGATGTCACTTTTATGATATTGTTGCAACTTGTTATGCTTAATGCTTGTCACTAGGGCCCGAGTGCCATGATCTCAGATCTGAACATGTTATTGATTCATGAAGATATTCGTTGTTTATGATCTTACCTGCAAGTTGTATACACATGTCGCTGTCCGGAACCAATGGCCCCGAAGTGACAGAAATCGGGACAACCGGAGGGGATGGTAGTGATGTGAGGATCACATGTGTTCACGGAGTGTTAATGCTTTGCTCCGGTACTCTATTAAAAGGAGTACCTTAATATCCAGTAGTTTCCCTAGAGGCCCGGCTGCCACCGGCTGGTAGGACAGAAGATGTTGTGCAAGTTTCTCATTGCGAGCACGTACGACTAAATATGGAACACATGCCTATTGATTGAATAGTACTTGGATACCGTTTTATTATTATCTGCAAATGCCCATGCTTTGATTGTTACATGAGTTTCTCTCATCCATGCAACGCCCGTTAAATCCGTCTGTGCCTCGTATTTTAATCCTGCTATTTACTAAAATCACTACTGCTGTCTTTATTTCACTCTGCTGCTATTTCGCTATTTCCACTGCCATAAAACTGTTACTACTGATAAACTCTTGCGAGCAAGTCTGTTTCCAGGTGCAGCTGAATTGACAACTCCGCTGTTAAGGCTTTCAAGTATTCTTTGTCTCCCCTTGTGTCGAATCAATAAATTGGGTAATACTTCCCTCGAAAACTGTTGCGATCCCCTATACTTGTGGGTCATCAAGACTATTTTCGCGTTGCCGGGGAGCATAGCTTTATTTGGAAGTTCACTTGGATTGATATTGTTCGCTGCAAATTCTCCATTATGGGTAAACCTCGCGATACTAAGATCGCCATATTACCATCCACTACAAGAAAAGGTACAACTCTGAGTACCTCTGCTGCTCTTGATTCACCATCTGTTATTGATAAACTTGTTTCACCGCCACATGCTTCGCGTGCTGGTACTTCTGCTGAATCTGAAAATTCTCATAATATTGATAATGTTTCTGCTGTGCTTGATGATAGTGGTTCATTGGGATCTTTTCTAGATGCTACAATTGCTAAGTCTAGACAAATTGAAAATACTGAAACTCCTAATGAAAATGTTGCTACACCTGTTAATTCACCTGAGTCTGTTGAATATTCTAGTGATGATCTTGATGAAGATTATGTAGAGCTTGATAATGATTTTATTGAAAAATGCAAGGCTACTACTGATGCAAGAAAAATTAAAAAGTTGCTTGCAGAACATGCTGTTAGATATATCTCCTGATCCTAAATTTGCCACATCTCCTATAAATATTAGGGATAAAGATTATGATTTTTCTCTTGACCTATCTCATATAGCTATTGTTGAGAAAACACCCTTTTGTGGTACTGAAAAAGAAAGTGCTGTTGAACACTTGACTGAGTTATCTACTCTTAGTGGCGTGTTTTCTGATGATGTCAAGATGCGTACTTATTTTGTCGCTAAAATTTTTCCGTTCTCATTAAAGGATGATGCTAAAACTTGGTATAATAATTTGCCTCCTGGTTCTATTAAAAGTCCAACTGACTTGCGCGATGTTTTCTTCGCAAATACTTTCCCGCTAGTGCTCAACATGCTGCTTTGCAGAGAATTTATAATTTTGACCAGGAAGATGGAGAGAAATTGCCTAAGGCTTGGGCGAGATTTTGCTCTCTTATTAGAGCTCAGCCTGACCATGATTTAGAAAAGCATGATTTACTTGATATATTTTATAGTGGACTAACTATTGAGTCTAGGGCATATCTGGATAGTTGTGCTGGTTGTGTTTTCAGGAAAACTCCAGACGACGCTGAAGAATTATTGGCTAAAATAGGCCGGAATCATGATGATTGGTCTACACCTGAACCAACCCCGACACCGATAGTGAAGAAGAGGGTATGATTAAATTGAATGATGAAGATATGAGGGAAGCCAAGAAGTCTCTTAAAGAGAAGGGTATTAAACCTGAAGATGTGAAGAATTTACCTCCTATAGAAGATATATGTGAGACAATTCCCCCTTCATCCATGATTGAGGTACACTCGCTTCAACACTTTACTAGGAAGATATTCCGTATTCAAAATCTCCTGCTCAATGCTTAGATGAATTTGATAATTATATTGTTAAGCAAGAAAATTTTAATATGAGAGTAGAGAATCATTTAATGGAAAATTCCCGAGCTATTAGTGAATTGCATGGTATTGTGGAGAGAACCTCCAATGATGTTAAGATACTTGTTAAACATTTTCAAATGGTTCAAACTCAAATTGATCAACTTACTAAAGTGCAAAATGACTTGTTAGGAAATAATTCTAAAGAAAAACATGCTTATGAAGTAACAACTAGAGGTGGTGCTTCTACCCAGGATCCTCTATATCCTGAAGGGCATCCCAAAAGAGTTGAACAAGATTCTCAACCAATTAAAACTAGTGCTCCATCTAAGAAAAAGAAAAAGAAACATAAGAATGTTGTAGAATCCTCTGAACCTGTTAATGATCCTAATAGTATTTCTATTTCTGATGCTGAAACTGAAAGTGGTAATGAACATGAGGAAGATAATGATAAGAATGATACTCCTGATAAAGAAGAAATTGAAAAAGAACCTGAAAAGCATGCTAAAAATAAAAAGTACACTAAAGAAGACTTTATTACTGAGAAGCATGGTAATGAAAGAGAACCTTGGGTTCAAAAGCAAATGCCTTTTCCTGCTAAGAAACTAAAATCAAAGGAGGAGGAACATTATAATAAATTTTGTGATTGGATGAAACCTTTATTTTTGCAAATCCCTTTGACTGATGCTATTAAATTGCCTCCTTATTCAAAGTATATGAAAGATATTGTTACTAACAAAAGGAAAGTCCCCAATGAGGAAATTTCTACTATGCTCGCTAATTACTCCTTCAATGGTAAGATTCCAAAGAAGTTGGGCGACCCAGGTATACCGACTATTCCTTGTTCCATCAAGAATAATTATGTTAGAACTGCTCTATGTGATTTGGGAGCAGGTGTGAGTGTGATGCCTTTTTCTCTTTATAAGAGACTTGATTTAGATAAATTGATACCAACTGATATATCTTTGCAAATGGCTGATAAATCTACTGCTATTCCTGTTGGTTTATGTGAAAATGTTCCTGTTCAAGTTACTCAGCATTGCTTGATATTAACTGATTTCGTTGTGTTGGAAATGCCTGAAGATGATAATATGTCCATTATTCTTGGAAGACCCTTTCTTAATACTGCAGGGGCTGTTATTGATTGCAATAAAGGCATGGTTACTTTCAATGTTGATGATAAGGAACACACTGTCTATTTTCCCAAGAGGATTGATAAAGTATGTGGAGTCAATACAATTTTTAATGTGAAAACTATCAAAGTGGGATCCATTGATTGTCCTATATATGAGCCTAAAGAAGAATATCAAACTCTTGTGATTGGATCCATATCAATTCAATATAAGGTAACATGATTGATTTGAGGTTTATTTCTTCTTATGTCATATAAAATTTATTTGGTAGCAAGACTTGATCAACCTTGTTAACAAGTATATTTTATTGCATAAAAGAGTTAAACAACACTTCTTTCTTTCTCTCTCCTTTCACTTATTTTACTTGCTGTAGCACTTTTATTTTGCAATATGCTTTAGTCATTTAAGATTTTAGAAATCATTTTCTGCGCATAATCATTAATTTAATACCCAGAATGTGCATTTTTCAAAGTTCTCTAAAAATTACAAAAATTACACCGTTGGTCCTATTTTTCGACGAGGCACTGGGAGCACCAGGATGACCTGTGGGGCACCAGGGTGCCACACCATAGGCTGGCGCGGCCAAAGGGGGCCGCGCCACCATGTGGTGTGGGCCACCCCTTGCCCCACTACACCATCTCTTTCTCCCAGCACCTTCTCTCTCCCGAAAAAACTCGTACCAAGTTTCTCTCACTCGTGTTTCTGCTCAAGAACTCGCGATTTTTCGATCTCCTTGCTCAGCCCAGATTTCTGTCGAAATTTGGCACATTTACTCCTTGGTATGTGACTCCTTTGATTGTCCAATTAGAATTTCATTTGGTTGAGTATATCTTGAATATTTTGCTGCTGTAGATAACATGTTTAGTGAGCTTGCATGCTTGTTCTAAGTGGTAGAAATTAGTTTTGATGCATGTTTAGCACTCTAGCAAGTTCCTATAGTAGTTCCCTTCAATTACACACCTTGAAATCAAATTTTATAATGATTGTTGAAAATTTCAGAAAATGGAAGAAGGTGTGCCCCAATTGAACCAAGAAGAATTGGAAGTCCAGCAAGTTTCAAGAGTCAATCGTGAGGAGGGAGTATACCCCTCTTACTACCCATGCGTGGACTTTATGAGAAGTGCGGGGATTTTACAAGATGTGCAAACTCTAATCTCTCGTGCAGGGCTGAGTGGTTTTGTTGAAGGAGAGCCAAGACAATATGTAAAATTAACTATGTCTTTTGTGCAGGACTTCAAGTTCAATTGGTCGCGATCTGACCCCATGGTCCAGTATAAAATTTACAATAAAGCTGTCAACTTGCCATTTAGTGTTTTTTGTGCAGCAATTGGAGTACCGCAATGGGGATCCTGTGAGAAGATCAGGGGAACACCGCGGGAGCTCTCAGATCTTTATACAAGGATTTGTAATGGGAGGAGTCTCTCCAAGGATGATGGTAAGATTAGTAGCATTCAACATCCAGCCATCCGCTACTTTGCCTATTTCATTACAAAGTGCGTCCTTGCAAGAAGGACCGGAGGTAAATTATCTGTCCCAGACTTGGCTTTCTTAGCTGCTGCTTTGCAACAGGATAGGACTTATAATTTGGGTGCTTTAATAGCTTGTAGACTTGCTACTAACCGTGAGAAAGGAGGAATTTGTGGAGGTCTTATCGCCTCTCGCTTATTAGCTATGCATGGTGTAGAACCTCACCATTTAGATATTCCGCTTTCTATAGAGAAGCTTGATGTGGTTTCCATGATTAGACATGAGTTTATTTCAGATGCATCTAGTTTGAACAATCTGCATTATAGGATAACTTTGTATAAGAAAAGTTGGAGTATAACTAAGAAAATTGAAAAACTAGTACGATTGCCTGCACCTGCTTTGTTTAACCTTGATGTCAGGAACGGGTGGTCGATCACAGAAAATGAGCTAAATGCATACATAGAAAGAGAAAGCCATCGTGCGAGGGAAAATGTGGAGGAGACCGAGGAGCATCCCGACTCTTCATCCGATGCAGCAAGCTCCTCATACCAACATCATGGTCACGTGGAGCCTCCACGATATTCTTCTGCACAGGGGCCTTATTACCACTCCATGTATGATCCACCGGCGTGGAACCCCGACCCTCGGTGGGAATGAACTCCACTTAGGCCAAAAGCCTAAGCTTGGGGGGAGGTATACCGGCATCACTCATTCTTTGCATATTATGGTTGCTGGATACTTGTACATACTTGTTTAGTCTCTAGAGTGGTTTTCTAATGAGAGGGAGATGATATTTGGGGAAGTGCTGTCCAAAAACAGATTCTGTGCTGTTACTAAAAAAAATCGTACGCACAGCCAGAACGTTATTTTGAGTTGCCAATTTTTGAGCATGTTCCCCAGGCTGTTATCTAACTTTCATTAGTTGAACACTTTTTGGTCTGAGCAATGGAAGATTTTTGTTAAATTCGATTTCTGTACTGCTGTCAGGATTTGGCAGATTTCTGTCATCCTGCTTTTCTGTGTTTCTGTTAGTTTGCATTCTTTAGTTTTCGCTTTGTTTCTCTCCTAAAACACAAAAAGACCAAAAATATTTCTGCTGTTTCTCTTCACCATTTGTTTATTTGGTTCTTTGCTCTTAGTTCATTTCGTTTGCTATCGTTGGTTTGCTATAAGAAAACCCAAAAAGATTTTGCTTTGTTTGCTTGTTTTCTTTCGTCCTTGTTTCTAATTCAAAAATACCAAAAATATTTGCTGTTCTTCTTTGGTTTGTAAAGTTCATCATGAGTTCAATGGTCTTCGGTGGCTGGAGCGTGGTTTTCATTTCATATTATCCAAGCTACACAAGTGAAAAGGCAATAATGACGATCTACGACAATCTGATTGTGGTGAGAGGCTGGTATGAACTCTATTTGCTTTCATTTTTGTACATATACTCATCCATATGAGCATGCTTAGTTGGTTCATGTGAGGTATATGTTATTTGAGAAAGTCTAGTAGTTCATGATCTCTCATGTTTAGTTCCAATTTATTAATATGAGTAGCATGTCATGGATGTTTGCTTGCATTGTTTTATTCATAAGTAAGTATGGCATTGTGGTATCCTCCTCTGAATAATTCATTTATATCGACTTGGCACATGCTCACGCATGCATATGACTGAACAAAAAGTCAATTAAGCCTCGATGATTTATATTGCTTCAGAGTTATTGTATCACTTTTATGCCTCCGTTAATTTATTTTGCCGCAAGCATGATTATGACAGTTACTGCTCACTTGATTTGTCGCTCCCTGGTCTTTTGCTAGCCTTCACTTGTACTGAGCGGTGACGCCGCTCGTGCTTCCAAACACCTGAAAACCAAGTTGTTCCATAAGTGTCCACCATAAATACCTATGCATGGCATTTCAAACCATTCCAAGTAAATTCTCATGCGCTACCTTTAAAACCTTCAAAATGCTTCTCAATTTGTGTTAATGTTTCATAGCTCATGAGGAAGTATGTGGTGTTTAGCTTTCGACCTTGTCATTTACTTTTGACGGACTCTCATATGGACTAGTGGCACATCCGCTTATCCAATAATTTTGCAAAAAGAGCTGGCAATGGGATTCCCAGTCCCAAATTAATTAACTTAAATAGACACTCCTCCATGGTTTGTGATTGTTGGACGGCACCCGAAGGATTCGGTTAGCCATGGCTTGTGTAAGCAAAGGTTGGGGGAGTGTCATCATCATAATAAAACTTAAATAAAAAGGCACTCCTTCATGGTATGTGATTGATGGCAGGCACCCGAGGATTCGGTTAGCCATGGTTTGTGAAAGAAAGGTTGGAAGGAGTGCCACGCAAAAATAAATAAATGGGAGCCGCTCTTGTGAGTCCGGTTGATGAGGTAGTTAGTGTACCCATTACCATTCGTTGACAACAACAAACACCTCTCAAAATAATTTTACTCCTGCTTTACAAATGAAAAGCTCTAGCGCATGTTAATCCCTGCTTCCCTCTGCGAAGGGTCAATCTTTTACTTTTATGTTGTGTCTCCATTCCTTCTTTGAGCACTGTCTTGAGAGCACAACTGTCATTCTTAGTATAATATGCTTGTCTCAAAATATGATTGATTGTGGTATAACTTTGATACTTTTATCTTTGACAATCACTACTTCTAGTCTTTCTATGAACTCAAGAGGTGCCTCGGCATTTATGTTTTGCCGATCAAATACGGGCAAGCGAGATACCACTTTATCATATTCTCTTATGAACATTTCAATCCTGCTTATATACATGATTCATGGTGCTTATTATTAATTGTTGGTACCTCTCCATGATTGACATAGCTGTTGGATGATCTTATTTGCATGTATCTCATTATGAACTGCTTAAGTATTAGTCATAGCATGAGAATATATACATCATATGAGCAAATGTGTTCGTGAAAGTTCTTTTATCGCTCAGTTGTTAACTGAATTGCTTGAGGACAAGCAATAAGCTAAGCTTGGGGGAGTTGATACGTCCAAAACGTATCTACTTTCCCGAACACTTTTGCTATTGTTTTGCCTCTAATTTGTGTATTTTGGATACAACTAACACGGACTAACGCTGTTTTCAGCAGAACTGCTCTGGTGTCTCGTTTTTGTGCAGAAATCCAACTTTCGGGAAAATCCTCGGAATTTCTTCAGATGGCCCTATTTTACCAAAATATTGACGGAGCCAGAAGGGCGAAGGAGGTGGAGGCCCGGGGCCCCACACCATAAGGCGGCGCGGCCCGGGGGGCCCGCGCGGCCCTATGGTGTGGCCCCCTCGGCCGGCCTCCGACGCCCCCTTTGGACTACTTATAGGGTTCGACCTAAAAACGCACGGGGAGAAGTCGACATCACCAAAAACCCTCCAGAGAGCCGCCACATCGCGAAACTCCGTCGCGGGAGCCAGAAGTCTCCGTTCTGGCACTCCGCCGGGACGGGGAATTGGAGGAGATCTTCACCGCCATCACCGCCAACGCCTCTCCATCAACCAGCAATGTTTCCCCCATCCATGTGTGAGTAATTCCCCCGCTGTAGGCTGAAGGGGATGGTAGGGATTGGATGAGATTGGTCATGTAATAGTCATAAGATTGTTAGGGCATAGTGCCTAGTATCCGTAGATGTCACTTTTATGATATTGTTGCAACTTGTTATGCTTAATGCTTGTCACTAGGGCCGAGTGCCATGATCTCAGATCTGAACATGTTATTGATTCATGAAGATATTCGTTGTTTATGATCTTACGCAAGTTGTATACACATGTCGCTGTCCGGAACCAATGGCCCCGAAGTGAAATCGGGACAACCGGAGGGGATGGTAGTGATGTGAGGATCACATGTGTTCACGGAGTGTTAATGCTTTGCTCCGGTACTCTATTAAAAGGAGTACCTTAATATCCAGTAGTTTCCCTAGAGGCCCGGCTGCCACCGGCTGGTAGGACAGAAGATGTTGTGCAAGTTTCTCATTGCGAGCACGTACGACTAAATATGGAACACATGCCTATTGATTGAATAGTACTTGGATACCGTTTTATTATTATCTGCAAATGCCCATGCTTTGATTGTTACATGAGTTTCTCTCATCCATGCAACGCCCGTTAAATCCGTCCCTGTGCCTACAGTATTTTAATCCTCCTGTTTACTAAAATCACTACTGCTGTCTTTATTTGACTCTGCTGCTATTCCTATTTCCATACCATAAAACTGTACTCTTGATAAACTCTTGCGAGCAAGTCTTTCCAGTGCGTGAATTGACAACTCCGCTGTTAAGGCTTTCAAGTATTCTTTGTCTCCCCTTGTGTCGAATCAATAAATTGGGTAATCTTCGTCGGCCACTGCGATCCGCCTTGTGGGTCACGCACCACCCTCTCCCTCAGCGCCAGCTCGCGCCCATGGTGCTGCCCGCGACCACGGCGAACCGGTGAGAGAGAGGTGCGCCTTGGAGACTTGGAGCCCGACCCGGACGCCGTGTCCGTGGGCTTCTTCTTCCCCGCCGACGCATCCCTCTTTGGCGGCGGCGGCTTGGATCCTACCATGATCGGCTGGCTCTGATACCAGTTGTAGCCTTTCTTCTCTCTCGATCACACTCACGAACTGACGCACGACCAGAGAGGAGACAATGACAGAGATTTGTTGCTGTGTAATGCCTTCCTTTTATTCAGCAAAGCAGCGATCGTGCATGCTCACACGTTGCCCACATTGATCGTGCCATCCCACGACCGAGCACACGAGCTCACCACGCAAGGATCGGATCAGAAAACAAAGACCAAATCCTAACCTATCTGTTCCTAGCAAATAGCTGACGGAACAACTAACTTAGCTACCTGACCAAACTGAACTTACTGACGAAAACTAAACAGGCACTTATTACTGACACACTAGATTAACTGACAGAAAATGCAAAGCACAAGCTATATGAATAAATATTATAAGGCAAGAAAGCACAAATGTTCTTTATGTATAAGGTAAGACTCATACATTTTATCCTTAGCTAATATAGATGATCCAGGGTCATGATGAAGGCAGCTTCTAAAGCCATTGTACATGGTCATGATCTCCCTTCCTTTCTTACCCATGGATGTCGTTGAGATTCTATCCAGGGTCATGATGAAGGCAGCTTCTAAAGCCATTGTACAATATATAACCATCAAGAGCATAGTGACGGTGATATTCTCTCCTGTCATATACACCATTCTATTGGAGAAGTTCCAGTCTAACTCCTTGGGGAAAGCAATGAATAGGTTGTTGACTATACAGTTAGTTTTTAGTAAAACATGTTGTATAATGAAGATTTACATATTGTTTCACCCATCGGATAGATTTTCCATTTTATTTCTACAGATCCTTAATATAGTGTTTTACAAACTTTTTACCAGGAACACGAGCCATGGCGAGCCCCAAAATATTCTTCTATTTTCCTGAATTTATATAAGCATGTGCTACTCTGTTTGTGATTTTGTTTGTTTTATCCTAATTTCATGCTATCCACTTTGTTTTGTAAAAGCTAAAAAATAAATTAATATTTTACACTGGATTTTCATTGTCATTATACAAAATGTAAATCGGTGCGGATTCCACGGGATCGTGCACCAAGCATCTAAATATAGTTAAACATGAACGGGGCAGCGACATAAGCCTACATAGCTGGGCCAGTGCGTGCGTACATGCCTACATGGGCTTTGCCGTTGTGAATTAGGGAATCTTCGGTCAGAATGGTTATTTCGGTTTCCAGCCAGTGATGACCGAACAGAGCAAACTTAATTCGGTCATCCAGTTCCAAGGACCGAACGTGTAACCGGGGACCGAAGTTTCTGTCTTTTCGGTTTCGATCTTGATTTTTTCGGATTCGGTCTTCGGTTACGGTTTTTTTGCCCACCCAGACCTGCTGCCAGCCTGCCACAGCTGTTCCCAAGTAGCATGATTATATTTCTCAAACATGATTATATTTCTCAGCATGTTGACTAAGAAATGCATATAGATCATATATAATGTGAACTAAGGTTTCTCTCATTTTCATTTGTTCGAGGTCGACACTACTGAGCTGCCTAAATTAAAATATAGCCAGTCCACTCAACCTTAAGATAAACAAAGTCAGATGCATTAAGACTGCTTATAGTGGGAGTAACATAGCTAGTAACATCACACATCTCAAAGTATTTTGGTGACATGGCATGCTAATAATTGAAGAAAGAAAGTGAGATGGTAACTAGCTATGTTACCATAACATCACACCTCAAGGCAAGATGAGTATACAACATAATAAATAATACAATACATGACACCACATATAAGTTATTACCCACTATGAAGGTAGTAACCTAGACTAGTAGCATATTACTAGTCTAAGTTACTCCCCAGTATAACCAGCCTAAAACCTTACTAATTGTTTTATTACCGCGTGTATGAAATAGAATAGTCTATCATCCTTGGCTCTAACTATACTGGATCTTGGCACACGGTCAACTGGCAATGCTTATAATTAGGACCCAAAAAACATACCTCACCTTCCCTTGATTTTTTTCCAGCATAAGAGCTCCAGTCGCGTCCCAAACCATCCCCCAAAGCTCGCCGGATCGAGCCTTTTGAGGAACGTTTTTTGTTCGTGCCGCGTTTGGGGACGTCGCTCCCCAGTCGCGTCCCCCAAACAAAATTTTAGAAATTTTAAACTTGAACAAGATTCGATTAAATTCATTCAAACTTGGCATATATTACATAGATTCGAACGAGTTTCGACTAAGTTTAAACTAAACCTAATCTAGAAGTAATTGCGGCGGCTGGAGGCGTCGTAGTACTGGTGGAAGTTGTACATATTGTCGGTGACGACCTCCTGCTTGACGTGCTCGTCGGGCTCGTCCTTCACCATGCAGCTTGGTCCTGCCTCGTCGTCGTCGCTGAGGTCCAGGAGCGGCTTGCCGGATTCGCGGATGGACATGGCGATCACTGTCTCGAGGTCGCCCCTCCAAGCGTCCTTGTCGTTCATCGATGCCAAGCACGCCGCTCGCAGCCCTGGGCAGTCCTCGGGTCGTCTCTACTGGCGATGAACCGCTGCTGTCGCTCGTACTCCGCCAACAGCGCCGCCTGCGACGCTTCCTCCGGCTCCTCCTTCACCTCCGGCTTCAGGATGAGGAGGGCGCCGCCGCGCCTATCTTGCTGCCGTCGGCTGCCGCTGCCGCGCCTCGGATTGACGGGCTCGTCGCCGGCTCCTCCTTCACCAGTCGATTGGGGACGGTGTAGGGCGCCGAGCGGTACGACGAGGACGGCGGCGATCGGGCCGGTCCTGAGGAAGAAAAGTTCGAGGAGGACGAGGACGGCGCCTCCAACCTTGGAGCACCGTTACAGATGCCGTGGATGACGCTTTCCAGGGTGCGACCCGGAACGCCCCAGAACAGGAGGCGCCCGTCCCTGTTCCAGCTGTTCGGCCTGCTGATGAGGCCGGTGGTGTTGTGCATCTCCACGTCGTACTTGGCCTTGAAGTAGGTGCGCCACCCGTCGTTGTTGTTCTTGGCCGCCCAGGTCGGATCCGCCCGCTCCTCGGCGTCGAGCACCCCAGCCGCATCAGGGTAAGCCGTTGATTCGTTTCCTAGCCATGTTCCTCCCGAGACGCCGTGGTGCACCCTCGCCGGCGAGCCGTGCGTGGCGGCAATGACCGTCTCCAGAGAACTAATCGAAATCAACTGGTCAAAGCCTCGGAACGAACGAAAAATTACCCACCAACCATCCATGGTTGCCTCCGACGACCGACGTGCAAAGCTAGCAGCAGGCCCACATGCAGCTAAACAGACCGGGTACTGGCCCATCGGCAGACACTCACGCCATCATGCCGAGCGCTGAGGCCTGAGAAGCCAGCGATCACACCGCTTTAAGTAATGTCTCTTTGAAATTATGAAATTGGCTATTCTCAAAACCTTTTTATGAAATGCTGAATATTTCGAACTTGAAGATAATATAACTAATAATATGAAGAGTGGACAATCACACAACTTTATTTGCATATACGCGTCGGAGCCTGCAGTGGCGAGCATGGGTTCAGTGCAGCCGGGAGAAAATATGGACAACCGCGGCCGTCGCATGGTTGTACATGCAGTTGAGTACTTTCTGGTTGTATTTTCCAGGTGCAACAGGTAGCCTCGCCGGCATTCTGCTTCGAAAGGGTTCTAGTTACGTCAAACTCTGCAGCCTCCGGCTCCCGGTTGGGCGGCCTCTGCCGCGACTCGGTGCCGTGTCTGTCGTGATAAAGAAAACAAAAAAAGGATGGAACCCAAACTTCCATTGAGAGGTGACTCCAGCAAGATCGGTGGCCACTAAACCAAGTACAAAGTCAAGCACACCGTTCGGCCATACAGCTCGAGACTCATGCCCTAAACTTGTAGCATACGTCGCTAAAGCGTCCGCAACTTTATTACATGCCCTTGGGGAGAACTTGATGAAAAGACTAGAAAATTCAACCTAGCAAATAATTTTATTTCTCTGAACAAATGTCCATCGACAGAAATATCATGCGATTCAGATCTAACAGCTTGCACTAGCTTTTGAGAATCGGTTCAACTTGGATCTTGCCCCTACTCAGCGACTTGCCCAATGAATACCGGCGAGACATGCAGCAGCTTCGCCATGAAGAGCATCATATTCATATGGGAGTGCACCTGCACGAGCAGCCATTGCTTCACCAACATTATTGTGGACAATAAATACCCAGCCACCCGTGTGGTCAGCTGAACAGAAGCTATATCATCAATATTCAGTTTAAGCTTGTCGGAGCATGTCAAGTTTGGATCGATTTTTGTTTCAAAGATTCTTTTGTACATAATTGCTCAAACTCCGCAGCAGTTCTAGTAATCAACTGAATCAACTTTACTTCAGTACTCCCTCGCTCGCCGGCAACAATTTTATTTGTATCCTTCCATCGCCACCAGAGCAAGGCAATTGTTAGCACTTTCAGCCCTCGGTGTAACTGAAGAGAATGAGTAATCACATCCTTAGGTCCGTTGCAGTCTAGTAACTTCTTTCTAACATCTTCTAACTGAAGAGTAAGCCACACAGTTTTTATTGATTTGCACCGAAGGAACAAATGACATCCGTCATTGTCGAGCTAGCCTATTACACATTGGGCATATTGGATCAATTTCCAAACCTCTCTGTTTCAGACTGAGTCGATGTGGAAGGCTATTATGGGCAATGCGCCAAAGGAACTGACGAACACTTGGTGTACACTCAGTCCACCATATTTCTTTCTAGATAAAACTCCGCTATGGATCCGAGCCTTCCTCTTGCCCCAATTGGACAACAGCTAGTTGTCTTTGCAAGCGATAGACAAATTTGATATTAAACATTCCCCTATCATAAAAGTGACAGTCCCACTCATCCACACTATCATCAGCGACTGAGATAGTTAAGATAATTCCAACATATTGATCACAGAAGAACATGGATTAGATTTCCATCCCACAAGCCAGTGTCGGGTCTATCAGCTCACTTCCCTTACTCAAAATTATCTAGCCGCGGACAGTTACTGCCTCACAAGTCCATGATCTTGGCAGCCAAGGGTCATTCCAGATGTTAATAGTGGCACCATCATCGACATGTTTGATCACTCCTTTACGCAAAAGTTTGACCCCTTTAGGATACTCCTCCAAGCATAGGAGATACCATCCTTGGGTTGTGCATCAAAAATAGAACAATCCGGGAAATATCGCACCTTCATCACTCTCGCACATAGGGAGTCTGTCTTAGCCAACATAGCCAGGTTAAAAGCATACAAATCTTTATAGCCTAGTCCACCTTTCTCCTTCGGCAATGCAAGTTTCTCCCATCTGATCCAGTGAATCTTGTTTTCTTTGTCTTGATTTGCCCAAAAGAACCTACTAATCATGTTGTTAATCTGATCACATAGGCCTTTCGTCATATCAAAACAAGTCATTTCAAACACTGGGATTGCTTGGGCACATGCCTTTATGAGAATCTCTTTGCCAGCCCTCAACATCTTTTCCTTCCATCCTTGTATAGCTTTCCATATTCTATCTTTAATATAGGCCAAAGTTTTTTTTTATCTTGACTTGCCCACATAGACCGGGAGGCCTAAATATTTTCCAGTTCTTCCTTCACAACTAACACCAAGCATGGTCATCATCTGATCCCTGTCCCTTCTATGTGTGTTTTTACTAAACACAATGGATGATTTTTTTCACATTAATAGTCTACCCCGAACAAACCTCATATAAGTTTAGAATATTTCCCAAATGAAGTGAGCTTTCCTCTAAAACTTTCAAGAGGATTAAAGAATCATCTACGAATAGTAGATGGTTAAAACTCGGTGACCCTAGACAAATTCGAATCCCTTCCAAGATCCCATCATGGTCAGCTTGATTCAGCATACTAGAGAAAGCTTCAACACATATAAGAAACTCGTATGGGGATATAGGGTCCCCCTGCCTCAACCCTCTTCTTGGAATTACCTCTTTTGTCAACGACCCATTAACCTTAAATTTGTACTTCACAGAAGAACAACATTTCATAATTAAGGAGATCCATCTCTCATCGAACCCCATCTTCCTCATCGTTGTCTCCAAAAAAATGACACTCCACCCGGTCGTACGCCTTACTCATATCTAGTTTAAGTGCCGCAAAGCCAACCGAGCCACTCCTCTTATTATCCATAAAAGGATTAACTTCATATGCCAATAATATGTTATCAGTTGTCAAATGACCTGGAAAAAATCACTTTGGTTTGGGGCAATGATCTCCTCGACGATGAGCTTAAGCCGATTTGCCAAAACCTTAGACATAAGTTTATATATGACATTACACAAGCTTATAGGACGAAGGTCCTTCATTTTATCTGCGTTTTTTTACCTTGGGGATGAGAGCCACACAAGTTTCATTCCATTCAGCCGGGAGAGGACCACCATTTAAAACTTGAAGAACTTCCTCCATCACACAGTCCCCAACAATATCCCATAACCGTTTATAGAAAACAACAGGCATAACGCCAGGCCCAGGTGCCTTAAGATCACCAGTAGAGTTAATTGCAGCCTTCGCCTCCTCTCATCAGAATTCATGCAGCAACAAATCATTCATCTCCGGTGTAACCCGGTGAACGACATGCTCCAGCAGCTCGTCAATACGATGTCAATACCACCGCCGCCATCTTTGCCTCTCCCTCCACCACCATCCCATCCTCTTTTTTAACCTGTTTAATTCTGTTGTGTTTCTTCCTCTTCGAGGCTTCATAATGAAAAAATGTTGTGTTTCTATGACCCTTCATGAGCCAATTCACCTTTGCCCTTTGCTTCCAATACAAGTTACATTGGTTTTCCAACTTCTCTAATTTATATCTAAGAAGATGTTCCTTCTGCACTGCACTACAGCATGTGAAATATACTTCTGTCTACATGCTTCAAGATCCTTCTTAATCTGGGCTATACATTTTTCTAGGTATCCTAGCGATGTTCTACTCCAGTCCTTCAACTTTCCAACAACCTCTTTCAAATTTCCCGACACCGATTCAGGCCCATGTAGATCTGCATGCTTCCAAGCATTTTTAACCATCCCCCATAATTGTCCTCTTCCAACCATTTGGCTTCAAATGGTAATGACTGCTCACCATTATTTCTCCATACAACACTAGGCTCCCCTTCCACATGTATGGTGACCGGCATGTGGTATGAGTAACAAGGGTCTCCGTTGACCACCTTATAATATGGGAAGTGAGAACACCACTCTTGAATTTCCATAGCTCTGTCTAAACGTTCTCTAATATAATTTTCACTTTTCCAACTTTTAGTTCTCCATGTGAAAGGTTCACCAGAGTATCCCAGGTCGTTAAGCTTACAATCCTCCAAAGCTTGTTTATACCGGTCCATATACACTTGGGGCCGAGCCACACCTCCTTCCTTCTCCCACGAAAAAAGGATATCGTTAAAATCCCCCGCACGGAACCATGGAAGATTACTATGATGTTGTATGTTTCGCAGCAATCTCCATGTAGCTTCCTTGTCCTCCAATTTTGGTTCCTCATATATACCCGTAAATCTCCATTGGAAGCCATCCGCATCTGTAATCACAGAGTCAATATGATACCTCGACTTCAAACCTGTCACCAAGTTTATGTCTCTCTTCCAAAACATCGCAAGCCCACCAATGTGTGATGCATGCAAAATGCATACATGAACTTTGTCCTTTATCATATTTAATTCCCACATATTTGCAACATATATGATGATAATACCATGTTTTACATTGATTTATGGGGATTTACCAATGATCCCCTTTATTTGGTTTATAACTCTGAACAGGAAAACCCCGTTTTGTGTATTTTTCACTTTCAGAGACCTATATGGAGTCAAATTGACCTGGGATTTTTGAAGCATCACTTTTTCATCGAGAGAAGCACCCTGGGCCCTGGAACCACACCTGGAGAGGCATGAGGCCCGAAAGAGCATAGGTGGCGCGCCCAGCAAGGTAGGTCGCGCCACCCAACCTCTTTCGGTCGTCGATCGTCAAAACCACGTGAGTTTTTAGCCCACCAACGTATTTTTCCCTACAAATCACTATATATATGGCTCCGAAGAGTTTTCAGGAGGAGAGCACCGCTGATAACGCGTGAAGCACACGTCCGTTGGGAACCCCAAGAGGAAGGTGTGATGCGTACAGCAGCAAGTTTTCCCTCAGTAAGAAACCAAGGTTATCGAACCGGGAGTCAAGGGCCACGTGAAGGTTGTTGGTGGAGGAGTGTAGTGCGGCGCAACACCAGTGATTCCGGCGCCAATGTGGAACCTGCACAACACAATCACAATACTTTGTCCCAACTTAACAGTGAGGTTGTCAATCTCACCGGCTTGCTGAAAACAAAGGATTAAACGTATGGTGTGGAAAATGATGTTTGTTTGCGAAGAACAACAGAGAACAGAGTGCAGTAGATTGTATATCAGATGTAAAAGAATGGACCGGGGTCCACAGTTGTGGTGTCTCTCCAATAAGATAAATAACATGTTGGGTGAACAAATTACAGGTGGGCAATTGACAAATAAAGATTCATATACATATCATGATGATCACTACGAGATTTAATCAGGGCATTACGACAAAGAACATAGACCGCCATCCAGCATGCATCTATGCCTAAATCACTACAAGAAAAGTTCTGATAGACAACGTCCCAAAATCGTCCACTAAGGGGTATTTTTCGTCGCCTATGGGCCTAACCCGACGATATGGGTTCTGTTGTCGAAACTGCGTCAGGCAAAGTCCTACGACGTTTTTTTCGGTCCGTCGTGTTTGGGCGCCCTTCCGCCACGGAAAATCGGACCGTTGCGCAAGTGTTTCGGGAGCCGTTGTGCGACGTCATGCAAGCGACACGTGGCGACCGTTAAGGCGCTTAACGGCGTTAACGCGCCCCGTGGTAGATGGTAGGCCCACACGAGGCCTGCCACGTCTTAAGCGGGCCGGGCCGAGATGACATAGTTTGACCGGTCAACTATATAGCGGGCTGGTCCATTAGTTACGTGGGCCGGGCCTAACCTCTAAGGTTGTGGTCAAAACTTAAATGGGCCGGCCCATTTAACATGTGGGGTCCACCTTACAGCAACTGGGCCGGCCCAAGAAGCAAGTGGGCCGGGCCAAAAACACAGGTGGGTCCCACTTTCCTGTTAAAGGGCCAGCCCATTTAGTGTGTGGGGTCCACCATATATCAAGTGGGCCGGCCCAACAAACTAGTGGGCCGGGCCAAAAACACAGGTGGGTCCCACTTTCCAGTTAAAGGGTCGGCCCATTTAGTATGTGGGGTCCACCATATAGCAAGTGGGCCGGCCAACAAGATAGTGGGCCGGGCCAAAAACATGGGTCCCACTTTCCGGTTAAAGGGCCGACCCAACAAGATAGTGGGCGGGCCAAAAACATAGGTGGGTCCCACTTTCCGTTAAAGGGCGGCCCATTTAGTATGTGGGGTCCATCATATAGCAAGTGGTGGCCCACCAAGATAGTGGGCCGGGCCAAAAACACAGGTGGGTCCCACATTCCTTGTGGGCCGGCCCATTTGATATGTGGGTCCACCATATAGCAAGTGGTGGCGGCAAGATAGTGGCCGGGCCAAAAGCACGGTGGGCCCCACTTTCTGTTAAAGGGCCGGCCCAATTAGTATGTGGGGTCCACCATATAGCAAGTGGGCCGGCCCAACAAGATAGTGGGCCGGGCAAAAAACAGGTGGGTCCCACTTTCCTCTTAAATGGCCAGCCCATTTAGTATGTGGGGTCCAGCCTTAGTGTGGGGTCCACCGTAAATCAAATGGTGGCCCAATTAGAGTGGGCCAGCCGTTTAGTTCTGTTTATATGCCGGCATAATATGCGCTTTAGGATTTTGCGGGCAGGCACATATGTGATTTCGCTTAATTGGGCCGTTTAAGGGATGGGAATTCGTGATTTAGATGAGAATATTTACGCAGCATTGATTTCTGTCGGATAGCCTCACTTACCACAAGCACCAAAGAAAAAATGCGCGAAAGAACTATAAAAACTAACTAAATATTACATCAGCTGCAAGGCATTGAAAAAATATTACAGAACCCAGAGAAATTGAATGGTAATTAAACCTAGCAATACAATGAAGCGATCCGGCAATCTTTTAAGTTGTCCATGCAGCACCTATATCTGAAACAAAGACATTACAAGTTAAGACAACAACAATGGAAAGGCAAAGACACTACAATATTGTTTGGCAAAGAATTTGGAACTCATCATTTCGTCGTTATAACAAGATCATTGTAATGCGCACAATAAGCAAACAAAGAGTGCATGCCGCATACCAACAGCCAATATAACAGAGCATGTTAGAATGAAACAGCAGACTTACTACTGTCGAGTCCCATGCAAACCAACATGTTCAGGGAGTACAAAATTGGCATGAACAACATAGTAGCAGGCTATAAATTTTGCAACAACGACTAAGCAAGATGAAGTTATGATGGCTACATCTACAGAGCAGGGAATGTAAACCAAAAATAGAAGTTACGATGGCAAAAGCTAAAGAGGAGGGAATGTGAACCAACATGTGCCAAGTGCAATTACTTCATTTTGGCCGTGAACTAAATAATACTCCTGAACTTATAGTGAAGGGGATGCAAATCAAGATGTTTCGGGATATAAACTTGTAATGAGCAACACATAGAGGATAGTTAATGCTAGAGCTTAGGATGGACCAGATACAGAATATAGTGGGATCACCTGTGAACTTGTATAAGAGGGAATGCAAACCAATATGTTCAGCTTTCCATATGTGAGCGTCATGCCAAGTCAGAGAAACAAGTCAATAATGCAGCTTTTGAAGAACAAGATGGCACGCAAAATTATTATCTAGTAGTATGACAAGTTTATTTGTACTACAGGCTAGATAGCAGAGTGATAGCATGCCAAACTAAGTCCTTACTTTGTTAGCTTACAATGAACTAGATACAAAACAATGGCATCACCTGTAGTACAGGGAATGCAAGCCAACATGTTCATGGAGTAAAAAATTGGCACAAACAACATAGTAGCAGGCCATAATTTTTGTAACAACGACTGAGCAAGACAAAGTTATGATGGCTAGATCTACAGAGCAGGGAATGTAAACCAAATATAGAAGTTACGATGCCACAAGCTATAGAGCAGGGAATGCGAACCAACATGTGCAATTACTTAAAATTGGCCATGAACTAAATAATAGCAGGATGTTACTATAATACCTATAATTTTTGTAACAACGACTGAGCAAGATAGAAGTTATGATGGCTACATCTACAGAGCAGGGAATGCAAACCAAAATGTTCAATCGCTTAAAGTTAGCAATGAACTAGAAAATAGCAAGGTGTTACGGTCATAGCTAGGAATGAACTAAAAGAGCTTCAGACAAACAAGCATCTGAACCCAGAACATGGCGCTAAAACAAGGGACTTACATTAGGAGAAGCACTCTGTGGGAGTCACAGCAGATCTTCCTGGGGTTGATAGATCCGGTGATGAAGTACGCTACATGTGCTACTTGGGGTTGGAGAGACGGCCATTACACTTCATGGTTACTCATCTCATCTGCAAAGACGTAACGGCGCGTCGTTAGCACAAACAGGTTCCCCCAAGATTAAACAAGAACTTGCAGGCAAGCAATAGAAAAGCGACAGTAGAAGAGTTTAGATCATGCACGGCGCCGGTGAAGCAGATTCGGTTCATGCACATCGGTGTCGGTGAGCAAGATCCGATGCGGTGGACGATACGCAGCTGAAGCGACTGCGGTAGACTGCTGGATGAGCATATGGTTTCGAGGTTCGGCGGGGATGATCCGGTCCGGTTGATGACGGCGTCGATGAAGTGGCTCCGGCAGGCAGCCGGATGACGAGGATCGCGAGGCCTCGGGTAGGCCAGGGAAGTCCGGCGGGGATGTTCCGGTGCGGTGGTCGTGGAGGTGGTAGAGAGAGGGACTTGAGAAGTTCCGGTGGGTGGTCTCAGAGGAGAGACTGAGGGAAATGAATTTTTTTGGGAGGGTATCCGGGGCTAGGGAGGTGGTGATCCAAAAAATGACGGCCAGACCCCCCCACCAACCGACTTTGCTGTCATCTCCACAGGGGTAGAATCGGAATTTGAAAGCGTGTGAATTTTTTGTATTTTGTGGGCGGGAAGTTTTGCCGCTATGAGATTTTGAATTTGGCTAAGGTCCAAGTATAATGATAAAAAATTGTGAGACCGTACTAGTACCTCTGTTCAAGGCCGAGTGCAAAATAAAATCATCATCACCTTGAATATCGGTCACTACCATGATCATGATCTATCTCTTCAATTAGCGTATCCGCTAGATCTTGCAAAGTATAATGATAAAAAAATTGTGAGACCGTACTAGTACTTCTCTTCTAGGCGGAGTGTAACATCAAATCATCATCACGTTGAAAATTTGTTACCATGATCATGATCTATCTCTGAAATTGGCGCATCCGCTATATCTTTCAAAGTATAATGATAATAAAAATTGTGAGACCATACTAGTACTTCTGTTCAAGTTCGAGTGCAACATCAAATCATCATCACGTTGAAAATTTGTTACCATGATCCTCTGAAAATGGGCTCATCCGCTAAAACTTGCAAAGTATAATGATACAAAATTGTGAGACCGTACTAGTACTTATGTTCAAGGTCTAGTGCAACATCAAATCATCATTACATTGAAAATTGTGTTACCATGATCATGATCTATCTCTGAATTTGGCGCATCCGCTAAATCTCGCAAAGTATAATGATAAAAAAATTGTGAGACTGTACTAGTACTTCTGTTCAAGTTCGAGTGCAACATCAAATCATCATCACGTTGAAAATTTGTTACCATGATCATGATCTATCTCTGAATTTGGCGCATCTGCTAAATCTTGCAAAGTATAATGATAAAGAAATTGTAAGACAGTAGTAGTACTTCTGTTCAAGGTCGAGTGCAACATCAAATCATCATCACGTTGAAAATTTGTTACCATGATCCTCTGAAAATGGGCGCATCCGCTAAAACTTGCAAAGTATAATGATACAAAATTGTGAGACCGTACTAGTACTTATGTTCAAGGTCTAGTGCAACATCAAATCATCATTACATTGAAAATTGTGTTACCATGATCATGATCTATCTCTGAATTTGGCGCATCCGCTAAATCTCGCAAAGTATAATGATAAAAAAATTGTGAGACTGTACTAGTACTTCTGTTCAAGTTCGAGTGCAACATCAAATCATCATCACGTTGAAAATTTGTTACCATGATCATGATCTATCTCTGAATTTGGCGCATCTGCTAAATCTTGCAAAGTATAATGATAAAGAAATTGTAAGACAGTAGTAGTACTTCTGTTCAAGGTCGAGTGCAACATCAAATCATCATCACGTTGAAAATTTGTTACCATGATCCTCTGAAAATGGGCGCATCCGCTAAAACTTGCAAAGTATAATGATACAAAATTGTGAGACCGTACTAGTACTTATGTTCAAGGTCTAGTGCAACATCAAATCATCATTACATTGAAAATTGTGTTACCATGATCATGATCTATCTCTGAATTTGGCGCATCCGCTAAATCTCGCAAAGTATAATGATAAAAAATTGTGAGACTGTACTAGTACTTCTGTTCAAGTTCGAGTGCAACATCAAATCATCATCACGTTGAAAATTTGTTACCATGATCATGATCTATCTCTGAATTTGGCGCATCCGCTAAATCTTGCACGTGGCGCATCTCGGTGCGGAGCAACAAGCCGGTGCTATCAAGGTTGAGGCGTCGGTAGCGTCATCGGGCTCTCCTCTTTTGATAGATCTTCTACATGGCGTGGCGCACCGCCCACCGAGAAGCAGTCACATGTGAGATCGAGGTGGAGACGTCGCCGGCATCCTCGAGGCGCGACCGCCCTTCTACGAGCCAGAGTCGACTCAAGGTATGAATCCATGCGCTGTCGCGTCCCTTCTGCATATGAAGTGGGATGCCTTAGATTTATTGTTCTTCTCTTACGATTATTTCTAGCCGGACATGTGTGCTCTTTCTCTGAATATATTGCTTGAAAAGCTAACCAAGTTACTTAAATTCACTTCGTTCTTAATCTTGCGTGCTAATTTTGTTATTTTTGCTGACAGTGGTGCGCGCAAGGAAATTTATTTCTGGGTGTGCTGAGCTGTTAGGCCTAAGTCGAAATCCTCAGCTAAACAAGGCCTCAGCTTAACACATAAAAAGGTGTTCAATCTCGCCCACAATGTCCTCTTCTTTCCTCTTCCTTTATTGGAACTTGTTTTGCAGACAAGGAAAGTGGCACGTGTAATGTGAGTAAAACCCTCTTAGCCAAAATCAGCTACGAGCAAGATTTTATGTATTGTAGATTCCCCAATTGACTCTCATCCCCAATGTAGTCTTTTTTATGTCAGTATAGACTTCTTTACTGGATGTATACTATCGTACATGGCATGCATTTGCCTAATGAGGAGCATTGTATTGCCATTCTAGCCAACCTGATCGATCTGTCAAGCTTCATGCACGAGATGCCATGTTTAATTTACTCCCTCGCTCCGATCCATATTTCTTGGTGTAAAATGAATGTGAATCGGAGGGAGTACTCTTCTTAGATAGTACTATACCAGTTCAAAAAAAAGTAGTACTACTACATCACAAATGCATCAAAAGAGTACTACATCACAAGACCACCACGGTTGTACTAGTAGAGTTTAATGCTTAACTTCCAAAGGGAATAAGATTACACATATGAACTTTAAACAGGCGCTGTCCGATGTCTGCTTGTTTGGGAGCACAACATAAATAATACTACCCCCGTCCATACATAAGTGACTAAACTTTGTCTGAAGATGGTTTCGTGGCATATTTATGCCCAAAACAAGCAGACGTCGGACAGCGCCAACGTACTAGCAGCTAGCACTATGGAGCTGCAGTACAAACAAATGGTGCAGCGACATTTCCACCAGAACGAAAACTAAAAGACATCAGACCAAACAAAAGCTGGGCTATCACTTCTTGCCCAAACAAGCCTTGCTCCTTCATATGCGACTTCCTTTTCTCTTATGGATGTTGAACTTTGAATTAGATGGGTTCCTGACAGCGCGTTCTTTTTCGTGTCCTTGATGTTGCACTCTGGATCAGGTCGGTTACTGTCAGGAAATGAACAAATTGATCAGCAAAAGTCATATGTAAATGAATGCAAAGGTTACATATGAATGACTAACCCGGTCTAACTGAGTAGGGATGTAAAGTGCACCAACGTCTAGCAGAATTGTACTTTCTCCACTGCCAGTTGCTCATATCTAATTGGAATACTCCCTCCTTTGCCCGTACAACCAGCTCATTTTTGTCCTCAAATACGCAGAGTAACCTTACTGCATGTTTCCAATTGTATGGAAATGATGTGTCAAGGCCAAAAAAAGTATCCAATTCAAAATTTATATGACATGTCCATGACTCGTGATCGCCTGTTGATGATCTTGTACTGGCCCATGTTTGTAGGGTGAAGTCTCTTATAACAGCAAGGGCAACATCTCCATTATGTCCCTTGAAGATGTGAATGTTAAGCATGAATATATCATGCGTCTCATGAGGGCACTGAATATATTTCAGAGCCTTCTTTGCATGGTCAAGCTCAATGATATATCTAGACTTCGTTGGCCAGTACAAAATACCCCCTATGAGAGTTGCCGGTCTACGGTCAATCTCTGACAGCATCGGAGTTGATCGAGCTAGAAACTCCCATTCTTTTGAATCTGGTGAGTAGATATGAGCCTGTGCATCGTAACGTTTAGTTGTTATCCAAACAACCGAGAACTTGCCACAATGTGTAAACGGTTCAGAGTTGTTTCTCGAACAGAGAATTGAGCCGCTGCTTTCAATTGTGTGATTGCGCCACAATGGTGGTTCTGGTATCGCTGTGAGAACTTGCCTAATTGGATCCCAGACTGATATATACCCACTGGATACATTAGAATGGAGTAGCACCATACCATCGCGGCATCCCAGGACATAGATTTTGGGACCGTTCACTTGAGACGGGATTGCCAGCATCTTCAAGATGGCCGGGTGAAGATCATGCTCTGTGATGAATCGATTGTCCTCGGAGTTGTTGGTGAAAAACCCTAGCAACGGGTTTCCTCCGTTGTGTGACACAGTTAGCTTTCTGAAATAATTGCTTCCCATACATTGCCTCCATGCTTTCTTGGTGCCTGATGCAGCTAGTAAGCAGGTTGGATGGGGAGGAAGCCTGACAAGAATCTGAGAGACTACATCTCCAGGCAGATCGTTGATTGTTGTGGGTGTCCTTCGACTGAAGCTGGTAGGATTATGCAAATCGCACGATGCATCGTCAAAATTATGTAAACAGCACACTGCATCATCTATTTTTTAAAACAAAATGCAACATCTAATTTGACTAAGCAGCAAAATGCATCATCTAATTCATCATCAAAGTTTCCTAAACTGCACGGTGCATCAGCAAAATCAAAATAGTGTAAACAGCACAATGCATCAGCAAAATCAAAATAATGTAAACAGGACAATGCATCAGCAAAATCAAAATAATGTGAACAGCACAATGCATCAGCAAAATCAAAATAATGTAAACAGGACAATGCAATTGTAATCCTGTTGCATAATCAATGAAGCCCTTAATTTGCAAAAAAAAAAACACCACAAAAATAGGACGCACCAACGGAAGGCAATCTCGCATATACAGTAATAATTGCTAACGTGTCAACACGATTGGAGGAAAAAGAGACCTCTACAGGACCCAAAACGCTGTGGTAACATCAGATGGGGTTAGCTTTGATATAGGTAATAAAATGTAAACAGCACAATACATCATCTAAGTTGACAACCCCAAAAAGGTTGATCGCAATTAGCAAGTTTCCCTCAGAAAGAAACCAAGGTTTAATCGAACCAGGAGCCAAGAAGCACGTTGAAGGTTGATGGTCGCGAAATGTGATGCGGCGCAACACCAGGGATTCCTGCCAACGTGGAATCTGCACAACAAAACCAAAGTACTTTGTCCCAACGAAACAGTGAGGTTGTCAATCTCACCGGCTTGCTGTAACAAAGGATTAAACGTATCGAGTGGAAGATGTTTGCAAAGAAAATAGTAAAACACAATTGCAGTAGATTGTATGCTATGTAAAGAATAGGACCGGGGTCCACAGTTCACTAGAGGTGTCTCTCCCATAAGATAAAAGCATGTTGGGTGAACAAATTACAGTCGGGCAATTGACAAATAGAGAAAGGCATAACAATGCATATACATGATATGATAAATATAGTGAGATTTAATTGGGCATTACGACAAAGTACATAGACCGCCATCCAACTGCATCTATGCCTAAAAAGTCCACCTTCAGGTTATCATCCGAACCCCATTCAGTATTAAGTTGCTAAGCAACAGACAATTGCATTAAGTATGGTGCGTAATGTAATCGACAACTACATCCTTAGACATAGAATCAATGCTTTATCCCTAGTGGCAACAGCACATCCACAACCTTAGAACTTTCTGTCACTGTCCCAGATTTAATGGAGGCATGAACCCACTATCGAGCATAAATACTCCCTCTTGGAGTTAAGAGTACAAACTTGGCCAGAGCCTCTACTAATAACGGAGAGCATGCAAGATCATAAACAACACATAAACAATAGATTGATAATCACCATAATCATAGTACTCTCTATCCATCGGATCCCGACAAACACAACATATAGAATTACATATAGATGATCTTGATCATGTTAGGCAGCTCACAAGATCCAACAATGAAGCACAACAAGGAGAAGACGACCATCTAGCTACTGCTATGGACCCATGGTCCAGGGGTGAACTACTCACTCATCACTCCGGAGGCGACCATGGCGGTGTAGAGTCCTCCGGGAGATGAATCCCCTCTCCGGCAGGGTGCCGGAGGCGATCTCCTGAATCCCCGAGATGGGATTCGCGGCGGCGGCGTCTCTGGAAGGTTTTCCGTATCGTGGCTCTCGGTACTGGGGGTTTCGCGACGGAGACTTTAAGTAGGCGGAAGGGAAACGCGGGGGCCACACGTGCCCAGGGGGTAGGGCCGCGCGGCCGGGCCTGGGCCGCGCCGCCCTGTCCCCTGCTGCCTCGTGGCCCCACTTCGTTATCTCTTCGGTCTTGGAAGCTTCGTGCAAAAATAGGACCTGGGCGAAAGTTTCGTCCAATTCCGAGAATATTTCCTTACTAGGATTTCTGAAACCAAAAACAGCAGAAAACAGCAACTGGCTCTCTTGTTAATAGGTTAGTTCCAGAAAATGCATAAATATGACATATAATGTGCATAAAACATGTAGGTATCATCAATAAAGTAGCATGGAACATAAGAAATTATCGATACGTTGGAGACGTATCCGCATCCCCAAGCTTAGTTCTGCTCGTCCCGAGCAGGTAAAACGATAACAAAGATAATTTCTGAAGTGACATGCCATCATAATCTTGATCATACTATTTGTAAACATATGTAATGAATGCAGCGATCAAAACAAAGGTAATGACATGAGTAAACAAGTGAATCATATGACAAAGACTTTTCATGAATAGTACTTCAAGACAAGCATCAATAAGTCTTGCATAAGAGTTAACTCATAAAGCAATAAATCAAAGTAAAGGTATTGAAGCAACACATAGGAAGATTAAGTTTCAGCGGTTGCTTTCAACTTATAACATGTATATCTCATGGATATTGTCAACATAAAGTAATATAACAAGTGCAATATGCAAGTATGTAGGAATCAATGCACAGTTCACACAAGTGTTTGCTTCTTAAGGTGGAAGGAGATAGGTAAACTGACTCAACAATAAAAGTAAAAGAATGGTCCTTCAAAGAGGAAAGCATCGATTGCTGTATTTGTGCTAGAGCTTTTATTTTAAAAACATGAAACAATTTTGTCAACGGTAGTAATAAAGCATATGAGTTATGTAAATTATATCTTACAAGTTGCAAGCCTCATGCATAGTATACTAATAGTGTCCGCACCTCGTCCTACTTAGCTTGGACTACCGGATCTTTGCATGCCATGTTTCAACCAAGTGTCACAAAGGGGTACCTCCATGCCGCCTGTACAAAGGTCTAAGGAGAATGCTCGCATTTTGGATTTCTCCCTTTTGATTATTCTCAACTTAGACATCCATACCGGGACAACATGGACAACAGATAATGGACTCCTCTTAAATGCATAAGCATGTAGCAATGATTATTATTCTCATATGAGATTGAGGATATATGTCCAAAACTGAAACTTCAACCATGATTCATGGCTTTAGTTAGCGGCCCAATGTTCTTCTCTAACAATTTTGCATGCTCCAACCACTAAAATGATAGATCCTTCAGACAAGACGGACATGCATAGCAACTCACATGATATTCAACAATAGTTGATGGCGTTCCCCAGAAGCATGGTTATCGCACAACAAGCAACTTAATAAAAGATAAAGTGCATAAGTACATATTCAATACTACGATGTAGCATTTTCCAATTCCAACCATATAACAATTTAACGAAGAAGAAACTTCGCCTTGAACATTATGAGTAAAGCCTAAGGACACATGTGTCCATATGCAACAGCGGAGCGTGTCTCTCTCCCACAAAGTGAATGCTAGGATCCATCTTATTCAAACAAAAACAAAAACAAAAACAAACCGACGCTCCAAGTAAAGAACACAAGATGTGACTGAATAAAAATATAGTTTCAGGGGAGGAACCTGATGATGTTGTCGATGAAGAAGGGGATGCCTTGGGCATCCCCAAGCTTAGACGCTTGAGTCTTCTTAGAATATGCAGGGGTGAACCACGGGGGCATCCCCAAGCTTAGAGCTTTCACTCCTTTTGATCATAGTATATCATTCTCCTCTCTTGACCCTTGAAAACTTCCTTCACACCAAACTTCAAGCAAACTCATTAGAGGGTTAGTGCACAATTAATAATTCACTCATTCAGAGGTGACACAATCATTATTTTCACTTCTGGACATTGCATAATGCTACTGGACATTAATGGATCAAAGAAATGAATCCAACATAGCAAAAGAGGCAATGCGAAATAAAAGGCAGAATCTGTCAAAAACAGAACAGTCCGTAAAGACGAATTTAAAGATGGCACCAGACTTGCTCAAATGGAAAAACTGAAAACTAATGAAAGTTGCGTACATATCTGAGGATCACGCTCGTAAATTGGCAGATTTTTTCGAATTTTCTACAGAGAACTGTGCCCAGATTCGTGACAGACAGCAATGCTGTTTCTGCGCAGCGATCCCAAATATAACATCAACTTTGACATAGAAATTTTACTTGGCACAAAAACATGATAAGGAGAGGTTGCTACAGTAGTAAACAACTTCCAAGACTCAACAAAACAAAAAATTGCTGTAGTAAAAATATGGGTTGTCTCCCATAAGCGCTTTTCTTTAACGCCTTTCAGCTAGGCGCAGAAAGTGCAAATCAAGTAACATCAAGAGTAGAAGCATCAACATCATAACTTGTTCTAATAATAGAATCAAAAGGCAACTTCATTCTCTTTCTAGGGAAGTGTTCCATACCTTTCTTGAGAGGAAATTGATATTTAATATTACCTTCCCTCATATCAATAACAACACCAACAGTTCGAAGAAAAGGTCTTCCCAACACAATAGGACAAGATGCATTGCATTCGATATCCAAAACAACAAAATCAACGGGGACAAGGTTATTGTTAACCGTAATATGCACATTATCAATCCTCCCCAAAGGTTTCTTTTTAACATTATCGGCAAGATTAACATCCAAATAACAATTCTTCAATGGTGGCAAGTCAAGCATATCATAAATCTTTTTAGGCATAACAGAAATACTTGCACCAAGATCACATAAAGCATTACATTCAAAGTCATTGAATTTCATTTTAATGATGGGCTCCCAACCATCTTCTAACTTTCTAGGAATAGAAGTTTCAAGTTTTAGTTTCTCTTCTCTAGCTTTTATGAGAGCATTTGTAATATGTTTTGTAAAGGCTAAATTTATAGCACTAGCATTAGGACTTTTAGCAAGTTTTTGTAAGAACTTTATAACTTCAGAGATGTGGCAATCATCAAAATCTAAATCATTATGAGCTACAGCAATGGGATCATTGTTCCCAAGGTTGGAAAAAATTTCAGCAGTTTTATCACAAGCAGTTTCAGCAGTTTTAGCAATTTCAGGCAGTTTTGTACGCTTTGCACTAGGAGTAGAAACATTGCCAACACCAATTATTTTACCATTGATAGTAGGAGGTGCAGCAACATGTGAAGAATTAGCATTACTAGTGGTGGTAATAGTCCAAACTTTAGCTACATTATTCTCTTTAGCTAGTTTTTCATTTTCTTCTCTATCCCACCTAGCACGCAATTCAGCCATTAATCTTATATTCTCATTAATTCTAACTTGGATGGCATTTGCTGTAGTAGTAATCTTATTATCAATATCATTATTAGGCATAACTTTCAATTTTAAAAGATTAACATCAGAGGCAAGCCTATCAACTCTAGAAGCAATAGTATCAATTTTATCAAGCTTTTCCTCAACAGATTTGTTAAAAGCAGTTTGTGTACTAATAAATTCTTTAAGCATAGCTTCAAGACCAGAGGGTACATTCCTATTATTGTTGTAAGAATTCCCATAAGAATTACCATAACCATTACCATTAGCAGAAGGATATGGCCTATAGTTATTACCAGAGTTGTTCCTATAAGCATTGTTGTTGAAATTATTATTTTTAATGAAATTCACATCAACATTTTCTTCTTGAGCAACCAATGAAGCTAAAGGAACATTATTTGGATCAACATTAGATCTACCATTCACAAGCATAGACATAATCACATCAATCTTATCACTCAAGGAAGAGGTTTCTTCAACAGAATTTACCTTCTTACCTTGTGGAGCTCTTTCCGTGTGCCATTCAGAGTAATTTATCATCATATTATCAAGAAGTTTTGTAGCCGCCCCCAATGTGATGGACATAAAGGTACCTCCAGCAGCTGAATCCAATAAATTCCGCGAAGAAAAATTTAGTCCTGCATAGAAGGTTTGGATAATCATCCAAGTAGTCAGTCCATGGGTTGGGCAATTCTTTACCAAAGTTTTCATTCTCTCCCATGCTTGAGCAACATGTTCAGTATCTAATTGCTTAAAATTCATTATGCTACTTCTCAAAGATATAATTTTAGCGGGAGGATAATATCTACCAATAAAAGCATCCTTGCATTTAGTCCATGAATCAATACTATTCTTAGGCAAAGATAGCAACCAATCTTTAGCTCTTCCTCTTAATGAGAAAGGAAACACTTTCAATTTAATAATATCACCATCTACATCCTTATACTTTTGCATTTCACAAAGTTCAACAAAATTATTGAGATGGGCAGCAGCATCATCAGAACTAACACCAGAAAATTGATCTCTCATGACAAGATTTAGTAAAGCAGGTTTAATTTCAAAGAATTCTGCTGTAGTAGCAGGTGGAGCAATAGGTGTGCATAGGAAATCATTATTATTTGCATTTGTGAAGTCACACAACTTAGTATTTTCAGGGGTATTCATTTTAGCAACGGTAAATAAAACAAACTAGATAAAGTAAATGCAAGTAACTAATTTTTTTGTGTTTTTGATATAGCAAACAAGATAGCAAATAAAGTAAAACTAGCAACTAATTTTTTTGTATTTTGATTTAGTGCAGCAAACAAAGTAGTAAATAAAATAAAGCAAGACAAAAACAAAGTAAAGAGATTGAGAAGTGGAGACTCCCCTTGCAGCGTGTCTTGATCTCCCCGGCAACGGCGCCAGAAAAAGCTTGATGGCGTGTAACTCACACGTTCGTTGGGAACCCCAAGAGGAAGGTATGATGCGCACAGTAGCAAGTTTTCCCTCAGAAAGAAACCAAGGTTTAATCGAACCAGGAGGAGCCAAGAAGCACGTTGAAGGTTGATGGTCGCGAAATGTGATGCGGCGCAACACCAGGGATTCCGGCGCCAACGTGGAATCTGCACAACAAAACCAAAGTACTTTGTCCCAACGAAACAGTGAGGTTGTCAATCTCACCGGCTTGCTGTAACAAAGGATTAAACGTATCGAGTGGAAGATGTTTGCAAAGAAAATAGTAAAACACAATTGCAGTAGATTGTATGCTATGTAAAGAATAGGACCGGGGTCCACAGTTCACTAGAGGTGTCTCTCCCATAAGATAAAAGCATGTTGGGTGAACAAATTACAGTCGGGCAATTGACAAATAGAGAAAGGCATAACAATGCATATACATGATATGATAAATATAGTGAGATTTAATTGGGCATTACGACAAAGTACATAGACCGCCATCCAACTGCATCTATGCCTAAAAAGTCCACCTTCAGGTTATCATCCGAACCCCATTCAGTATTAAGTTGCTAAGCAACAGACAATTGCATTAAGTATGGTGCGTAATGTAATCGACAACTACATCCTTAGACATAGAATCAATGTTTTATCCCTAGTGGCAACAGCACATCCACAACCTTAGAACTTTCTGTCACTGTCCCAGATTTAATGGAGGCATGAACCCACTATCGAGCATAAATACTCCCTCTTGGAGTTAAGAGTACAAACTTGGCCAGAGCCTCTACTAATAACGGAGAGCATGCAAGATCATAAACAACACATAAACAATAGATTGATAATCACCATAATCATAGTACTCTCTATCCATCGGATCCCGACAAACACAACATATAGAATTACATATAGATGATCTTGATCATGTTAGGCAGCTCACAAGATCCAACAATGAAGCACAACAAGGAGAAGACGACCATCTAGCTACTGCTATGGACCCATGGTCCAGGGGTGAACTACTCACTCATCACTCCGGAGGCGACCATGGCGGTGTAGAGTCCTCGGGAGATGAATCCCCTCTCCGGCAGGGTGCCGGAGATCTCTGAATCCCCCGAGATGGTATTCGCGGCGGCGGCGTCTGGAAGGTTTTCCGTATCGTGGCTCTCGCGGGGTTTCGCGACGGAGACTTTAAGTAGGCGGAAGGGCGCGGGGGCCACACGAGGTGCCCGGGGGTAGGGCCGCGCGGCCGGGGCCGGCCGCGCCGCCTGTCCCCGGCTGCCTCGTGGCCCCACTTCGTTATCTCTTCGGTCTTCCGGAAGCTTCGTGCAAAAATAGGACCCTGGGCGAAAGTTTTGTCCAATTCCGAGAATATTTCCTTACTAGGATTTCTGAAACCAAAAACAGCAGAAAAACAGCAACTGGCTCTTCGGCATCTTGTTAATAGGTTAGTTCCGAAAATGCATAAATATGACATATAATGTGCATAAAACATGTAGGTATCATCAATAAAGTAGCATGGAACATAAGAAATTATCGATACGTTGGAGACGTAAACAGCACAATACATCATCTAAGTTGACAGCAAAATTCTTCATCGAAATTTCCCACACTGTTCAAGGAATCAGAAAAATTACCTAAAAGGCTAAAAGAGCAAAATGCATCATCAGAGTAAAATATATGTAAACAGTACAATGCATCATCCAACTTTTGGCTAAACAGCAGAGAGCATTAGCTAGGTTGACAGAAAAACAAAAACAAAAAAAACCATGAAAAATTCCTGAAGAGGTGAGTGCATCAGAAAAATTACTACCTAAAAAGCATAATGAATCACCCAAATTACAAAAGAAGCAGAATGCATCATCAAAAATACAAAAACATCTCAATGCATCATCACGTCTGGTTTGGGCAAAAAACCCAATCCACCAGATCTAACCTCATTGCAGTTGGGGAAGGTAGAACTTACAAAGGGGTTGACGAGTCACGATCATATGCAACAAGCGCCGCCTTAGATGAAGTCACCATCCAAGCTCTCGACGCGTTCAAAGCAGCCAGCTTCGAAGCCTCCGACGGTTCTCCCGGCTGCGCCGCCAAAACTCTCGAAGCACGCGCCAAGACTTTCCAACAAAATGCAGCTTCGATACGAGCATTTGCCAGCGCCACAGCGCCCGGGCCCGTCCTAGCCACCGCCTTCGCCTTTGCCTCCGCATCCGCATCCGCATCCGCTTTACATGTCTCCGCCGATGCATGCAGAGCATCCGTCTCCGCTTTCCATGTATCCGCCGACGCAGTGTAGGCATCGAGCGACGCCGTTTTCATTTCCTAGAAAACCCAGTAAGTTACTCACATTGCAATCCCCAAATTAAGGTTATATCGAACACAATGACCGATGAACCTCTGTACTCGCCGGAGGTTGGAGATGTACATACCTGCGAAGATCGGTCCGGTGGTGCTTGACGGTGGTGCGTCGGGGACGGGGGAGAACTCGGCGGGGAGAATGGTGGCGCGGCCCAAGACGGCGGCGCGGAGAGGGGCGACGGTGCGGTCATCGAACCTCGGCAGACAGTATTTTGTATATATATATGAGAAGAAGAATAAAGTCTGGTCGAATGAGGCAGCGCGACCGGCAGAGTACAACCGAAGGCTACTAGTGCTACCTTGGAGTATTGTAGTAATATAACATAATAAAAATAATGGCCTTGTTTAAACCACTCTTGTCAGTGTGGCATCGCGTCCAAATTTAATGCATTCTGTGGAAATCGGAATAATGCTGTAAAAACTCTCATACTAGTGTGGTATATAGCATGCACCGACACTTTTCAACAAAATGTCGTCTCCATTTCATAGGAGACTGCTTGCACACTGGGATACGATGCTGACATGACGAAGGGCGCAGAAGTATTTTGGAGTATTTCATTCGAGCAGATCGGGGCGACGGTGCGTCTTTGGAGGGAATACCGTGTGGTGTGTCTTTGGAGGGAATACCGTACGTACTTAGGAGTATTTCATTCGAGCAGACTGCTTGCACACTGGGATACGATGCTGACATGACGAAGGGCGCAGAAGTTTGCGAAAATGGTTGTACTACCATCCGACCATTAGTATAATCATTGCGCGATAGCTTACACGAGAAGGAAAAGAGCCGAACAGCTGTGGATAATAAAAGCATTTGGCTCTTCGAGGATCCTTCTTCTACTGCCTTCTCAAAGGAGTACTACTATTGTAATCTTTTTTTTGTTTTTCTGGGACCTTCGGGTCCCTTCCCCGTTGAAAAGTGAAGTGTTTCGAATACATTCATATGCCTATGTTTCTATTTTTACAAGCAAATAAATAACAAAGGATGACTCAATGCACAAGTTGATCTCATTTTGAATTTTTTTTAAACTTCTTCTATTGTATTCAAATTTGATTAGAAGGAGTCGATCGATTGTACATGCCAATCGTATAGCTTGGTGGGTGGATTGGCATTTGAAGTTTGGTCATTGTGTTCTTGTTTGTTACCACCCTCGCAAGGCACGTCCAAGTATTTCCTGTCAGAATTTATGGCATGTATGTAGTTAAATAACCTACATTATTTCAATTATGAGTTTAATTACTAGGCAAAAGCTTAAAAATCCATATATAGTTGCAGATTAAGATGAACAAATCCTTGAACCTATATCTACAAAATTGATGGCACTAACACATCCTACCAAGCGGAAAGCATGTCTACCCTACTGCTTCCAAAAGGTGGAATTATGACAATAATGTGCAACTGTTAAAATTTGGTAGCCCTCCTTCACAAATAACACACATCTAGCCATTTTTGTACAGTAATAAAAAAGGGAAATCATTCTTTCATGCATGCATATAATTGTTAGAATCTCTTGTTTGTGAAGTTGCTTAAAATACGATCTCTTCCAAACTTGAGGTCATATGATAACTAAAAAGTTTTGTATGGCGGGATTTTGCATCAAAGTACATGCGCACAATACTCACTTGTGGGCAGAAAGCCAAACAAACTCATATTACTAGGTTTGTATTAATTTGTTCTAGAAATTTCACCATCACACATGATTTTGTGCTTGCGTTAATTTTACTTAAAAAACTTCTTCCAAATTCAAATTTTCTTCAAACATGCCAACGGTACATGTCTACCAATTAATAATTAAGGGTACACCACACGTACTGCCTCGTAGGGTACATAAAAAATTACTATATTTTATGGCATGTACTAATTTCACATAATCTACAACTCAATGTTGAGTTTAATGATCAGCCCAGAACTAGAAAACAAATATACATATAGTTGCAAATTAACCTAGAAAAGCTCTAGTATCCTTTAAAACCCTAGAAAATGGCCATGCATGCATGCATCCTACCCATAATAATTAATTAAGGTCTCGATCTCTATACTGCTCACGAAGTTTGGAATTCTGGCAAATATGCAACTTGTTTCATTAATTTACCATGGCGAGATAGATGCATGCACATCGATCTCTTAAAAAATATAAGTTTGTAAAGGATTTGGCATCCATATATGCTCACCGGATATATAGATAAGGCCAAGCAAACACATCGAATATTTGTGAAGAAATGTTTTTGCTAGAACCTTCAAATTTTTAGATTTACATCACACACAAAGAACACACCTTTAATTTCGCCAGGTTTGTGCACTAATAAAGTACTCCTACAGTACTAGAAATTGGATTGTTCTACTCCGGAGTGATATGCTCACCGGAGTATTTTTGGATCTTAGCTGGAGCGGCGTTTGGCGGTTGCACGAAGCCGTGCTGGATGTTAAGCCTGTCGAGGCACGCCTGGTGGAAAGCGTGCGCCACCTTAGCCTCATCGGCGCGCCGCTGCAATGCTGCGTCCCTGGGATTTGCAGCCGCCGCATTCTTAGCCTGCACGAAAGCTTGCAGAGCATCCCGGCATCTATAGAGTGCCGGGAACATCACGTTATATACGAGCTCCTTGGCGGTGTTGCTCCTGCAAAGGGCGTCGCCGTGATGCGCTTCGAAAGAACGGCCTGGCTCCACGGCCGGCACCGCCTGAAGTGCGGTCGGATTAGGCGGCTGGCCACGGGAGCTCCCTGCCTCCGCATCGTTCGCGCCGGCCGGGAAGGGGATCTCACCTGCTGGCAAAGAAAACCATGCGGCATGCGCGGGCGGAAAAGCCGGCCAGGGCCGAGCGGGCGTCGCATGCGGGGTTGCGTGGGAGATCCCTGCCTCTGCATCCATCGGCCCGCACGGGAAGCGGCTGGCGAGGGGCTCCACGGCCAGCGCCGCCGCCGCGGGCTGAACAACCGGCCAGTGCAGAGCGGGCGGGTTATGCCTTGGTGCGCGATGGACGAAGCGAAGGCGGCGCTGATGCTCCGCTTCCTCGTCGGTGGTAGGACTACGCGCGCGGCGACCAGAGCCAAGTCGGAAGGCCATAGCTATGTCGATTGGTCACTTAAGCTGGAGAGGTTCTCTTACCATTTCGGAGAAGCGGAGTAAGAGGAAGTTGTTGCTTATACGGGTTCACTGCCACGTTGGGTTAAGAGGGGCAAAGTTGGTCAATGCCTAGGAAGTTGGAATCGTTTTGGCCCCAATTTTTTAATTACCTTGCGGTTCATCTCTCGGTCTCTCCCACCTCTTCACTATCCCTCCCCTTGCCTCCTTTCATGCTTCATCGTAGTGCATCTTGTTTTTCTAGCACCTTCACAAAAATCATACACATTTGGCCGATTCTGTCATTGTGTGCACTAATAAAGTAAAAAATCCATTATATGTGAATAAACGTTTAATACACTAGCTCGCAAAGATGTTTCTCAAGGCGATATGCACAATGCCTGCCAAAAATGGGTCATGATAACTAAATTTCGTGTTAATTTTTGCATGACATGTACTCACTTGTGTATGAAGCCAAGCAAACTCATAATCTATACCAAAAAAATGTGAAAGAGTTCTTTTTAGTATCCTTCATACATGGGGTTCCTATTTTTACTCCTTTGATTCAAAGGATTTGCATAGGAATTGTGTAGGATTTGGTTCCTATGGGAAAATTTCCTATACATGTTGTTTGATTCATAGGAACATATCCTATAGGAAAAATTCCTATAGGAATCTTGTAGTGTAATTCCTATAGGAAAAAAGCATTAGCTCATACCTCATGAAAAAATTCCTTTGCTACAATCAAACAAACTTCATCTTCCTATAGGATTCAAGTAGACATGCCATTCCAATCCTATACCTTTCCTATTCCTATGCTTTTCCTATCCTTTAAATCAAAGGAGCCCTTACTTTCTATTTTTACTAGTTACAAGTACTCATGCATGAAAACTTTTGAAAATATGTGCATTTTGGGCTGTGTGGAGACATGGTACAATAATATATTCAAGTTGATATACAAAGTCTAGACATATTCAAACTAGACAAATAATGTATCTAACCCCCTAACCCTAAACTCTGTCTTATGAAGTCAAGCATGCATGAAGAGAATTGGTTTTGGGTTTCAAACATGGAAATTTCAAAAACATCCCAAAAGCTTCATTTTAGAGCGACTAAGAAGGATCCAGGCTTACCTTTCCATTTTCATGTTTTAAACTTGTTTAAATCTTGGTCAAATCTAGGATTTGACCAAGATTCAAATGGGCATAAAATAAAAAAATAGAAAAATGAAAAACCAAAGCGCACATAGTCTTCTTATATGTCATATAGTAAGCATTAAAGTTGGTAAACAAGGTCTAGACATATTCAAACTAGACAAATCATGTATCTACCCCCTAACCCCTAAACTCTGTCTTATGACGAAGTCAAGCATGAAGATAAGTGGTTTTGGGTTTCAAACATGGAAATTTCAAAAACCTCCCAAAAACTTCATTTTAGGGTGACTAAGAAGGATACATGCTTCCCTTTTCATTTTCATGTTCTATACTTGTTTAAATCTTGGTCAAACCTAGGATTTGACCAAGATTCAAATGTGCATCAAAATTCCAAAAAAATCAGAAAAATGTAAAACCAAAGCACATAGTTTTCTTATGTCATATAGTAAGCATTAAAGTTGATAAACAAGGGTCTAGACATATTCAAACAAGAAAAATCATGTATCTACCCCCTAACCCTAAACTTTGTCTTATGTAGTCAAGCATGAAGAGAAGTGGTTTTGGGTTTCAAATATGGAAATTTCAAAAACCTATCAAAAGCTTCATTTTAGAGTGACTAAGAAGGATCCATGCTTACCTTTTCATTTTCATATTTGAAACTTGTTTAAATCATTGTCAAACCTAGGATTTGACCAAGATTTAAATGGGCATAAAATTAAAAAAATCGGAAAAATGAAAAACAAAAGCACATAGTCTTCTTATGTCACATATATATATAGTAAGCATTCAAAAGTTGATAAACAAGGTCTAGCTAGACATATTCAAATAAGACAAATCATGTATCTACCCCTCTAACCCTAAACTCTGTCTTATGAAGTCAAGCATGAAGAGAAGTGGTTTTAGGTTTCAAACATGGAAATTTCAAAAACCTCCCAAAAACTTCATTTTAGAGTGACTAAGAAGGATACATGTTTCCCTTTTCATTTTCATGTTTTAAACTTATTTAAATCTTGGTCAAACCTAGGATTTGACCAAGATACAAATAGGCACAAAAAAATGAAAAACAAAAAGCACATAGTGTTCTTATGTCATATCGTAAGCATTCAAGTTGATAAACAAGGTCTAGATATATCCAAACCAGACAAATCATGTATGTACCCCGTGTCGATCTTATGAAGTCTAGCATGAAGAAAAGTCGTTTTGGCCGGGTTTCAAACATGGAAATTTCAAGAACATCCCAAAAGCTTCATTTTAGAGCGACTAAGAAGGATCCAGGCTTACCTTTCCATTTTCATGATTTAAACTTGTTTAAATCTTGGTCAAATCTTGCTCAAGCATGAAGATAAGTGGTTTTGGGTTTCAAACATGGAAATTTCAAAAACCTCCCAAAAACTTCATTTTAGGGTGACTAAGAAGGATACAGGCTTCCCTTTTCATTTTCATGTTCTATATATACTTGTTTAAATCTTGGTCAAACCTATGATTTGACCAAGATTCAAATGTGCATCAAAATTCAAAAAAATCAGAAAAATGAAAAACCAAAGCACATAGTTTTCTTATGTCATATAGTAAGCATTAAAGTTGATAAACAAGGGTCTAGACATATTCAAACAAGAAAAATCATGTATCTACCCCCTAACCCTAAACTTTGTCTTATGTAGTCAAGCATGAAGAGAAGTGGTTTTGGGTTTCAAATATGGAAATTTCAAAAACCTATCAAAAGCTTCATTTTAGAGTGACTAAGAAGGATCCATGCTTACCTTTTCATTTTCATATTTTAAACTTGGTCAAACCTAGGATTTGACCAAGATTTAAATGGGCATAAAATTAAAAAAATCGGAAAAATGAAAAACAAAAGCACATAGTCTTCTTATGTCACATACATATATATAGTAAGCATTCAAGTTGATAAACAAGGTCTAGACATATTCAAACCAGACAAATCATGTACCCCCTAACCCTAAACTTTGTCTTAATTATATATGAAGTCAAGCATGAAGCAGAGAAGTGTGGTTTTGGGTTTCAAACATGGAAATTTCAAAAACCTCCCAAAAGCTTCATTTTAATTAGACTGACTGGTTAATTAAGAAGGATCCATGATTAATTACCTTTTCATTGTCATGTTTTAAACTTGTTTAAATCTTGGTCGAACCTAGGATTTGACCAAGATTCAAATGGGCATAAAAATTCAGAAAAAATCGAAAGAATGAAAAACCAAAGCACATAGCCTTCATGTCATATAGTAAGCATTCAAATTCAAACAAGACAAATCATGTATCTACCCCCTATCGACCCTAAACTTCGTCTTATGAAGTCAAGCATGAAGAGAAGTGGTTTTGGGTTTCATACATGGAAATTTCAAAAACCTCTCAAAATTCAGCTTCATTTTAGAGCGACTAAGAAGGATCGATGCTTACCTTTTCATTTTCATGTTTTAAACTTATTTAAATCTTGGTCAAACCTAGGATTTGACCAAGATTCAAATGTGCATCAAAATTCCAAAAAAAAATCAGAAAAATGAAAAACCAAAGCACATAGTTTTCTTATGTCATATAGTAAGCATTAAAGTTGATAAACAAGGGTCTAGACATATTCAAACAAGAAAAATCATGTATCTACCCCCTAACCCTAAACTTTGTCTTATGTAGTCAAGCATGAAGAGAAGTGGTTTTGGGTTTCAAATATGGAAATTTCAAAAACCTATCAAAAGCTTCATTTTAGAGTGACTAAGAAGAATCCATGCTTACCTTTTCATTTTCATATTTTAAACTTGTTTAAATCTTGGTCAAACCTAGGATTTGACCAAGATTTAAATGGGCATAAAATTAAAAAAAATCGGAAAAATGAAAAACAAAAGCACATAGTCTTCTTATGTCACATACATATATATAGTAAGCATTCAAAAGTTGATAAACAAGGTCTAGCTAGACATATTCAAATAAGACAAATCATGTATCTACCCATCTAAAACCATAAACTCTGTCTTATGAAGTCAAGCATGAAGAGAAGTGGTTTTTGGTTTCAAACATGGAAATTTCAAAAACCTCCCAAAATTAAAGCTTCATTTTAGAGTGACTAGTTAAGAAGGATCCAGGCTTACCTTTTCATTTTCATGTTTTAAACTTGTTTAAATCTTGGTCAAACCTAGGATTTGACCAATATTCAAATGGGCATAAAATAAAAAAATAAATAAAATAAAAAACCAAAGCACATAGTCTTCTTATGTCATATAGTAAGCATTCAAGTTGATAAACAAGGTCTAGACATATTCAAACCAGACAAATCATGTACCCCTAACCCTAAACTTTGTCTTAATTATATATGAAGTCAAGAAGAAGAAGTGTGACAAAGGATTAACTTGTCAATGCCTACAGATTGTAGACTAGGGTTTTGCTAGAAGTAGAGGGCAAGTAGATCTCGAAGGTTTAGGCGAAAAGTACTCGACGATTATGAAAACTAGGGTTATGTTGACAGTAGATTCGATCCTTTCTTTGTCCCTCGACTCCCCCTTATATAGGAGGTGGAGCCGAGGGTTTCGTATTGTACAAGTTACAGAGTCCGGGACGGTTTCTAACTCGTCCCGCCAGATTACAAATAATACTTCCTATTACAACTCTAGCTTTCCTTAATACATCTTGGGCTCCCGAATCTTCTTATTCTTCGGATAGTGGGCCTTCAGTAAATCCCGGGTACTATCTATGGCAGGCCCATTTGGGGTGCCTATGTCAGTAGCCCCCGAGATTTTGCTTGAATCGTAGAGTCAGGGAAAATCTCTCCCGTTTATTTTTGTTCGAGAGCTTTTATTCATACTCCTTCACATAAAATTCTATATTGTACAGGGATAATGGTAGTTGGGGCTAGTTCATCTGACGGATCAGGTACTAGTTAACTGCTCTAGTGGCAATCCGCAAAAACCTACTTCAAGATCACGTCCCCGGACATGATCTCGGGATACTGGTGTAAACTTCGACAGGTGCCGCTTAAGGTCTTACCATTCTGTCGAGTCCCAGTCAAATTTATCGGGTACCTAACGCGTCCGTTAGGATTTTTCTTCGTATCTGTTGATACGGATAAAAGTAGCAGAGCGCAGTCTTTGGCGATGCCACGCCCAGCAGAACGGATCTGGGGACAACGTCTCAAAATCGTCCGCAAAGGGGTATTTTTCGTCGCCTATGGGCCTAACCCGACGATATGGGTTCCGTTGTGGAAACTGCGTCAGGCAAAGTCCAACGACGATTTTTTCGGTCCGTCGCGCTTGGGCGCCCTTCCGCCACGGAAAATCGGACCGTTGCGGAAGTGTTTTCGGGAGCCCGTTGACTGCTGACGTCATGCAAACTGACACGTGGCAGACGCCGTTAACTGCCAGTTAACGGCGTTAACCGGCTGAAACCCCGTGGTAGATGGTAGGCCCACACGAGGCCTGCCACGTCTTAAGCGGGCCGGGCCAGATGACATAGTTTGACCGGTCAACTATATAGCTGGGCCGGTCCATTAGTTACGTGGGCCGGGCCTAACCTCTAATGTTGACTGGTCAAAAGTTAAATGGGCCGGCCCATTTAACATGTGGGGTCCACCTTACAGCGGGCCGGCCCAAGAAGCAAGTGGGTCGGGCCAAAAACACAGGTGGGTCCCACTTGCTGTTAAAAGGCCGGCCCATTTAGTGTGTGGGTCCACCGTATAGCAAGTGGGCCGGCCCAACAAGCTAGTGGGCCGGGCCAAAAACACAGGTGGGTCCCACTAAAGGGCCGGCCCATTTAGTGTGTGGGGTCCACCATATATCAAGTGGGCCGGCCCAACAAGATAGTGGGCGGGCCAAAAACACAGTGGGACCCATCTTCCTGTTAAAGGGCCGGCCCATTTAGTATGTGGGGTCCACAATATAGCAAGTGGGCTGCCCACCAAGATAGTGGGCCGGGCCAAAAACACATGTGGGTCCCACATTCCTGTTAATGGGCCGGCCCATTTGGTATGTGGGGTCCACCATGTAGAAAGTGGGCCGGCCCAACGAGATAGTGGGCCGGGCCAAAACACAGGTGGGTCCCACCATCCTATTAAAGGGCCGGCCCATTTGGTGTGTGGGGTCCACCATATAGAAAGTGGGCCGGCCCATTTGGTATGTGGGGTCCACCATCTAGAAAGTGGGCCGGCCCAACAAGATAGTGGGCCGGGTCAAAACACAGGTGGGTCCCACCTTCCTATTAAAGGGCCGGCCCATTTACCATGTGGGACCACCATAGAGCAAGTGGGCCGGCCCAATAAGCATGTGGAGCCCACTATCGTGTAACCGGGCCGGCCTACTAAAGAAGTGGGCCGGCCCAAAATGAAAGTGGGTCCCACACTACTGTAAGTGGGCCGGCCCAATCTGTTGTAGGGCCCTACTTGTTTGACTAGTCAACTTGCATTAAATTTCATGAGCCTAAAATCTGATTTCAATGATACACACAATTACATACACAAATAAAACAAATAGGAAAATTACAAGGCAATTAATGTGCCCAAATAAAAAAATTACATAGAATCATTGAGGACTTCTATTAGCATCATCAATAACAGGTTGACATTTGGCAATCGCCTTGATTGAATCTTGTGTACTCTTTGTCAACATATCAGCTACAGATCTTAAAGCAGCAATACCATGTCTTTTATAAAGTACAGCCTTGAGATATTTACTGTCTGATGAAAGAAATGGTCTAGGTTGACGGCTATGAGAAGATGCATCAGAAGAAAGATCAGAACTTTTTGTGGGCCTCACAGTTAATGAAGATTGCTTCATCACAACTGCATTCTGATAATAATGCAAAAAGAGTTAAACGATGAACTATGCAAACATTTATTATGCAATGTAGATATAAGATAATAACAAGTTGCATAAATAAGACATGTATGGAACTTGTACTAAGCACAAACTTACATCATAATGTTGCACAGGGTCGCTACAGATCCTTTTTTGGCGACTATCTTCTAATGATGACTGCTTCATTAAAACAGCATTCTGGTAACATTGTAAACATAGTTACAACAATTAACTATTCAAACATGTATTACGCAATGTAGAGATCAGATAACAGCATGTAGCAGAAATAAGCACAAGATAAGATAAGATGCATGTACTAAGCACATACTGGCTCACTGCAGGTCCTTCTCTTGCGTGCACTAGTCGTGGTCAACATGCCTATCATTTTAGGTTCAGCCATCAAGTGAAATGCTAATCCTCCTGCTCCATTGTCCTTAATCTGTGTTTAGATATCACATTTAAGACCAAGTCAGCTGGTTTCAAATAACAAAAAACTTGAGCTGCCAAATGAATAAGCCAATAGTTACCAGATATCAAATTAAAACCAACTAGATGTTGCTTTGCATGAGATACGAATTTCAGACATTCAGATTTAGAGTAGGGTAATGCCAAGGTTTTACACATAAAGTAAACTGGCATTAAGAATGACCAAATGTCAGGTTCAAATCACCCTCGAAGTTTCTCCAAGACAAGCATATCAAATAGGCAGAAACATAGTAAAGCATGAATGGCATTGCTATGGCAGGGTTCCAAGTGTTAATCTCTTGCATAAGGAACAATGCATATAGGTTATAGATAATAACGGAAGTAAACTGCCAAAATTACCAACCACGAACTCAGATTCCAACCTTACCTAGCGTCCCCGCTGTTAATGTTGGATGTTCTAATAAGTGGTTCGCATGATCAATCCCAAGGAAAAATAACATTGACAAGTCAGTCTACGATAATACAAAGACCAGACATGCACGCAGCAATAACTATATAAGCTAAAGACGAGGTATAAGAGCAAGCAGATTGGAAATGCACATAGCATGATTATAAAAGCAGTGTGAGAATAGCAGACACGAGAAAACAGCTAGCGGTGAGCTAATGACGTGGTATAAGAACAAGCAGATTGGAAATGCCCATAGCACGACTATAAAAGCAGTGCGACAATAGCATGCAGTACAAAAACAGTTGGCAGCAAATGAATGGGTACAAGGCTATAAATATGTGGATGCACACAGGTGTCAGTAGAATGAACAGGATGGTAGCGACCGGATAATGCTTTTGTACTGTACAACATTTAAACAAACTTCATGCGAAGCAACACATCAAGAAAGTTAACGGCATATGAGATCTGCAAATAACTACACAAAACATGGCTAAAGAAACACCGCGATCTAACGGGCCAGCGTACTAACCAAGCTGCGGCGGGGTGGACGGGGGCGGCAACTTGCATTCCAGCGGCGGCGAACGCGGGAGACGATGAATCGACCATGTTTCAGTAGAAGCGGGCGTTAGTGAAGCAGATCTGGTTGGCTGGCAAGGTATTCGGTGAAGTTGATACAGCCGCTGCGGCGAGGTAGTCGGTGGCGAGGTCGGCGGTGAAGCAGATCCGTCGGTGGCGAGGTCGGCGGTGAAGCAGATCCGTCGGTGGCGAGGTCGGCGGTGAAGCAGATCCGTCGGTGACGAGGGCGGCGGGGGAGCGGATCAGGTGGGTGGACAGCCAACACGATCAAGGCTACGCTGTGGAGGAGTATGCCGGCGGCGAAGCAGATCTAGTACTGTAGAGAGTCAGAGCTTTGGCTTGTGAGAGTATTTTTGAGCTAATGGGGCGAATGGTTGGTGGGTGGGTGTGGGCCTGTGGGGAGGGTTCGGGATCTAGGCAAGATATTTCATTGTTACCGAATGAGCCCTCCATGGTCGGTGGGTTGTAGCTTCCGGACCAGGGTTAAAAGGGTAAAACTGGTCACGGGATTTTCGAATGGATGCGGCGGGATGATTTGGCGCGTGGCCGAAATTTTCAGTTTCAAGCTACAGTACGAGCAGAACGACAAAAATAATGTTCTTCCCCAGGGAGCTCTCATTTCTTCCTCTTCTCTTTCTCTCTCGAGTCTCTCCCACTCCCCCGGCTCCTCTCCCCCTTCTCTCCGGCGGCCTCGCCGGCCGGAGACGAGGCCGACTTCTCTCTGTATATTGTACACCCTCCGAACTAAATTAATTGATTCAACTTTCCTTAGACGTGTATGTATCTAGAGTAAAAACATGTGTGGATACATCCATATTTAGATAAGCAAAGTTGAGTCAGCTAATTTGGATCCGAGGGAGTTAGTGTTGTTGTAAGCTTAGATCCAGTGTTTCCCATGAGCAGAATGGCGCAATGGAGTCGGGGATCTCGTCATCGGCTTCAGATCTGGCCTATGGTGAATCTGGCGGATCTTGCCGGCCAAACCCCGATCTGGTGCCATCAATGTGATGGCGCTAACGGTGAGGCTTGCTTTGGTCAGTGCTTCAGATCTGGCCAATGGGGAAGTCAAGCTGCTAAAGTTCACAAGCTCGGGGCATACGACGGCGTCATCCGTCTTGCCCGTGCACATCTTGGACTTTCAGCGACCCTTCTCAGAGCCAATATGCCGTTGCTGAGGCCCTTCTTCTCCTTCGTCCTGGCGACTACCGGCGACACCGTCCCAAGTGGTGCGTCCCCGGCGACGGAGTTGCTGGAAAGGATGCGGAGCAGAGATCTGATGTGCGGTCCAGAAGGACTCGATTGATTTTCTTCTATATGTTTTGGGGTCCTTTTTGTAAAGTTGCAGGTTCTATTAGTTATTGTCTAGTACTTTTGGTCCTCTATGTAATTTTTTGGACTAGTTTCCATTGGCACTGATAAACTTGAATTTTGACAAGTTCACGAGGAAAAAAATTCCTTTGCACATATGGCCTATCATGTATAAACATTCTTGAGATTTAAACTATATGTAATGTGCCATGCATTAACCCTAAACCATATATATGTAACTAACCCTAGCTGATCAAACCCTACTTAATTAAAACAAATAACCCTAAACTATACGCATGCACTTTATGCGCAAAGGCGCGGGTGCCTCTAATAATGTGTGTGCGCACTCGATCGATGATCCCTAAACCTTATACAACCCTGAAACCCTAATCCCTAATCCCTAAACCCTAAACACTAAACCCTAGACCCTAAACCCTAACCCTAACCCTAAACCCTAATTAAACCCTATATATAGGCCAACGACACTTAATTGTGCATCAAGCAGGCCAGGGGTGCCTCGCGGTCCTCTAATTAAATTAAATGTGCCATGCATTAACCCTAAACCATATATATGTAACTAACCATAGCTAATCAACCCTACTTAATGAAAACACATAACCCTAAACTATACTAGCTAGCTGCTATAACCCGATCTAATAAAAACATGCTCTATATATAGCAGCTAGCTAGCAAACCGTAGATTAACACCAATTAATATATACATGGCCTATATCGATCATGTTGTATAACATATCCCTGAGATTCATTAATTAATTATATAATTATCGTGATAAATTAATTAACTTTAATTTTGACAAGTTCTCTCGAATGAAAACACATTTGATTAAGTTGCCTCATAATATATATATATATTAGTGTGCATGCATGGCCTACCATGCATTCGTGCATATATTTTAATGTATATTTGAACATATTCTTGGGGATTTCAATCTCTCTCTCTCGATCATCTATATATCGTTGGTGGCCAAAAAACACACATATATATATATGCATGCAATTTATGCGTAAAGGCGCGGGTGCCTCTAATAATGTGTGTGCGCACTCGATCGATGATCCCTAAACCTTAAACAACCCTAAAACCCTAAATCCCTAATCCCTAAACCCTAAACACCCTAAACACTAAACCCTAAACCCTAGACCCTAAACGTACCCTAACCCTAACCCTAAACCCTAGCTAATCCTAAACCCCAATTAAACCCTATGTATATGCCAACGACACTTAATTGTGCATCGATCGAGCGGGTCATGGGTGCCTCGCGATCCTCTAATAAAATTAAATGTGCCATGCATTAACCATAAACCATATATATGTAACTAACCCTAGCTAATCAACCCTACTTAATTAAAACACATAACCCTAAACTATACTAGATATAACCCGATCTAATAAAAACATGCTCTATATATAGCAGCTAGCTAGCAAACCGTAGATTAACACCAATTAAAATATACATGGCCTATATCGATCATGTTGTATAACATATCCCTGAGATTCATTAATTAATTATATAATTATCGTGATAAATTAATTAACTTGAACTTTGACAAGTTCTCTCGAATGAAAACACATTTGATTAAGTTGCCTCATAATATATATATATAATTAGTGTGCATGCATGGCCTACAATGCATTCGTGCATATATTTTAATGTATATTTGAACATATTCTTGGGGATTTCAATCTCTCTCTCTCTCGATCATCTATATATCGTTGGTGGCCCAAAAAACACACATATATATGCATGCAATTTATGCGTAAAGGCGCGGGTGCCTCTAATAATATAATGTGTGTGCGCACTCGATCGATGATCCCTAAACCTTAAACAACCCTAAAACCTTAAAATCCCTAATCCCTAAACCCTAAACACCCTAAACACTAAACCCTAAACCCTAGACCCTAAACATACCCTAACCCTAACCCTAACCCTAACCCTAAACCCTAGCTAATCCTAAACCCCAATTAAACCCTCTGTATAGGCCAACGACACTTAATTGTGCATCGATCGAGCGGGTCATGGGTGCCTCGTGATCCTCTAATAAAATTAAATGTGTCGTGCATTAACCCTAAACCATATATATGTAACTAACCCTAGCTAATCAACCCTACTTAATTAAAACACATAACCCTAAACTATATATACTAGCTAGCTGCTATAACCCGATCTAATAAAAACATGCTCTATATATAGCAGCTAGCTAGCAAACCGTAGATTAACACCAATTAAAATATACATGGCCTATATCGATCATGTTGCATAACATATCCCTGAGATTCATTAATTAATTATATAATTATCGTCATAAATTAATTAACTTGAACTTTGACAAGTTCTCTCGAATGAAAACACATTTGATTAAGTTGCCTCGTAATATATATATAATTAGTGTGCATGCATGGCCTACAATGCATTCGTGCATATATTTTAATGTATATTTGAACATATTCTTGGGGATTTCAATCGATCTCTCTCTCTCGATCATCTATATATCGTTGGTGGCCCAAAAAACACACATATATATGCATGCAATTTATGCGTAAAGGCGCGGGTGCCTCTAATAATGTGTGTGCGCACTCGATCGATGATCCCTAAACCTTAAACAACCCTAAAACCTTAAATCCCTAATCCCTAAACCCTAAACACTAAACCCTAAACCCTAGACCCTAAACGTACCCTAACCCTAACCCTAAACCCTAGCTAATCCTAAACCCCAATTAAACCCTATGTATAGGCCAACGACACTTAATTGTGCATCGATCGAGTGGGTCATGGGTGCCTCGTGATCCTCTAATAAAATTAAATGTGCCATGCATTAACCCTAAACCATATATATGTAACTAACCCTAGCTAATCAACCCTACTTAATTAACACACATAACCCTAAACTATACTAGCTAGCTATAACCCGATCTAATAAAAACATGCTCTATATATAGCAGCTAGCTAGCTAGCAAACCGTAGATTAACACCAATTAAAATATACATGGCCTATATCGATCATGTTGTATAACATATCCCTGAGAATCATTAATTAATTATATAATTATCGTGATAAATTAATTAACTTGAACTTTGACAAGTTCTCTCGAATGAAAACACATTTGATTAAGTTGCCTCATAATATATATATAATTAGTGTGCATGCATGGCCTACAATGCATTCGTGCATATATTTTAATGTATATTTGAACATATTCTTGGGGATTTCAATCGATCTCTCTCTCTCTCGATCATCTATATATCGTTGGTGGCCCAAAAAACACACATATATACGCATGCACTTGATGCGTAAAGGCGCGGGTGCCTCTAATAATGTGTGTGCGCACTCGATCGATGATCCCTAAACCTTAAACAACCCTAAAACCCTAATCCCTAATCCCCTAAACCCTAAACACCCTAAACACACTAAACCCTAGACCCTAAACACCCTAAACACTAAACCCTAAACCCTAGACCCTAAACACCGTAAACCCTAAACCATAAACCCTAAACCCTAAACCCTAAACCCTAAACCCTAAAACCATAAACCCTAAACACTAAACCCTAAACCCTATAAACACCCTAAACACTAATTAAAACCTAAACCCTAGACCCTAAACACTAAACCCTAAACCCTAGACCCTAAACACCGTAAACACTAAACCCTAAACACTAATTAAACCCTAAACCATAGACCCTAAACACTAGACCCTAAACCCTAGACCCTAAACACCCTAAACACTAAACCCTAGACCCTCTAAACACAGTAAACACTAAACCCTAAACCCTAGCTAAACACCCAAAACACTAAACCCTAAACCCAGCTAGCTAACCCTAAACCCTAATTAAACCCTATATATATAGGCCAACGACACTTAATTGTGCATCAAGCAGGCCAGGGGTGCCTCGCGGTCCTCTAGTTAAATTAAATGTGACATGCATTAACCCTAAACCATATATATATAACTAACCCCTAGCTAATCAAACCCTAGTTAATTAAAACACATAACCCTAAACTATACTAGCTATAACCCGATCTAATAAAAACATGCTCTATATATATAGCATGCAGCTAGCTAGCAAAAACGGTAGATTAAAACCAATTAATATATACATGGCCTATATATCGATCATATGTTGTATAACATCTCCCTGAGATTCATTAATTAATTATATAATTATCGATGATAAATTAATTAACTTGAATTTTGACAAGTTCTCTCGAATGAAAACACATTTGATTAAGTTTCCTCATAATATATATATAATTAGTGTGCATGCATGGCCTACCATATGCATGCATTAATTCGTGCATATATTTTAATATATATTTGAACATATTCTTGGGGGATTTCAATCTCTCTCTCTCGATCATCTATATGTCGTTGGTGGCCAAAAAACACACACATATACGCATGCACTTTATGCGCAAAGGCGCGTGTGCCTCTAATAATGTGTGTGTGCGCACTCGATCGATGATCCCTAAACCTTAAACAACCCTAAAACCCTAATCCCTAATCCCCTAAACCCTAAACACCCTAAACACACTAAACCCTAGACCCTAAACACCCTAAACATGTACTAAACCCTAAACCCTAGACCCTAAACACCGTAAACCCTAAACCATAAACCCTAAACCCTAAACCCTAAACCCTAAAACCCTAAACCCTAAACCCTAAACCCTATAAACACCCTAAACACTAATTAAACCCTAAACCCTAGACCCTAAACACTAAACCCTAAACCCTAGACCCTAAACACCGTAAACACTAAACCCTAAACCCTAAACACCCTAAACACTAATTAAACCCTAAACCATAGACCCTAAACACTAGACCCTAAACCCTAGACCCTAAACACCCTAAACACTAAACCCTAGACCCTCTAAACACAGTAAACACTAAACACTAAACCCTAGACCCTAGCTAAACACCCAAAACACTAAACCCTAAACCCAGCTAGCTAACCCTAAACCCTAATTAAACCCTATATATATAGGCCAACGACACTTAATTGTGCATCAAGCAGGCCAGGGGTGCCTCGCGGTCCTCTAGTTAAATTAAATGTGACATGCATTAACCCTAAACCATATATATATAACTAACCCCTAGCTAATCAAACCCTAGTTAATTAAAACACATAACCCTAAACTATACTAGCTATAACCCGATCTAATAAAAACATGCTCTATATATAGCATGCAGCTAGCTAGCAAAAACGGTAGATTAAAACCAATTAATATATACATGGCCTATATATCGATCATATGTTGTATAACATCTCCCTGAGATTCATTAAATAATTATATAATTATCGATGATAAATTAATTAACTTGAATTTTGACAAGTTCTCTCGAATGAAAACACATTTGATTAAGTTTCCTCATAATATATATATAATTAGTGTGCATGCATGGCCTACCATGCATGCATTAATTCGTGCATATATTTTAATATATATTTGAACATATTCTTGGGGGATTTCAATCTCTCTCTCTCGATCATCTATATGTCGTTGGTGGCCAAAAAACACACACATATACGCATGCACTTTATGCGCAAAGGCGCGTGTGCCTCTAATAATGTGTGTGTGCGCACTCGATCGATGATCCCTAAACCTTAAACCCTAAATAAACCCTAATCCCTAATCCCTAAACCCTAAACACCATAAACATTAAACCCTAAACCCTAACCTCCTAACCCTAAACCCTAAACCCTAATTAAACCCTATATATATAGGCCAATGACACTTAATTATGCATCAAGCAGGCCAGGGGTGCCTCGCGGTCCTCTAATTAAATTAAATGTGCCATGCATATATATGTGTTTAATTTGGGGATTTCAATCGCTCTCTCGTATGTAGCTCTCTCTACCTCTATCTCTCTCTCTCTCTCTCTCTCTCTCTCTCTCTCTCTCTCTCTCGTTGGTGGCCAACAACACACACATGCACTTTGTGCGCAAAGGCATGCGCCTCTAATAATGTGTGCGCAGTCGATCGATCTAGTTTTGATTAATCATAGCACACAAATAAAGAAGTTGTATTTGAATCCACACAACCTATTAAAACACATAACCCCTAACATGGCCTAATTAATTAACCCTTCTCGATCTCTACCTAATTAGTGGAAATTGCACAAAATCAAAAGGGGTCCCTCACTAATTATGCATATCTGCTAGATTGTGATAAACTTTTGCCACATATATATTTGGTGGATGGGTGCATCTTGGCATGTAAACAATTAGTGTTTGCAAATGGCGTTGTCAAAATTTATGTACAAATGATTTCTTTCCATCCAAAGTGCATAAAATGGGAGTTTTAATGAAGAAAGTACAAATAAAACAGCTCAACATGCTTCCACACCCCGATTTTCACACGAAGTAGAGCATATTTAAAGGATAATTCCAGAGTTTTACTATTTTTCAAGCAACTTTGCTAATTTTCCCCCACTCACATGACTTTATGTCGATTTAACGAAAATATGGCGAATTTAAACTACATGGGCGGGATAGTTTGAATTGTGCGCGCGGCAAAGGGAACCGCCTATTCCTCAACCTTGTGCACGGCAAATTACACACGCAACTCCATTAAACGCCACCTACCAACCTTAATTATCACCCCGGCGGCCCGGCCGCATGACCCCCCACCCACCCGTACACAACTTATCCCCGTCCGTGCGAAGAGCTTCCCCTCCCCGTCCCGTCCGTGCGAAGAAGAAGCTTCCCCTCCCCGTCGTTCTTCTCGAGACGCACCGGCGGTCAAGTTGATCCACGGTAGGGCTGCTATCTCTAGCTCAATCATGTATCGGGCAAGACAGCCTAACGATTTATATTTTCTTGATGCTGCTAAAAAAATTCGTCAGTATGCTCGAACTAATTGGCACTTTATAGTTTTCCGCTCGATTTGTCATCGATCAATTTGTTCATTTGCGTGGGCATATAGAGTCAGTTCTGCACTCGATCCGTTAATTTGCTGAAATGCCATGGCAGAGTTTTGTACACGATCTGTTTGCTAAAATGTCGATGGGCATTTTTTGTTTTGTACTCGACATGATTGCTGAAATGCATAATCATGTAGTATAGTTTTGTACTCGATGGATATACATTTCCTACTTCGCCTTAAATTAATCACCAACCACTGTATCTCATAATTAAACAGATGGACAGAACTTGGAAACTGCATGGACACTTATGTTCCCCTTCATATATAAATGGTGTTCAACCCTTTATGGGGTTTATTAGAGCTCATGATGGTCACAACCTGGACGTGTATTGCCCGCGCTGCACATGTATGAATGGTGAGAAGAGGCCTCACCCTGTAGTGGCAGATCATTTACACATTTTTGGGATGGACCGCACATATGTTAGGCGGGTTTAGCATGGTGAACCATATAATGATCCTTTAGCAGGAGAAGCAGATCTTGCTCACACTGTATGTGTGCTGGCATATGTAGTTAATTATTTATATTGATGCTGCCGCTGTTTCAATCAATAGTTTGCATTGCTGTGCAAGGTTCTGTACTCAAATTTAACTTGTTGCAGATGGATGGACGGGAAGGAGAGAAAAAGCGCTTGCTTCAGGAAACGGGTTTCAGCTCTGGGACATGTGCTGTGCCAGATGAGAAGGTAAATATGTAAAACGGCATTTGTTCAGGTTG